>BMAU01009981.1:0-71984 GCA_019973935.1 Trichonephila clavipes | reverse complement strand
AATGCTTTATATTATCAGCACTGTTTTATATAATAATAATCAATTTCGTACTCATAGAAATTTATTGAAAATAATTAGTTGTACAGATATTTTGAAAGCCTATGAATTGTGTCAGCTTTAGCCCGCATTTTTATTTCTCATGTAAATCCAAAGAAAAAGGACACCACCACAAGGTAAAATTTCTGTATTATCTGTTTTGTCTATAAATTGAAGAGTCGAACGCCTTGCTTTGCACTTATTTGTCTCTGTTTCTTTTCCCTTTCAAAGTTACTTTGATTTGTCAGGTCATCAATATATTTGATTTATTTAAAGAGAAACACAAACTTATCTTTGAAATCTTAAAATGTTAATATTAAACAATACAAAATAATTAACAATTAAAAGCATAATTTCCTGTGTTTATTTCAAACGATTAAATTGTAAAAGATGGAATTGTGTGCTTATTTCAGTTGGCCAATTTCTTTGAAAATGAGTCTTTTGAATCCAGAAATCACAACCGTTTGTCTTAAAGTAACCCCCTGAAGTAGAGTAAGACATCGACTGTGTGGGTCTACTTTCAACAGCTCCCCCGTCCTTTTTTTAGCTAGTTATATGACACCGGACATCCTGTGAGCGTTAAGCTATGGTTTCCTAGAGCAGCGATGCCGTTCTTTAACGTCCGTAACATTACGGTGGATGACGTCACTAAAACGTCGCCTGTGTAAATAGATAGGCGTGGTTTCCTAGAGAGCGGTGGATGGGAACGGAATGTGAAGTTGCAGGTCGTTACGATCGTCATAGCGGCAGCAACAGTTTGTTGAAGGTTTTTCTCGATAGCGGTGGCAAAAAAAATGAGTTCCAATATTTTCTGGATTCCTGAAGAGGATGAAGCCAATGTTTCGTTTTTTTTTGTCTAAGTTGCAAATATCAGAATTGCATATTTTTTTCATTTTTTTTGTTGTTCAGTGTATAAATTAAATTCTCTTATGTAAATAAAGGAAGTAACTTATAACTTAACTTATAATTCACTTATCAAAATTGTATTTTTTTCAATTGTATTTTTTTGTTGTGTGTGTTCAGTGTTTAAATTAATTTTTTAATCTGTAAAAATTTAAACTGTGATGAAAAAAAGAAATATATGAATAAAACTATTAAATCATGTCATGATTGTATTTTCTTTACAACTATATGCAACCCTTCTTTGGAGCATATTGTCTTTTTTTGTATTATAAAAGCATTTTTGAAGTCAGTTAACTGTTTACCCAATTCAATACAAAAATATTGGTATTAGTATAATGTGTTATATGTGGGATTTGACTAGAAGTTTTGGGAATTTTACAGATTCTTTTAAACTTTTTCCAAATGTTTACTTTTGAGAAAAATTTTATGAAAATTAATCCTTGGAATTACTTAGAAATAATATATGGTTTTTTTGTAATTCTTTAATTTCAATGAACTAATGCAACAAATAATCAAGATTCTTTGATTTCATTTATTGATATAATAAAATAACAATATATGTAAAGTATGTACAACACAGTAATTAGTTAAAAATTGCTTTCGTCACTTGAAGATACAATTTCAATCGATTTATTTTTCGACACCTTTAAGTGATAAGTTTTTGCAAACTTCACGATTACCAGATATGCATGATTATAAAGCTATTTTGAAATTCAAATCTATCATCTATCTATCAAATTATTGAAAGTTTCATCTTCAATCAAGCATACGCTTCTAGTACATTGAGAGAAAGCAATTGAACGTGCAATCAGGAGAAAGTTCATAAAAAATGAACAATGCATCTTGATGTGTACATACTCTTATGTGAAATGATCGAAAACATTACAGTGGTGGCAAAGGTGTTGAAATTCGTATACCGCATAGAAAAGGACTGCACAAAAACAGGTTCTACTATATAAAAAATGTGTATAAAATATAAAAAAAATATGTTCAATATATAGGTACAATATATAAAAAAAATATGTTCAATATATAGGTAAAATATAAAAAAGATATGTTCGCTACATCAAAATCATCCATTTTAAGATTGTTTACAGCTACGGACGTAAGTACAACAGACCGCTATCCTAGGAAACCACTCGATCAACGTTAACAGACAGCCGTCTTTTCTGTGACGTCATCCATCGTGATGTTACGACCGCGAAAGAACGGCACCGCTGCTCTAGGAAACCATTACTTTAGGGATATCCATTGCGACCCCTCTCTAGGAATGGGAGAAAGCTGCAAAAAAAAAAGTGTAAACACGTAAACCGGAAATACTTCAATGTTCATGTAAATTCAAAAAGAAAAAAAATCCTGAAGATGCTGTCGTAGACCCCCTATATTTACCCTTCGTGGACCCCCAAATTATTTTTTCGCGGGCGTAGACCCCTGGGGGTCCATATAGACCACTTTGGGAATCACTGCTCTATACGTTTGAAACAAATTTTGTTACATAATGGTGTATTTTTTTCTTTCTTAAATAAATTACCACAAAAATAAATCTCAGCCAATAATACAGCTGCTTGCAGATATGATCCAATATTAAAATACAGAGAATAGAATAATATGAAAGTTGAGATAAAAGCAAAATAAACTTCGTTTTTTTCGGTCAAATTATTGAAAATGGTGTTTTACCAAATTTAATGCAGTCGCATACTATTGAAATTGAGACACCACAAATCTAATGTTTCCGTGTTATTTAGCAACTAGTATCACAATTAGTCAACAATGTATTATATTGTAATTTTAAACTATGTTTTAGATTGTCTCATTTCAAAACTATTTATCAAAATAACAAATGTACTCGTGTATGGGATCAGTTGTATTAAATGTGTTTAAGAAAAATAATGTAGTTTTTGCAGTGAATTTACCAAGTTTGTTAAAAGTCATGTGTTTTACAAGTCCCGATTTCATGTTGGTTATCCTCTTTTTGTATGATATTTGGTTATTTGGACGCTTCTTTAAATAGTTTACATATATATATATATATATATATATATATATATATATATATATATATATATATATGTATGTATGTATGTATGTATGTATAATGCAATTATTTATGAAATCAAATGACCTTTTATTTGAGCAAAAAATGCTACAGTTGCAATTTGATAAAAATTATCTGTGTCAACTCCCATTTTGCGATATTCAATGCTTCACCATATTCTCACTCACTTTACGTGATTATATTTTTATACGTCATTATGAACTAGGATTGGCACAATTTACTGTATTTAACATTAAATGAAAATCATTTGATTTACACTAGAGAACTGAATATTATCTTTGACTCAAAAGTAATTCTCTTATCAAAAAGAACACGGAAGAGAGAATAACAAATAGAAGTAATACTATTATATGGTTGAATAAATAAACTATTTTCGAGTATATGCATGTTTTGAAGATTTAAGAAGCAGAAAAAATAAGATTATCTTCCTTTTCCCCCCACACACTAATCAGTAAGAATCACGCTTTTATGACTGTCTAAAAAGTTTGGGAGAAGGCGGGTTGGAACTCAATAATGAAATCAATCAGAAATTTAAGTATGTGTGTGTGTGTGTGATGTCCATTATATAGGTAAAAGTGTCTTAAATTTTAGGGACATTCTTAGAAAAAAATTTTTAGTTTTATAATTAGATACACATTTCTATGGATAAACTCGGATGAAATTATTTAAAATTAGCAAGGATATAAAATTACGGCCAGAAAATCTTGTAAAAAATTCTGATCACTTTTTCTTTAAAAAAATTAAAACATGCTTTGTATACTTAAATTAATATAAATTTAGAAGTGTTCTTTTTTTTAGTAATTTGTAAATAATTGGCCGTATGATTTTTAACATAGCAGAGAAATGCACCCCTTTTATTTAAAGTAATTTACTGTAAAGAAACAGTTGTGTGAAATTGTAGTTTCTATTGTTGCTAAGGTAAAAAAATATTTCAATAAACCTTTTCCTTCATTTTATAGGCATTTAAATAAGGGAATTTATTTTTAATTCGGCGTTTAATATAGTTATTTTAGAAGAGGAAACCATAAGTAAGTATCCTATGGTTTCTTATGGAACGAGAATTCTTGCATTTTAAATTTATGAATTAATTAATTATTAAATTTATGAATTCTCTTTATAAGAAAACTTATTGCGTGTAAATTAGGCATAGCGTGTAGAGACAGAAAATTGAGGCTTTTCATTCCATTTAATTAAAAACTATAACACAGGCAGTATGTAATTCAATTTTTGTCTTGTTCAAACTCAAATTTCATTAGGTACAAAAAAAATCGCTTCCACAAATATGTATTTATATATGAATAATTACATTTAGCAGTAACATGTAATTGAAATCCACTTTTTCATTATTTTATTTGGCAAAATTTGGTAACAAATTGAATGGAGTTTATACATTATATGTGTAGATATATGATTACACTATGGAAGGATATATACTAATTTCCGTTTGAAAATGAGTTTAATTTATAAGCTGATCTAGCTTGCAAGTATGAGAAAAAAATTGTTTCTAGTTAATTTTGGAAGTCTGTTTTTTTATTTTTACAGAGAGAGAGTTTGATATAAAGTGATAAAATATTAATCTTTTAAAAAATTTTCGTTTATATTAAACAAAAATATCAGAGAAACTCGATTCATTGTCAGAGTGAAAACCGTAGCTTCCGGTCAATCCGTCATTCAACTTGAATCATTATGAATATATATACATATTTGTAGCGGTATCTAAGAATACCGATGTTATTAGTAAAACAAGTATTTACGATTACGTAACGATTAAAGTGTAATTTGAGAACCCACAGAATGAGCAAAACAAATAACCGATTTAATAAAAATCTATCAATGAATATTCAGTGCACAAGCTATCTAAAATTATAAATAAATATTATATTTTGTAGAATAGAAATCTAAATACGAAAATAAGCTTTTCAAATTACTTTAGTAAACGCTCTTTATTCTGTATCAAAAAATTACCCTTTCCATTTATAGTAATAACATTTGTAAAAGATTCGACTAAATCACTTATTGATTATATTTAAAATACTTATTCGTAACATCTACAAAATATACAACAGAGGAGCTGCTTCTTTTTTTAATTTCCGTGCCATGAGTAATCGTATGATCTAAATTAATCCAGTATCGTTTCGTTAAAAACCCGGACTTTGTATTAAAAAAATAATGAAGAAATAAATTATTTAATTTCATTTAAAATTAAATTGTCGAATGAAATTGTCGGTGAAATTGTCGAATCGGGCGCCTTTCCGCCAAATTTTGAAAAATCGCCAATTTGGCGTGTTGTGTTTTGGAGTTGCAACCCTACCACAACACGCAACGCCGGAGCGCGAAATTCAAGATGTCGGAAGGGAAATCATCAAAAATGTAGTATTTTAAAGTTTTGAAACGGAAAATCGCAGCACAAATTATGCATTTAAAAATGAAAATTTATTGACTTACCTTAAATAACGATGTTTATGAAGAGGATTTCCCCGGCTGAGCATCTTGCGGAATTATTTCGTGCTCCGGCGGTACGTCCTGTTGCAATGGAGGGGGAACTCGCCACATCCTCTAAGAATGTTTTGAAGACTTCGTTTTCAACACGGAATGGAAATTTTTCCTTAGCCACATAAACTCCTGCAGATATGAATCAAACATGTCCTCGGTGCGATGAGTCGTATTTCCAAGGAAACGTTTGATTCCACTCCACGAGCCCTCAATGCTGTTATTATGCGCACCTGTTACCGGACACACAAACGTCAGACTGTGGTTTACCTTCAAATGCTGAAAACCTTCATCTTTCAAGCAATTGTAGGAAGCCCAACAGTCCGAAATGATTGTGGTACCAGGCAACACCCATTCTTTAATGACAGAAAGCAAACATTCTTTCGTTCGACATGGAACCACTCTGAAAAAACATTTGTTTGAATTCCTTTCAGTACCTCCAAACACCCATTTTCCATTCACGGGTCTTCTTTTACCATATTTCATCTTCCCAAATTTACTCTCATCCACCTCAACAATCGCATCCACTCCTCCAATCTTGCAACTATCTCTAATTAAAACATGTATGCATACTTTCCTACAGAAATTATACCAATCGACAGCCGTGTGTGAACCAACACCTAAGTCTGCGACCGCATATTTCTGAGGGCACCTTCCAAACCATTTACGCATCACTAACAAAACCGTACACATATCCATGTTGCTCAGTTGAAACCAAGACCCTTTCATTACACTCCGAGAAACATAATGATTCTCCTCTTTCACACTGGACCGATTTCTGCACAGCCATTCAAAACCATCGTTCAAATTTTTGCCTGTTCTTTCTCTCAATTCCATAGGTTTCCCACATTTCGGGCAAACGTATGAAGAAGCAATCAAGCCTTCTTTCATACACCTTTCTAACACCGCTTTCTTTCCAAACACAGGCAACAAGGCAAAAAACCTTTCAGAATACTCATCATACTTTTGCATACATTCATTCAAATTAATTCTAACAGCATCGTTGGACATCATGGTAATCTTTTAGAATTTATGTGGAGAAAGAAAGAAATAAAAAAAATTACCTGTAAAAAGTTATTCTCAAAACGAAGAAAACAAAGCCGAACAGCTGACCCAATCGCAGCAAAAGAAATAACCGTTTCCTCTGTAACGGATTTTTTAAAGTAAAAAAAGCTTTCTGTTCATGCGCGAGAAAGACCGTTGAAGAATTAAACTGTTAAAATAAAAAAGAAAAACGAATTACGAATGCGCTAACTTGAAAACTGTTAAAATTAAGGAAATCTACTGCGCATGCACCGAAATTTCGCCAAAAAAAACCCGACTTCTCCACTGGAAAAGGAATTCAGAAGGGTTACCAGATTTGACGCATTTATCGATTTGGCGAGAAAACACTTGGCGCGAGAGGCACCTGATTCGACAAATCAACCAATAAATTTGTTCCATGTATTTAAACTTGCTATTGAAAGATGGTTATATATTTTTTTTATGCTTTCGATAAGAATACAGCTTTCACCGTGTGAACAGGTTTAGCTGGGTTTTTGTTGCGGAGCACCTAACCCGCTAGGCTTTAATCTCCTGTCCGATAATGAGATGACATGAATTGAATTTTTTGCCCTTTTGAATAAATGGTAGGAAAGTTTTAAAATAATACTTTTTCTTAGAGAAATTTATCTTACAAATGGGGAGAACTGGCTTTTCAAATCAAGGTGAAGTTTAAATCAGAGTGATAGTTGATTTCATGACTTTCCAGGGGTGTTTGTGGGACCCCACAAAAAATCCCCTGAAACTTTTACGGACTTACTACCGACATTTTGGAGTTTCAAGAAGGGGGAGGGGAGAAACGAAAAATTACAATTATGAAGTATTGAATGACTTAATTATAAAAGTTCAATGAATTACTTTTTTTGCAAAATTAATAACCATAAATTTTCAAACATATAAACTACTACATTTTATGTAAATATTTACCCAGCAAATAAAATTACCCAGATCAAAATAAATAATTCATTATTATTCCTACTTCCTTTTGAACGACGATTCCCGGAATTTCCGGGTATCGAAGTTCAAAATCCCCGGAGCACAAACACCCCTGACTTTTTCAAACTGCCTGACCCAAGAGGCGGCAGCTATCCGCTATGATTTTATCCCGGAGGGTACCGTCGCTCTGTCCGCCAGAGTAATCCCCACTGTCCGTAAGGGCAATGGAGCTCTCTGATTGGTCGGAGGTGCGGTTGTGTCAAGTTCATGGTGTTTGCGAAAAACAATTTTAATAAATGGGGGAATTTGAAGGCATTGTAAACAGGTCCACGTCTAATGCGAAAATGAATGATTGGCATCGTATTCAAAGCAAGCGCCGATATTGGCGGGAAATTTGCTAAGCTCTGTAACCCTGCAGACTTTCATCCCCCTGTTTCCTTCCCCTCTCCTCTTCTAAAAAAGTGCTCTTTATTTAACGACTTCCCAAAACAAAAGCATAACTAGTGTTGCCATTCTGGAACAGCTAAATTACAATATGAAGGGTGGTTGCCACACTATTGAAAAAGAAATAAAATTAAAACAAAGTATATAGTCTTTATAATGCTCTGGAAAATGCACGGTACATACAGTACGCGTACGAGATGAGAATGCCGTCGAAGCTGCATTAACGTTCTTTGATTCTGGTGTATATTCCTTGTGGCCTATAGCTGCCTCTGGTAGGGTTGTTTTAAACTCCCCAGAACACTAGAAACTTCAAATTGTTAAGGCCTGCAAACTATTTCCATTGGGTGGTTCTTGGCTCTTACTCTGTACCTTTTCTTTGTTTTGGTTCTTTGGAGACTCTTCCATTATCCATCCCCTTTAGACTCGCAGTGTCACAAACTGGCAACCGGCAGCCTTAAGGAAAGGATAGTGGCTGTTGTTCATTTCTTACGGTAGAGCATCACCAAACCATCCTTTTGTAGATTAGTACAGTAAATTAATGAAATCGTTTACAATTACAGTATAGAGTATACATTATGTATGAACTGTTTTGAAGTTGTTAATTATCATCTTTTTCATCGCTTATCTATTTTCGTATTGGTATAGTGCGTTCGCTGTAATTTTAATTTTTTTCGTTTTTCACCCTTCATGGATGAAAAAGCTTGATGGATTCTAGTTATAAATTCAATGTGCTACAAAAAGATCTTGAACCGCTAATAAACCTCATGATTTCCCCTGATTGGAGTTGCGTAGCAGTTCTCAGCCATCTTTCTTCAGTATATCCCTTTAAGACTAGAATTATTTTTATCTTTAAATATTAAATTCTTCTGGTTATTAATACTATATAGACCCCAGAGATACTGAGAAAAATAATTTAAAAATTCCCGCTTCTTCCCTGGAACGTAGACGGTACCCGCACGATAGTGCGGGTACCCGCACGATAGTGCGGGTTGGGCGTTATCTGTGAAACAGGTCACCCATGAAATTTAACGAGTTATACATGTGAAGTAGAAGGCGCTATTGCAAGCCCCCGTGACATCCCCCCAGAGAGGGCAATGTCCCCGACGGGGGAAAGGAGCAGCGATAGAAGGAACATGAGAACCAGACAGAATCCGCTGGGACCGCAAGGGAAGCAGACGCATATCGACAGAGCCGTTATATTTCTTTAAAAATAATGAAAGCCAATTATGCAACGACGTTTAAATGGTCATTTAATTAATTAATTTTATTCTACTTTTTTATTTATTCTTATTTTAAAAATAAACAGATTGTTCTGTCAAAGGAGTTTATGAATTAATCCCAGTAACAACATAACATTTGGGAGCTCGGCCTCAAATTAAATTTAAATTAAAAACCCTCTAGAAAATACGACGAGTCAAGACTGGTGGACCACGCACGCTTCAACGACGGAACCAAAAACGCAAGCCACAACGATGAAATCATCAACGGTGAGTCCATTCCAATTTACTCCTTTATTGTTCTGAAGATATTTATTTACGATGGTCTGTCTAGAGGAAATTGCTGCCATTGCGAACATATTAAAGACGGCCCCTGCTTCAACGGTGCAAATTCTGCACAAAATTGTTAATGACGAACCCTACAGTAAATCTTCTAGAAAAGAGTTAAAAAAATTCGCGGGTTTCCCACAGAATTACGACATTGAAGCACGAAAGGATAAAATTTTAAAGGACTTTACGAAAACTGAACTTACTACCGTATGCACTATATTAGGACTGAATTGCGCGGGAAGCGCCAAAGAATTAAGCGAGCATATATTTAAAAATTTATCAGACCTTGCGTCTTTAAAAAATAATTTTACCGAACAATTGACGGATGACGAAGACGAAGACTCTGCACCCTTTTCGCACAAATCTACGAACGCCGCGAATAAACAATCCCTCACCCCGCCAATTTTTCACTCTCCCTCTCCGCAGAATGTTTTTGCTCCCCTCTTCAATACAACGAAATCAAATCCAAAGAGGGAACGAAGAGAATGCATTTTTGTTAAAGGACCTTTTTTCAACTATGAGGTCGTTTACGGGAAATGATAATTACAGCGTTAAAGCTTTTTTTCGCGACGAAGAAGAAAACTTTATTTTTATCCCACACATATCTGATTTGCAAAAAATTATTTGTGTTAAACGTTTGCTTCAAGGTCCTGCAAAGACTTTTATCCAAACTCTCCATAACATATTAACGTATAGTTCTCTTAAAGCTGCATTAATTGAAGAATTTGAAGATTTATTTTGTTCTTACGACGTACACAAGGAAATGCAAAAACGGAAATTACGCCCTACGGAATCTCTAATTGAATATTTTTTGGCCATGCGTGAAATTGCTTCAAAAGCACATTTTCGTTTAGACGATCAAAGCCTAATTATGTATTGTATAAGTGGTATACCTGATTCAAACCATAATAAATTGATATTATATGCATGTAAAAGTATTTCAGATTTTAAAGAAAAGTTAAAGATATATGAAAAGGTTTTTATGCAAAATAATTCTTATTGTATTCAAAATGAAAACAAGCGTACAAAATTTAAGCAGTATGATTTTCCTACATCTAATAAAAATATGTGTTCTGATAATAAATTTCATATTAAAGATCAATTTAACGATGCTAATGTTAATAAGAGTGATGTGCGTATACGTTGTTATAATTGTGGATTATTTAATCATACCTCTAATGAATGTTACCATAAAAATAAAGGTTTAAAATGTTTTAATTGTAACCAATTTGGTCATAAAAGCTCTCAGTGTGTATTTAAAAAACCTGACGTTAAACATGAACTTGTTAATGAGGTTGTTAGTGAAGTTGTTAATGAAATCAATTCCTCATCAGAAATGCGTAAAACTGTCAAAATAAATGGGTATGATTTTGATGCTCTTATTGATACGGGTAGTACTATTACTTTAACATTTTGAGGACGGCTGGCCGATATAAAGGCCAAAAGGAACATACCTTTAAAAGACGGCTCTGGCCGATGTATGGGCCACGCAATGCTTTCCCCTCTTAACAGCTTTCGAAACAGCATGAGGCCTATTACAGACCTGGAAAATCATTTGCTTGACCGGTTTCTTTTGTATTTAAAGGAGGGGAATACTGTTCCCTCTTTCACCCTTATCTAGAAATCCCTCTTTTTCCCTTATGCTTAAATTCTCACTAGCGGAGAGTGCATAGTTATTTTTCAAAAAGCGATTTTGTCATCTCGATTACCTAATAATTTCATTTTAAACCAATTTGATTTTTAAAAAAATGCCTAAACGTAAAAGGGGACTTACCACTGATGAAATTCAGAAAGTTTTAGCAGATTTAGAAGATTAAATTTTTGATGATTCTGATTCCGATTGTGAGTTAGGAAATGAGGAAGATGATGTGATCTCTGCTCAGCAAAAGTAACACATTGTTAAAAGTTTTGTGTAATAAACGCTCAAAATAGTGTAAATAATTTATGTCTAAAAGTGTAATATTACTTTCTGTGGTATTTATTTTATGTTAAAATTGTAATATTCGCAAGCAATGCCGTTTCTTAAATTATAATAGCGATTCAATGAAAAACATAGTGAAATGTTAACGATAGAATCAAGTTGGCAAATGTCTAGCTACTGTCATAGCTCGAGCTTTATTAGAACTTTGTAAGACCCACCGTGTAGGGGAAGTGATGCACGTTAATACTTTATCCACCGCATTAGGATTTACTGCAGGTTTTTTCATACAATATTTTTT
Source organism: Trichonephila clavipes (assembly GCA_019973935.1). Lineage (NCBI taxonomy): Eukaryota > Metazoa > Arthropoda > Arachnida > Araneae > Nephilidae > Trichonephila > Trichonephila clavipes. The sequence goes on along the minus strand of BMAU01009981.1, from coordinate 60,312 downwards.
TTTTTGATCACTACATTGAAAATTAAGGGATATACATAAACAAAATACTCCACTTTGGGAAATTTAATCCGTTAGAGCTAATAAATTAATTAAAGATATTCCATTGTAAAATTAATTGTATACACCGTTCACTTAAAATAAATAGTCAAATCGTTTTCAAAGAATATTCCTGTTAAGTATTGGTAGAATATTCCTTCTCTAAATTGGAGCGGTGTGGTACTTGCGAGAAGGGGGTGCCAGCTCAGGTGTCATCCACGTCACTTGACCATGGCTTAAAATTACGTGGTCCGTTGCCAAAAGCTTAACAGTGCGACGTTAATATTAACTATCTCCAAAAATACAGTACAATATATATAATTATTTTTATACTTAAAAATGCATTATCCGCCTATTCAATTAAAATTACAGCATTATAATTAATTACTAAACACAAACAAATTTTGAAAACTTGTCCAAATGATGTAGCGTGGAAGAAAAGTTTATTTACTTTAAGTACCATAACGGATAAAAGCATTTATTGTGAAAAATAGATCAATTTCTTAATTCCAAATGTGCATAATAAAATCATAAAAAAGCATTCAAATAAAGAGAGATGTATAACAACCTCTCCCTTCAAAACTTAGTTTTATTCTGAAATATAAAAAAAAAAAAAATTAGGGATTATGCTGATCACAGGAATTAATTAGAAGCGAGCGCCATGCGTAGCCAAAACAAAAAGGATTTCTTTACAAACAAAAGATATATATATGCTGTCGTGGGCTTTTTGCAGCGCACGCCAGAATTGCTTGGAATGGCAGAATTTTTTCCTACCTACTTGAAAAATATCGTTATATTTTGGACACTTCACACAATATCTTTATAAATTATAGCCTATGTGTTCTTCTGATGTATAAGCTATATTACTGTAAAGTTTCATTAAAATCCATTCAGTTGTTTTTGCGCGAAAGACGGCCAAACATCCTCACAAACTTTCACATTTATGATACATATCTAGATTACACAATGTATTACTGTACAGAAACATATTTTTACTGTTATCTTACGTTATGCTGAATGAAGAATTTTTTTTTAAAAATTTATATTGAAGCATAATAAAAGCGTATTTTTAATGGTGTATAAACAACAAAAAAAAAAAAAAAAAAAGATATTTACAACAAAAAATTACAGAAATATTCGTTACAGATTCTTAAAATTATCCATTTTAATCCTTCGACTTTATTTATAAAATGCACACGAAACTAACTTCGACATTTTTATTATAACAATTGATGTATAAAAAGTCGAGTATTCGAACCAGAAACTCTTAATTCCGATATAATTTCTTTGAAATTTGTAGAAAACATATATTACAAGCTCTTCAACATAAGAAAAAGCCTCGATTTATACAAAAACTTAAAAGCAAAAATGAAATCCTTGCTTTTGTTACACAATTATTCTTTGAAAGTTCTACAGTGTTGGATTTCCTGATTAAAAAAAATTAAAGTAAGTGTCCTTTATAATAAGAATTACAAAGAATTTGCAAAATGCTCTAAAATCTATCTGAAGAATAAATATAATCAGAACGTAGTCTAATAGATAGATATTTTGAAGTAAAAAAATGTGTTTGTTCTCTTTTTTTTTCTTTCGCCCAGTTAGTCGTGTTTCACACTTTTTAGGTATGATAGTACAAAGAAAAAAAAAGTGTTCGTTTGCGCTCTAAGGCTATTCAACTTTTGAAACTCTGAATACAGAATCAGATGGTTCTTGTAAATAAGCATGAAAGCAGGTTGTAAAATCTTTTATATCGATAAAGAATGCTTGCCCTCTTGATTATTGTTGATGCTTTAGTTTTTGGTCATTGTTGATTATCCTATGCCTTTTTTTTGGTGTAATAAAACCTAGAAGTGCACATCTGCCTTCTTGTAAATATTCCAAGGTTGCTTTCAAGTAGCCGGAAAACTATTCTTCCTCTAGTTGCCGTAATAAATCTTTAGAGAGTGCATTTCCTTTTCAATGAAATTATCGTACATAGGATAAATAGAAACTATGCCGACCAAGCCCTTCTTCAAGAATGTCCTATTCTACTTGGCGAACGTTATTAGGAGAATGAAAGTAACCCTCTTCGGGGAACTGATATTGTGTTAGATTTTGAGAGATAAGGTAAAAAGCACCCAATCACTTAGGGCAGTGATCCGCAACCCCGGTCCGCGGATCAAATGGTGCCGGGCTATCTAAAGAACATTAAACTATTGCCATTTTATTTAAAGTGGTGCATTTCTCTCGGATTTGCGCAACTTTCAGAAGAAATCACTTTTATTCATTTTTGGTGTAACTATATTTTATTCTGAAGGCATATTTAAATGTAACTAAAATAAAATTGTTAAATCAAAACAATCTAAAATATAAATAATCAACGTGTCCCTCCCTTATGCACAAACTCACACACCAAAGTCAGTTCATTACCGCACAAAAATCAGAGCTGTAATCTTAGAATTTAAGCAATAATATGCAATTATTTTGAAATTTTAAATAAAAAGTAAGGATTATTCAAAGGCTAAAAATATCCCTTTTTTTGTACAAAAAGTGAAAAAAAAAAAAAAATTAAGAAGTCCCAATATGTTACCCTTACTCGCAAAAGAAACAATTAATTAGAAATAAGAATATAATCCTTTTGAATAAACAAGTTTGTTGAGATGCATGAAACTCCTCGGCAACTTAAATATGTTTGTAGTCATAATATTTAGTCTTTGATATCAGCTTATTGTTTGCGTTTTACTATCAAGTATTCTAAGAATTCAAAGAATTTTCTCTTTTTTACTAATGAAAACAATTTATTAATGTTGGAAAAAATATAATTTTAAATTTCTAATGTATATTTAAAGAATTTATTTTTAGGAACACGAGGTATATATAAATTGATAAATTATTAATATTTCATTTACGAGTTCTATTAGGGTCAAAGTAATAAGACGGACCTCGTAATTTAAATGACGATCAAGTAACGAGAACAATAGTCTAGCTAGAGCCCCCACTTCTTATATTCACACCACGGGGCAACGTAAGGACTTTGATTTTATGCGTATCAGCTCTGTTACACAATGGAACCTCTAATCATGACCATTTTTCAATAAAAACATGTAGTGACTACAATGTCGCACTATCCAACAAGGGCCAACACTTATAGGCTTAGGATATTCATATTTTTATAGCATAATGTGAAACACTTAACTGCTATTAATTTCATATATTTGCCACAGTAAATGTTTTATCATAATTTTCTGTATATATAAGAAGAATTAGATCAAAATAAAAGATTTTTATTTTTGAAAGATGCTTGTTATAATAAAATGTAGATTTAATCTTAGGATTCCTTGAGTACTATGAATTCCAATGTATCATAATGTAATGGATTATGGAAAAATAAAAAATGACAATTATATACATCAAATCTTTCATTCCTTTATGGAAGATATATACGAAAATCCTTAAGAGGATTTAAATTTTTAAAATTTTTCTGGCATGTTCTAAAAAAAGAAAAACAATTATAAATTGAGCAACAATGAAGTTTCAAAAATAATTTATGGCAATATGTTTATTGATATGCAGATGCTTGTAAGAGCTTTTAAACTCATTTTATTGTCGATTTGAGAAAGTCTGAACTTTGCATTATAACTTAAAGAGACATGATCAGCAATTGGGCTTTTATTTTATTTTGTATTTTTGCTTATAATTATGTGCAAGTTATGAAGAATCATATTATTTACTTCTTATTTCTAATTTGACTATTTTAAATTTTAACACCAGGTGTGTATCAAATTCCAGCATTTATATATATGAATAAAAAAATAAATTTAAAACATTTTATAACTATTTTAATAAGTTTAATTGAAAATCAAAATATAAATATTTTTTCTTAAATAAAATCAAATAAATTTAGATTAGTTTATTGTACCTTTTCCTACAATGATATAGGCGTTTAATTTTTTTTATGAAATTCTTTATATTATCACCTCTGTTTTGTGCTAAAATTTCTGAATTTTCTTGAACTGAAAACATTAGTAATTACTACATTGATTCTTCAAGAAAACATGTTTCCCTAAGACAGGGAGACTATTTGTGTTTAGGGACTTTCTAAGCTGAACATCCCCACTATTCAGCGGGGTGTCAACGACTGCTCTGCTTCTTTTATCCGCCGATGTATGGTGTCATAAATCAGCTCCGAAAAAGGGGAGTAAAGTTCGCTAGAAACGCCGTCTTTAAGGGCATTTTCTCACAAAGACCGCCGTCTCCAAAAGGTTAATACGCGAAAGTGTTCATCAAATTCTTGAAGACCGACGTTAAATCCTACGAAAATAAATTTAACTTCTTTCGGTAAGAGTGAAATTAAAACCTTGGATCTTTTAAATCCACTATTGATATTGAAGATAACAAATTTATGACGGGCATTTATGTTATTAACAATTCGCAAACAACTATTGATGTAATTATTGGAACTGATGTTTTAAAACAAACTGAATTTCAAATTAGTGCAAATGGTATAGAATTAATACCTAAGAAAAAGGATCACTTTATTAATTTAATTAATGTATCAAAGGCACATAACCAATCCGAATTAAAAGATAATGCCCTAGAAGTATTACAACTAAAACTAAAAAATGCAGAAGATAAATGTAAAAATTTAGAAATGCACGTATGTAACACATCTACATTATCATTAGAAAAAACGGCGTTATTAAATAAATTGCATAAATTAGAAGAATCAAATTTAGAAAAGGTTGACAAGTTAGAAGAAAAGTACGAGATCTTACAAGAAACACTTAAAATTACAGAAAAGCGACTTGTTGAGAAAGAAATTCAATGTAAATCGTTAACAGAAAAAATACTCATCGTAAACGCACTAACGGAATCAAACGATAATCCTAAAACATCGATGTCAACTAAAGAACGAAAAATTAAGCCTAGCAAGCGCAAAATTAAGAAGCTAAAGTCTAGTGGAAGAAATGCTAATAAAACAAGTGATAGTGATGAGAATCAAGCCCTTGCCAAAGAGAAAAACGATTTGCTTAGACAAATTGATTTCCTTAACTGCATCATTTTGGATACGAAGTTGAAAGAGCCAAACAAGAGTAAAGCCCAGTTCTTTCAAAAACGCAGACAACCACACAAATATAAAAAACACGAATCAGTAACAATCAGAAGAACCCAGTCCGGAACACAACTCAAATTACGACCCAAGTTCTGCGAACCCTACCTAATTAAGACCGTCAAACCCCATGACAGAAATGAAGTTAAAAATGTTGGTCAACACGAAGGTCCTCATCTTACATCCACAGCTGTCGATTTCACGAAGAGGTGGTCAACCGCTGATGCCTGACGATTTTACGACTGCAATTTGAGTACCCCCCACAGTGACTCTCGGTGAACAGAACTTTGAATAATGAACTGAACTTTTTCTCTTTCCCTTTTTAAAGCTTTTTTTTTAATAGCTGTGAGCAGCAATGACGAACTACTTCCAGAAAAACAACACCTGTGTGAAGTACTGGAAAGCATCGCACTTGTTATTTTTTCTTTTCACTGTTTTCAATTTTTGTTTTATAGGTTTTCTTACAACATTTTGGATTTTCTTTCGCTGTGGTCAGCTCATTTTCAGGATGGCCGATTGTGAAGTAGAAGGCGCTATTGCAAGCCCCCGTGGCATCCCCCCAGAGGGGACAATGTCCCCGACGGGGGAAAGGAGCAGCGATAGAAGGAACATGAGAACCAGACAGAATCCGTTGGGACCGCAAGAGAAGCAGACGCATATCGACAGAGCCGTTATATTTCTTTAAAAATAATGAAAGCCAATTAGGCAACGACGTTTAAATGGTCATTTAATTAATTAATTTTATTCTGCATTTTTATTTATTCTTATTTTAAAAATAAACAGATTATTCTGTCAAAGGAGTTTACGAATTAATCCCAGTAACAACATAACATACATTTTCAGCTCTAAGTTGATTGAAGAAACAATCTTAATACAACTAAAATTGTCACAAATAAGGAAATTATTCACGTATAATGAACTCTTTTATTAATTCATTATTTATTTACTGTAAACATCTTTTGTTTTGTTTTTGACAAGTATGAATAATCAGTGTATTTTTCACAACATGTTTTTCAAGTGCTTTCGCAGTTTTCAAATCTGCACTTGCGAGGCCTTGAAATGTCATTAACACATCAAAAATGGCTATACATGTCAAGCCTTTTTTCCTAGATTGGCCAGGATAAAAGCCATGCCATGTATACCAGGTGGATTATAACGCTTTGATCTTTTTGCGAGTGGAATTACAACAATGTTGTCTTCATCATCAGTTAAAATACTTTTATTAGTAGGTAGAGAGGCTGATAGCACTTCAACTATCTTTAACTTAAATTTTACGCGATCCATTTTGATTTTTGGATGAATTTATTTGATATTGCATCTTGTTTGCCGAGAAACCAAAAATTTGCAACAGCTAAATCAATGTAATGAATGTATTCAAGAGACTTTTATGGTAAAAGAGTGATCCAAAATTGTCTTTTCATTTCAAATATTCCCATGTGTTTTTTTATCGATCTCATTTGAACTTGATTCACCTTCCAGCAAACGCGATTCATATGTTTTGTTCGCAAGTATTGTCCACATCCGAGAGAACACTAAGTTCGAATCTAAGTTCAATCTGATTTATTCAGCAATTGAAAAAATTTTTCTGTGAGAATTCTTCTCCTTTTAGACATCTGAAAATGTTTTGGTTAAAAGTTAACACAGTATTCCATGAAAAATAGTAAAATATATCAGAAAATTTTATTATTTATATATATATATATATATATATATATATATATATATACTGAAACCATACCATACTAACTCCCACCGGAAAAACCAGATTTTTTTTTGGTGGAGGGAGGAAGAAATATGGCTGCTAATATCTGTAGAAAGGATAAAAATGCCATACTCCTCAACAAAAGTATGAAAAAGAAAATTAATTGCAAAAAAGAGAGAGAAAAAGAGAAAAAGGGACTCACAGCCATGGTGACCCCCAAGAAAAATAGGTATTAATTATATAACTATGTATTTCATTTTTATGTAAGCTTTCATCAAAATTATTGAAACAGAAAAGAAAATTCGCGTGGTAAGTACTTACCTTTACAGCTGCAGTGACTCAAGTAACGCCCAACCCTCACGATCGTGTGGATAATGAAATCCCGAGTCTTACAAGCCCCATTAATAGAGTATAATTAATATTTTTTCTATTTTACAATTATTTAAACATTAATACAAAAATTTGTATCCAAGCAATTAGAAATATATTGATAGTTATCTTTTTATGATAGATAAAAAGAAGACGTATTTTCGTTTTATTTGAAAATTGCCAGCTGAAAGAGTAAAACATTGACCACAACCATCGTCTGTTGATAAAAAGTAACACTTTACACTTTCTGCAAACCGGCTCAATCGTTAGATTCGCGATGTTCTTACATACGACTATTCCAGAAGCAAAAACGTATAAGAATATCTAACCCGCACAATAGTGCGGGTTGGGTCTTAAAGGGATATGCGTGTTGTTGCAAATTGTCCAAAATTTTCTAATGCGTTTTTTTACTCAAATTTTATTTCGAACAAAGGAATACTATTCAGCTCAAACATGTTCGTTTTTAGTTGTTCCAGGATACAGCTTTTCCTTATGATAGTGTTTCTCGAACTTTCAACACACGCAAACCACTATTCAATCATCATTTTCATCGCACCTTCCTCCATACAATAACAATGTATTGAATCCAATAATGCTATACTTTGACACTGAAGCTGCAATACGACTTTAAACTTTTATGTGCCACCGACGTATATAAACGTCTCGCTCAACCAAAACACTAATTTCTGGATGTATATATACATTTTTCCGAAGTATGATCTTTTCTGTGCAGTGCTATCCATAAAATTATTCCGAAGGCTTTGGAATGCAATAAAAGGACCCTAACTGTGTTGGAGAAGGATTTACTTATTTCAGAGGATTTGCTTATTTATTACTTTTTCCTCCCCCTCAAAAAACATTAAAATGCGCTCGTCTACGTGGTAAATGATGGCACTGGGGAGCCAATCGCGTAACTTTTGATCACCGGTAGAGGAATTAATTATAAACCGTATAAATTATCAAGATAAGTATTAATACAACCCCATGGGGTCACTGATAATTTTCAAAAACTTATTCTTAACTTAGTATTGCTAAATTAATAATAAAATATACATTGTACAGTACTGATTTATTTATAAGTGTATTATTTCAGCGTAAATGTGTATTCTATATTTTATTATATCAGAAAGTTTCTGTTTGTTTACTTTCAGTAAATTACTAATTTTTTAAATAACCTTTTGTTTTCGACTTTTAAATACGCTCACGCCCCCCTCGTAGAGTTATCACGCCCCCAAGGGAAGCGCTCCCTACAGTTTGAGTAACGCTGCCTTGTGAGAAAAAAAACCAGCACCAAGGAAAAGCTATTGTAGACTTATAAAACTTCGGCGATATACTTGTTTAGGTAACATGTTTAATTGATTAAAGTTTCAAGATCACAAGATAATGTAGGCGCGAGAAGACTCATTTCAAATGTGAAATGATGGTACATTAAAAACTGGTACTACCACCAGAATTCTAAATGCAAGTATGCAGTCGTGCATATAATGTGTCGTGCAGTACTGAATATTTTTTGGAAGGAATTGCATGCATGTGTTGCTCTTGGTTGGTCAATATGAGGTTGCTTGATTCTGGTTGTGAATGATGCTGTCATTGGCGTCCATTAATGTAACATACATTTTCGATGGGGAAAAGATCTGGTGATCTAGACGGCCAAGATAACACTTTGGCACTCTATAGAACATATTGGATTACAACGGGGCATGAAAGCGCGCATTTTCCTGTTGAAAAACATCTCTTAAATGGTGTTCATAAATGACCTTGAAGCTGCTTGAATCACCAGATAGAAGTACAAGTTTGCCGCCAGGTCGTATGAATTAACCTCGAGAGTGATACTGTAATCAAAGAAAATTGCTCTCGTCTGATCATATCTCTAGGTACAGGCCTAGGTGTCTGGGCTGCAGAGAGGTTGTTTGTAAACGCTGACCTGGCATTTTTCAAGTCAATGTACAGCTGTCACTGGCACAAAGATCGAAACAATTTTGATCAGAGAATACAACGCATCACCACTCTCTGGCATGGCATCGAGAAAAGGAAATTCATCTTTTTACCTCTATGATATTACCTCTTTTAAGCTCTGTAAGCTTTTGATAAGGACTTTTCTGTCTATTTAAAGTCTTTCTGGACTAACATCGACTCACTACGTCAAATCTCAACGATAAATAACACTCAAAAACTTTATAGCATGTATTTAACGTGCACTTCATTCGCATCCTCAAAGTAGCGTAATTAGAGCCTAAAGCGAAATTTGAAACGAAGTCCTATTTTAGATATATAAACACACCTATTAAATTTCTTTGATGTAGCTTAACTTCTTCGTAATGAGATTGTTATTCCATCAGTGTATTTTACCAAAGGAAAATGAAACAAAATGGAGTTATGTGATAAAAGATATGTCTATTTCAAAGCGAACTGTTTCAAGCTAGTTAGATTTATGCCTTAACAGCAAGGTAATAAAAGAGATTAGATTTGTAAAAGCGGCCCTGGCTGTAATTCGTGATACGAATGAAGAAAAAAAAGACTACAACACTGGATCAACTTCCCTTATGAAACAGATGGACAAATATGCAGCCTCCCTAATGACCATCATTTGGAATACCATACTTCAGAAAATAAATACTACTAGCAAATAAGAACAATAAATTGAGTGTGAATTATTAAAAAGATATAGTCTGCTAAAATCTCTAGAAAATTGTTGTTCTTTTTGTGAAATTATTTCCACTCAAGTATCTCTGGACGGCACGTTTATTTATATACAAATACGAAAAACGATCACGGATACTGAACACAGCAATTCTGACCCAAAAGTACACAGCTACCGGTCAACTCGTCAACCCCCAAGGAGGAATGCGTGGGAGTGAAGTGGGAAAAGAGAGCGTGGGTGGATCACTCAGTTATCCTTCCGCCAGAAAAAATAGTTCACTCACTTCACCCCAACATACCCCTCCTGCGAGTGATACACTTTTTCAAACAATCCAAATATTATAGACACATATACAATACACATAAAATATAACAACAAACACAGTGACATAAAATCAAGGGAGTAATGAAATTTTTTGCATTGAATATTCCACCTTTTCTACATTCATGGCTTTCGTATGGAAATCTGCAATTAAAAATTCTGTTTGGATATATTCTAATTTAATTACAGTATCTTCAATTAAATCCTTTATAAAATGAAAACGCAAGTTCATATGCCTTGATTTATTTGAAGAACGGGTGCCCTTAATCCACTGAATTGCTGCTTGATTATACGAACTTAAAGTTACAGCATTATTTATAAATTGTTCACATTTTAATTCTGTTAATAAATTTACAGTCCAAATTATATCTTTACAAATTTCAGAAATAGAAAATAACTCTGCTTCACATGTTGATAAACTAACATTCTTTTGTTTACGACATTTCCATAAAATTAATGAATTACCAATTAAAACTACACCTCTAGAAAATGATTTTCCATTTTCTGCACTTCCCCAACTAGGATCTGAATTAGCATTTAAAATACCACACACACAAATTGTTTTTGATAAAACAATTTTTTATCTTTTGAGCCCATCAAATATCTTAACACTCGTTTAGCCAAATTGTAATGTCTCTTCTCTGGATTATGATTAAATTGGGACAAATAAGACTTTACAAAAGAAATATCAGGGCGAGTTCTATTAGCTAAATATAAAAGTTCACCAATTAATTCCTGATACATAGTAATATCAATAAATTCATTTGTAGAGGGAAATTTTTGTCTTCCCCCTTCACAATTGAAGTTTTGACACTTTTACAATTTTCTAAATTATGGTTAACTAATAATGTGAATTAGTGTAGTCACACTGGGATAAATATAAATACCATTTTCACATTTTTCAATTTCCATACATAAGAACTTATAAGTTTTGTTTTCAACCACTTCAAATACATTTTTAATCTTACTAACCATAACTTCATACTTTTTATCATTGTTACAAAAAATAGTAGCTAAATCATATACATACATACATAAAATAAGAACATTTTGAATGTCAGATTTAATAAAAACACAATTATCAGAAGCTAATTGCTTTAAACCAAAATTTTCTAATTCACCCTTTATTTTCATATACCAGTTTCTCTATGTGTATTTTCATATACATACGTCTCCTCTAAATCACCATATAAGTATGCAGTTTTTACATCAAAGAAATTAACATTTAACTTTAATTTAGCTGCAAGTGCAATTAACAATCAAAAAGATTCAATATTTGCAACTGGTGAATACGACTGGGAATAATCTATGTTTTTAATTTGATTAAAACCAGCTGCTACAAGCCTTGATTTGTATTTCATATTTTTCCCAGCATCATCTTTTTTAAACAATATACCCACTTAGTTTTTAGTAATTTTGATTTATCAGGTTTTTGTACAATTTCTCAAACTTTATGTTTATCTAACGAATCTAATTCATTCTCCATTGCTAGTTTCCAACATTGACAATTAGCACTATTTTTTGTCTCAAAATAAGAGTTTGGTACATTATTCACTAAATGAACAGACATCTGCTTAGATTTTAGTCTTTCCGATCTTCTAACAGGGATTTGATTTTGTACATCATTCAATTCAAGTACCGGGAGTTGGATTCTGCCTGTCAGAGGCGATGACGTGGTCTGAAGGGGAATTGAGTTATCATTCTCAATTTCTACAGAAGCATTATTAATATCAAAATTAGACAATACACCATTCTCTGTATTTTGATTAATTTAGTTTCTTTCGGGAGAGACTTCAAAAAATGAGTCAGTATCCCAGGTTTCATTTTCAATCTCACTCAAATAATTACTACCTTTTAAAGATTCTTTGAATTTAACTGATCTTTCCTCAATTACTTTTTTATTTTTAATATCATAAATTCGATATCCCCTCCTTTCTCTAGCATATTGTAGCATAATTCCACGTCTTCCTGGAACTTCAAATTTATTTTTCAATACTTTCGGAACGTGAAAATAGGCCACACATTCAAATTTTTTGAGATAATTTAATTTCGGTTTATTACCTGTCCAAATTTTTAATGGGATTTTTTTTGCTTTTTGTGGTGTAACATTAGATACTTGAGTACTACAATTAATAGCTTCAGCCCAAAATTTTAAAGGAAGTTTACTTTCATATAATAAAGATCTAGCTCTTTCTAGAAGAACACGGTTGGCTCTTTCTGCCTTGCCATTTGATTCATTATTGTATGGAATAATTTTTCATGAAATATTCATGAATTAGCCAGGTAAGTATCTAGTTGTTCATTTACAAATTCTAACCCATTATCAGTTCTTATTTTTTAATCCTTTTATCAGTTAAATTTTCATATTTGGCCTTAAATTGAGAAAATATATTAAACACTTCATGTTTATTTTTTAAGAAATAAGTAAAGTACATGCCAGAAAAATCATCTACAATTACCATAAAATATTTTGTACCACCATACGATTCGATATTAATTGGACCAAAGCAATAGCAACTAGAATAGAGCAACTCAAAAATTTGTGAGCTTTGATTTATATCAATACTATGATAAGAGTTTTTCTGGTTACACTACTTATATCACAAGTTTCACATGTGGAATTATTTACATTATCAATATCAATATAATCTTTCATTTTAAGCATATATTTACAATTTAAATGACATACCCTGTTAATCCAAATTTCATAGTTGTTAGTAGATTGGTCAGAAATAAAACACTGAGAATTATACATAGATTCTAATTTAATTTCTAATCTACCATTATTTTTAAATGCTTCAGTTATTAATTTATAATTTTTATCATATATCAATACACAATTATATTATGATTTAATCTTACAACCTTTCTCCTTTAAACATGTTACAGACAATAAATTACATCTTAATTGAGGAACATAACTGACATCAGTAATTGTTAGATTAATAGAATTGCAATGTTTTGTACTCACAGTTTTAGCTGAAACGTTTCCATTTCCTTGGCTCATCATTTTAAAATTCTTATCGGCTAAATCAGTGCTTCTCAAACTTTCATAATTCGCGACTCAATATTCAATCATAATTTTCATCACGCCCCCCTCCATATAACAACTATGTATTGGATTTAACAATAATATACTTTGACGCTAAAGCTACTATACGACTTAAATCTTTTAAGTGCCGCCAACGCATATAAACGTCTCGCTCAGCCAAAGCATTAATTTTCTGGACGTATATATACGTCTATCCAAAGTAAGATCTTTTTTGTGCACTGTTATCCATGAAATTATTCCAAAGGCATTGGAATGCAATAAAAGGACCTTGACAGTGTTTGCGAAGGATTTACTTATTTCAGAGGATTTATTTATTTATTCTTTTTCTTCCCCTCCCCCCCCCACAAAAAACATTGAAATACATGCGTCTACATGAAAAGGGTGTTATTGGGGAGCGAATCGCGTAACTTTTAAACGGCAGTTAAGGGATTAATTATAGAACGCAAAAATTATCAAGATAAGTGTTAATACACTGGTAATTACCAAACTCGTTCTTAACTTATTAGTATAATTAAATTACTTATAAAGTACATTGTACACAGTACTGACACATTTTTAAGTGCATTGTATCAATGTAAATGGGATTTTATTTTCTTATTATATCAGAACGTATTTTGTTTATTTACTTTCAGTAAATTAATATATTTTTAAATAATATTTTGTTTTCGACTTTTCAATATGCTCGCCCCCCCTCGTAAAGTTATCACGCCCCTCTGGGGGGCGCACCCCACAGTTTGAGAAACACTGGGCTAAATAAATGTCCATCACTTCTGGTTGATTGATTGAATATTAACGTCACACTGTTCAGCTACACGAGGGCTTTTGGCGACGGACCACGTAATTATGAACCATGGTCAAGTGACGGGGACGACACCTAAGCTGGCACCCCCTCTCCTAACTACCACACCACACCAACGGGAGGACTTTTCAGCTCTCGACAGATTTAACGTGCATCGCTGCCCTACACGGCGGGTCTTTAGTGTACTGGGCTCGAATCCGTGACAAAACAAGCCACGGTCCGATACCTATACCACTTGGCTACCGCGGCCACCCATCACTTCTGGACTAATATTCTTGAACAACACAGATTCTTTAGCCATATGACAGGATGTACCACTATCCAGAATCCAGGTATTGTCACAAAGTTTTTCTTCTCGATGGGAAGCTGTAAATACGTGTTCATTTCTAGACGAATTGTTTCTTTGGCTTGTACTTGGAGAGTGTTTTTGTTTCTATAATAACAGTCCTTAGCTAGATGATTTGATTTTCTGCTAATATAACACAGTCTCGTTTGCTTTTCATTTTTTTTCTCCTACAATAAAATTCTTCAGAATTAATTCCATCCATGCGAGTTTTAATTGGCTGGTTAAAAGTTGTTTCTTCTTCCTTAAAATTTGTAAGATTTCGTCCATGGTTTTTCCTCTTTGTGTGTTTTCAGAATATCGCGCACATTGGAGAATTTTCCATTTAATCCTCTAACGGTATGGTAGACCAATAACCTCGGCGACACGTCCAGTCCAAGCGAGTGACACTTAGTCGAAATCCCCCGCGCTCTTGCAATATAATCTGCTACAGTGTCACCATTTTTCATTCAGATGTTCTTGAGTTTATTGCCCACGTCAATTTTTCGGTCTTCGCCTTGGCCGATGTAAGTCGCTCTAATTTTATCCCATAGCACTTTCGCGTTGTCTTCCACCGCGAACTGTAAGGCTTGTTCATCTGCGAGCGAGCGACAACTTAATGTATGCTATTGCATCTGAGTTTTTCGAAAGCCACTCAATCTCGTTTTTACGGGTAAGGTCTTCAGGTTTTTCGCTTAAGATTACAGAGTCTAATCTCTTTAAGCTAAGGGCAGTTTTTATCTTAAGCTCCCAAATAAAATATTTCGTTCCGTTTAAATCGGGAATGGTTATCTTATCCATTGTAGGTAGAAAGGTTTAAACGTTCACAAAGTCAACTAACACATCACACAGATTAACCACGCTCTCTGCTACCACTTGTTGTTCTTTTGTGAAATTAGTTCCACTCAAGTATCTCTGGACGGCACATTTATTTATATACAAATACGAAAAACGATCAAGGATATTGCACACAGCAAGTCTGACCCAAAAGCACACAGCGACCTGTCAGCTCGTCAACCCCGTAGAAGGAATGCGTGGGAGTGAAGCGGGAAAAGAGGACATGGGCGGATCACTCAGTTATCCTTCCGCCATAAAAAATAGTTTACTTGCTTCACCCCAACAAAAATCATATCCGAAGTTTCATAAATGAATTTAGAGAAATAGAACAAGGAGCAATTGATTTATCAAGACTGTCCTTTGCAAAGGAAGCTGGAGAAGGTTGTAAGCAGCAAAATAGCAAAATTATTTTTGGTGAAAATAGTGAAACCGGTTATGAATTTTTGAAACGATGAAAAATGCCATAGTAGTTATTTTATGTCATATGCGATAGGGCCAGAGCTGAACTATCCTGAAGAGCTGAGATTTATGAAACTGTTATAGAACACTTCACTGTGCTTTTGTACTAGAAATTATTATCTTAAAATAAGAAGAAAGTTACACAAAATCTGACAGAAACTTACAAAAACGATAATGAATATTTTAATTTTAACTATATGAATTGCTTAAATTTTTACTATTTTTTTAATAAACAAAGGTACAATGAAGACTTCACTAGAAATTTAACGAATTGCAAGAGAATTGTAGAAATACTTTTCCTAATGTAGAGATACTTTTGAAAATACTTCTAACAATTACAATATTGTATGATGCCTTAGGTGAGAGATCTTTTTCAGTTTTAAAGATTGTTAAAAATTATTTAAGAAGTTCTTTAGGGGAGAAGACACAAAGTGAACAACATGACCATGTTACATGTACAACATGACGTTTTGCACAAAATAGAAACGGTAAAAATAATTCATGAATTTTTGCCAAAGAAAAATCAAGATATAAAGTTGTATAGATTTTGTTCGGTAGCACTTAATTATTGGGAAAAAAATTACTAACTGTTGTCAAATGTTTTCAACATATTGTTGGTCTCAGACTCCAATTGTTTTATGCAGCTATATGTGCATCGGAGACTGGATCAGTTTCATGTGGGGCCTTAACCACTACACCGCGAAACAACTCAAAATCAGTATCAATCAGCTTTGGAAGTCCGAGATTTTTTATCGTTCGTTTTTGAAGAATCAAGGAAGGATTATAAAGGTAGTTGTTTTCCGCCGCATGAGACAAAAATCTTCTGTAAAAATTATTGTTTAAAAAAACAAAAAGACACAATTTTATGGTACATATAAATTGAACTAAAATGTAAAAAATAATTCTTAATATATTTAATTTTAAAAAGTCATCTTTAAAAATATTTGCTAGATATTTCTAATTCTCGCTAATAAAATGTATAAACATGTTAAAAGTCTGCTTACTGAAAATTTGAAGATTATACACTGCTGGACAATTGCTAAGGACGGATAACACTATCATCCATAGCAACCCCAAAATGAAAGGAAGCAAAATGTGGAAAATTAGAATAAGTGCGGGATATTAGTAAGAAGAAGTATGAGTATGCAAATTTTTTTTCCACATCTGTTCATCACGTGATAGCGTTCATAAGAGCTTTAAAGGTTTTGACGCGTGTGGACAGTTGTTGTTTCAAGTCAAAGTTTTACAGGAAAGATTTAATAGACGAACTTAAAATTTTTGGCATGTCTTCCCGGCATCACATAGATGATTTTATGCGTGGCCGAATAATTGGAAAGATCGAAGAAGGACGAAAAATAACAGATGTTGCCAGGGAGTTCGACATCGCTCACAGCGTTATTTCACGGCTGTGGAAGTCATTTAAAACTACTGGAATGTGTAGTAGACGGCACGGAGGAGGTCGTGTTAGAAGTACGACGCCTGCAGAAGACAGATATATCGTCCTATCAGCAAAAAGGAACAGGCGCACCACAGCTCAGCAGGTGGCAAATCAGTTTCTTGCCGCCTCAGGAAAGCAGATCTCCCAAAAAACTGTTGCCAGACGTTTGAGGGGAGGAGGACTATACGCACGCAGACCTGTTGTGTGTGTCCCATTGACCAGACAGCACCATACTGCCCATTTGTAATGGTGTCGTGAGCATCACAATTGGACTGAACAGGACTGGGCATGCGTACTATTCTCAGATGAGAGTAGGTTCAGTCTGAAATCGGATTGTAGACGCCAACTTTTCTGGCGCGAGAGTGGTACTGCTTATCGTCCAGAAAATATCCAGGAAAAGGACCGATATCCGACATGCAGTGTCATGGTGTGGGCCGGCATCATGATCAATGGCCGCACGCGCCTACATGTGGTTGCGAATGGGACTATGACGGGCCAACGATACATTGATGAAGTTCTACTTCCTCATGTTTGTCTTTTCCGTAGTGCTGTCGGTGATAAATTTGTTTTTATGGACGACAACGCAACATGTCATCGAACACTCGCTGTTCAGGATTGTCTAGACAGCGAGGGTATTCAACGTCTCGTATGGTCAGCGCGTTCTCCAGATCTAAACCCCATTGAAAATGTATGGGATGCTTTGGGGAGGCAAGTTGCTGGTCGAAACTATCCTCCGACAAACAAGAACACCCTCATCCGTGCACTTACAGAGGAATGGGATAAATTGCCTCAACAGCTGCTGGTTAATGTTGTGCAAAGTATGGTACGACGTGTGGAATGTTGCATCACACTCCACGGTGGACATATCCCGTACTGATACCCTTCTTTAAGGTGCCTGCTGACTTTTAGATGTATTGTTCCATTTCTCCGTACGCAGATCAAATGAACATTTTTTTTTCTTTCAGATGTTTCATAGCTTTTGTACTTTCCAGAACAATAAATATTCTTCATTCTAATGTCTGAACAGTGTGGCAACTATATTTTATCCTACTCGGCCTCATGTCTCGCTTAATGTTATGCCACTTAGCAATTTGTGATCCGTCCTTAGCAATTGTCCAGCAGTGTATGATAAGTAGTTTTTGAGAAAAAAGTACATAAAGTGAAAAATATTACATTTTGAGAAAACAGGCTTTAAAGTGTAGATTTGTAATTATTTTAGCATTTACTTCTTTTAATACTTTCCA
Organism: Trichonephila clavipes; assembly: GCA_019973935.1. Lineage (NCBI taxonomy): Eukaryota > Metazoa > Arthropoda > Arachnida > Araneae > Nephilidae > Trichonephila > Trichonephila clavipes. Next base: position 42,006 of record BMAU01009981.1, on the reverse strand, counting down.
GAAGCATATGAAGCATTTGTTTTAATTTCTTCTTCTACAAAAGACTCTTCTTATTTTCTTTTTTTCATTATTTTTAACAATTTTGCCTTTTTTGGGGATGCTTTCGTTGAGCTGCACGAATCCTACGTGTATCTAGTTTTCTGAAGCATGACACACATTTATAGCTTGATTCAATATCACAATGTTTTAAGATAATTATTTTTGCTTCATGACTCATATTGAACTGTGCAATGGGTATATTTACCACTAAATTTAGAATTTTTAATTCCACAAATGTATATAATTTGAATAAATTACCATATGGTGCTGTTAACTGACTCATTTGGGTTTTGGGTCTTTCCCTGTAAACATTTTCTTAATAACATAGGGTCTCATCTAGATCTCTAAAAATCGATTTCATTTAATTCATTATCATATATAGTGCGTGTGTATGTGTTTATGATCATAAAGCCTTTCGTTCATTCAGCTTCTATTTTTTGTAACTTGCACCAGGAATTAATAATCGCAGAATACAGTCTATGTTGAGGGCTCTCATTTGAAGACAGAAGAGGAAAATAAACAGCCCAAACACACACACACAGCAGTTTTCATGCTGTGTAGATCATTTCTAATAGCCATACTGTAATATCTTTGAATTTTTGATATTAAAATGTCGGTGAGTCGGTTATGACCATTTTGGCTTTTTCCATCACTTAACTTTTTTCTCTCTGTTTTACTTTTAAAATCATAAAGACGTGTACCCATACACTTTTGGATAAGTCCTATACCCTCTAATTTTCCCACTTGAACATCATATGCACTCGCGCTCATCAGAAACCTATACAAGGAGGAACACAGGTGCTCCTAGCAAAGCTCATTTGATGCGCGTCGATGAGTAGCTTCATTTAAAAAAATTAATAAAAATACTTCTAGTTATCATATTTCATCATATTATGTATCATTTTAAACAGAAATATTTGAACATTTAGAAATTATAAGAAAGTGAAAATCGATAATTTTTTGAAAATTCAAGTGCCGGACCTTAAGAGATTTATTAGGAGGAAGCTTTAAAGAGACGATAGTTCACTGAGATTAAATTGATATTAGATTAATTCGGATGATAGGTTAGATACTTTATAAGGATCAAGTTTGATAGTCCCCTAATCGTTCATGTATCACCGTCGTTGTTCCTCTTTCACGATTAGCCGCGAAACATTCTCTTACTATTATTAATTGGATTTGTGACTTTTCATTGTATGATAAATAAATAGATTGATTGAATCATGGCGAGTGTTTCTTCCCTACCTCCCACATATCTAGGTGCCTAAGAGAGAGGTGGCAACCTCTCACGCGTGGGATGCTCGACATCATTTGTTATAATTTCTTACTAGCTCTATTCCGAGTTAGTGTAAAAATGTAATGCAAAGACCCCCCCGCTTTTAGTACAATGGCATTTATTTTCTCGTTAATGTTTTATTCTTATATTAATAATTATTTTTTACATTTTAGTTCGATTAACCATAAAAGAGTGTTTTTGGGTGTTTTTTTAAACTATGTTTTTTTATTTTTTAGTTCGATCTACAGTAAAAACGCGTTTTGTTAGTTTCTTAAACTATAATGTCTTCATTGATGAATTAATCTTAAATGCTCGTTTTTTAGAATATGAAATACCCATTGACATCCTATCAATGCATCGATACGGCCTGGTTTGCAAAATGTATGATCAACTGAAGAAAATATGGAAGAGATAAGTTTGAAATATTTCATGCGAAAAAACGTGTAAAGGCAAAGATGTATTTCACTGAAAAGAGCTAAACATTCTCACTGAAACTTGGATCAGCATTAGATATAAAAATACAAGTTTTGAATCGAAGAGTTAGTGAGAAATTATTTAATCCGGTGACCACTGAATCAATTTTTAAAGGTCGGCCCGATGCGTCTAAGATGTTGGAGAAACGGAAGGAAGACTAGCCCCGTATTCAAAATAACTCAATTCATTCTCAAAATCAACAACACGAATTCCTTTAACCAAAGTTAAGAGATGCCCCCAAATATCAAATGTGGAAAGCAATTAACGAAGTATGTGAGATATGAGAAGGCTTTACATAATGAAACCATTTATATCTAGTCAATAGCTTCTATTTCTTGATTAATCACTGCTCGCCGATAGTGGTCTAACTTCTCTCTCTCTCTCTAACCTGAAAGTTTAAACTTTATATACAAGTCTCAATTTACATCGTCACATCTTCTTCGAGAGGAACCTTTATAATATAATAATTTTTAAAGACCCAATATTTCCCAAGAGGATTAGTTTATAGGAATGTGGATACCCCCCGTGAAGAAGACGTGATTTATCTGAGGGTCTCAACAACCCGAGAGAAATTACGTTAAAAAATTTTAATACTGAATCAAGAATTTCCAGTAAATTTTAAATTTACTTTACTTCTTGATCAGATTCGGACACAGAACAATACGTAAAACAAGTAATAAACAAAATTTTAAAGTCAAGTCCTACTTAGATCAACAAAGAAAACTTTATTTTAGCTACTTTTTATTAAATACTTACAATTAATATAAATATGTACATACGTGCTGTACATATGTACATACATGGCAGAATCACAACATTAAGTAGTAATTAATTTTTATTAATTATCATTAAATTATTGTTTTGTCATCAAAAATAATCATGTATACAAAATTTCAACTCAATTGTGCGCCTTAAAATGTATTTTATTAACGATTGAAAATTCCACCAAGATAAATAAATAAATAAATATATAAATAAATATATAGAGATTTGTGAGCTAATAGTGTAGGAATTGAAAAAAAACTAATTTAAATCCATATTTAATTCTAATCGATGCATTTATTTTACAGTTAATAACATACACCATTCAGGTCAGGACCAGAGAAAAACCCAAAGAGGAAAAAGCCCTGGCTGTGCACCGCCACTTAATATTTAACAAATAGTCATTCTTACAAAATCTTTAAGACATCCCTCTACAACTACTGGAACAGCCACCCTGAATTAAAATAGGATCAATACAGTTCCTTAATTGCATCTACACGTTAAATATCATTAACCAGCCATATAGGGAAGACCGAGGCAAGATGACCATGTAAACAGTTTTTGTTGTTAATAAGTTTATTTTTAAGGATAAAAAAATGTTTTTACATGATGTGTTAGAGTAGTCCTTTGTAGTATTAATTCATTACCATGTAATTTTTCAAATAAAAAAAAACAAAGGACAATTTTATTTTTTCAGAACCTTAACAAATTGTCATCTTGCCCCTGTACTGGGGCAAGATCACAAGACTGAAAAAGGTTGAACAGATTTTATCTTTTCAATATGTTACATGGTGTAACAAATGATAACTGTGTTTTAATATCCTACAAAGTTTCAAACTAAGAGTAATGCAATGTACCGTAATATTGAAGTTTTTACTTGTGCAGCTAACAATAGTCACAAATAAAACTGCCACTTTCATAATTGGAACATTTCTCATGCCACCACTCTTAGTATTTACAGCACTGGATCCATACTTCTGCTGGAGGGTCACAATATTCCTCTTCACAAACAGGACATCTTATAACACCATCGTTTGAAGTTGATGCAACTGGACTGTTTGGCCTGGAATTTATAGACTTGTAAGCGACTTTCCCTGAAGTCACTTCCTCGTTGTCCTGTCTACCTAAAGATGTGGGAGGGAACGAAGCATGTGTGTGTGAACAGGACTATTAATGATAAATCTAATTTATTATTGTTCAGTTGTTGCTGTTGTGACTAATGCCACCTGCCTGACGAAGTCAGATCGAGGTCCGCGAAATTCATTGCGGCCAAGGGCTAGAATTTTTAAGCCTGTCGTTAACCTTAGCTTTGAGCACCATGCAGGTGACAGAACAACTTTGCTCGGTTCCATCCCAATTTAGAGGGAGAAAACCCTGAGGGTGACCGGGGGTCACCCATCTCTCTTTCTCTTCCACCAACCACACGAGAGGACTTACGGCTCGACGGCTATTTAGAGCACTCCCATGCCGTTAAGTCATCATACATGTACAAACATTCATGTCTTCTCCGGGTTTCAAACCCTGTCCCTACGGCACCGCAGTCAGCGTCGCTAACCGCAATACCGGTTGAGCGCATTATTCAATTGCACTATTCAAAAATAAAGTAAACTACAAAAAGAAGCGAAGCCATAGGAGATACAAATAAAGCAACCACCTTAAGTAAATAAGTGCACGTAATCAGATTAGTTTAGCTTTAATCAATCCTAACCTATCAATTCCTGATCCACTAATTTAGTCTAGTAGCCCAAATCCGTCCTTTAGTCAAGATAGAAGAATTCTAAATTTCACCTTAGTAACGTTGCATTCAGATGCTCCACTTTTTCTGACCTACAATTATCAAACTCTAACCAATTTGCATATCAGGGGTTTTTCTTGAGAGGGATGGCTGTGAAATAAACGCGAATGCTAGCCCAAAGATTCCCCCTGAGGATTAGTTGGCGAAGGTCACGTAAAGACCCGTCACAATTCCCTCCAAGAGGAAAACGTAAATTATTTGAGGGTCTTAGTGACCCGATAAAAATTACGTTGAAAAAATTTGCACTTAAACTCTCTCTCTCTCTCTCTAACAAGAATTCTTTAACTCTAAATTAGCATTAACTTTTACATAACAATACACTACATTAAAAAACACTCCAAAACTACTAGCTTAATACTTTACATCACTCACACAACTTCTCCTTTTACACTCATTATTTAGGGTGTACCCCGTTTGGGCGAGGACCAAGGAAAAAACTCCCCCACAGGAAGGGAAAAGCCTGGCCGTACACAACACGTAACTTAGATATTCTAATAATTTTCGTTGTGTTACATGATTCACTTTCTTCGCCATAAAAAAATCTTCAAAACATCAGGGTCAGCCACCCTGAAATGAAAACTGGATCAGTGGACTTAAAAAAAAAATTTTCAACAGTATATGCATACACAGACAACATTCAACTTGCTCACATATGTCAAATGTTAGTTATTTTTAAACATATAAACTGTAACTTCGTGAGAAGGTAGCGTACGAAAATAACAGCACTGCAAGGTTGTGGGAGTAAAAAAAATACTTTTAATTTTTTCTCCTAATGAGATTAAATTAGATTTAGAATTTAATTGTCTCTGTGCCTAGCCAGTATGGTTGCCCCTTTTTGAAGTCGCTCTCTCCACAGCTTGTCTCGATACAGTCCGCAATGCGTTTTTTCTTATTCTCGTCCAGGACTCCTGGTCAGCATCACGGTCCAAAACTCCGGGATCTTCCTTGCACCGCTTTCCGAAACGACCAGCCCTTTTTTGAGCTCTTTCTCTCGTTCCTCTCTCTTTCGGTTTTTCCAGACCTTTTAAAACATCAGGGGCAGCCCATTTCCCACCCCTCAAGCTTTCTCATTTGTGGGCCCATATGAGTCGATCCTTGAACCTCAACTCACTAGAGCCCATTGGCGCATAATCCGCCAATCGTCCTCTCCCCTGGTTTCTTCACAAACCAGCAGTTGTCCAACACATGCTTTGACGGCCAAATCCCTTCGGCCCACTGTCGCTGTTTTACCGCCTTTGATGAAAATTCGCCATTGTGTATCTAAGGCGACAGTCAGCTGCCTCGGAAGCGATCTCGTTCACAGTAGTATCGCCAGACTATTGCATGTCCAGTCTCTTTGGCACCAAAATCCAGACGCTAAATGAACGATAATGAACCCCAGCTGCACATGCACCAAAACTCAGTCTAGTATTGTCCTGAAAGAGTGAAACTCGTTTCGTTCGAGAGGGGGACGTCACAAATTCCTTCCCCTTAAAAAAGGTCAATTTCACGGGACTGCTCTGGTCCTAATTGGATTCAGTTCTTAGAACTCACATACATAAAGATCTTCCCATCAATGAGATTGATCAGGGCAGCAATGTCGGTATTAAAAACAATAAAAAATTAATAAATACATGAATCAAAATTTGAAAAAAAAATTTGTACACTTCACAATTAGGACTTAAAATCCGAATCTGGTATTCTTTTTCTTAAAATTACATTTCACCTTTAAATTATAATTTTTAAACAAAATGAGTCAAATGCCAAACTCTTGCTAACCACCTACACTTAATCGCGCATGACTACAGAAGTAAACATGTGTTGGTTTACAGTTAACTAAGATACATCAGAGATTTTCACTAACTTCCAACTTGTTCCACTATGTACACAGATACACTCACACACATACAAATGAAATAGTAATATAAATATATATAACAATTAATAGGAAAATCCACAAACTACTTATTCCAATCTACTTAGGCCATCTGCGTTTCCATGGCGCCTCCCAGGTTTGTGTTTGATTTCAAACTTAAACGGCTGTTAACTCAACGCCCAACTTTGTAACCTAGGATTAGTACTCCCCATCTTGTTTAGGTACCTTAAGGGGCTGTGGTCGGTTTCTATAATAAATTTTTGCCCATCTAAATAATGCTTTAATCGCTTTAGACAAAAAATTATCGCCGCTACTTCCCTTTTCACCGTGCTGTAGTTTCGCTCCGCTATAGAAAATTTTTTGCTTAGGAAAACGATGGGGTGCTCTTCCCCCTCTATTCTTTGCGATAAAACAACCCCAGCACCCACCTCACTCGCGTCCGTTTGCAGGATGAACTCCGTGGAAAAATCTGGGGCAAACAATATGGGTTGGGAGATGAGCTTGGCTTTTAGCTCCTCGAACGCTTTCCCACATTTCTCATCCCAAATGATCTTCTCTTTCTTAATTTTCCTTTTCAGTGCGTCGGTCAAGGGTGAAGCTATTGTGCTGTAATTTGGGATATAGTGAGAGTAGTACCCCACTAGACCGAGAAAGGATCGTACCTGTGTTTTAGTGGTGGGCTGCGGGAAATCTGCTATAGCTTTTATCTTCAGATCATTTGGAGACCTACTCCCAGAACCAATTCGATGTTCTAGAAATAAGACATCTTCTTGAGCAAACTTACATTTAGATGGTGTCACTTTTAGCCCCGCCTTTCTCAATCTTCCTAAAACTATGTCGATATGCTTTACGTGATCTTTCCACCCTTGGGAAAAAATGGCTATATCGTCTATGTACGGCAATGCATACTGCTCTAACCCCCTCCCCCAAAACTTCGGCCAGCATTTTGCAAAAATAATAGGGTGCACATACTAACCCGAACATCATTTTCTTGTGGATAAAGGTGACAAATGGAGTAACGAAAGCTGCGTATCTCTGAGCTTTCGGCGTGAGCGGAATCTGAAAGTAACCTTTCCACAAATCCATCACAGTTACTTAGGGAGCCGCACTCACTTTTTCTGCTATCTCTTCGATATTTGGCAAAGGGAAAAACTCAGCTCGAGTTATCTCGTTCAATCGACAATAATTAACACACGGACGAGGATCCTTATTTGGACTTTCTACTAAAATAAGGGTCTAAGTGAAGTCGGACTGTCCTATCTCTATTACACCGAGTTCTAACAAATGTTTAATTTCTTCTCGTAATGTGTTAATTTGCCTCGGAGACATCCGATACGGTTTTGTTTTAATGGGCTTGTCGGAGATCAGTTCAATATCCATTCGCATCAAGTAAGTCGTCCCAGGGTCTGGGGAAAACACGTCCTTATTTTTAGTAATGACTTGTTTTAATTCGTCGATCTGAGAGGGGGATAGTTTAAGTTGCAGTTGACTTTACCGCAATATTTCGTGATAGTCAAACCTCGTGCATTGTTTATCTGGATAAGGAATTTTAGCGTCTCCCTCTATGTCGTCCGAGACCTCTTCTACAACCAGGCTTACCAGCTCGGGTCTCCGATGATACGGTTTTAGTATGTTTACATGATAGATAGTACTACGGTCCCTTCTTCCTGGTAGATCTATCACATAATTTGTATCCGAAATTCTACTAAGTATCTTTCCCGGCCTTATTCAACTCGCCTCAAGTTTATTTTGTTTAGAGGTAGCTAACACCATTTCCAAATTCCCTTCCACAAATTTCCGTTCCACGGCATCGCAATCATAACACGTTTTCCTTTTAAGCTGACATTCTCTCATCCTAATGATCGCAATATCTTGGCAACGTTTGAGTCTATTATTTAACTGCAATATATATTCCACTACTATTTGACTCGTGTCTCTCCTTCCTCCATCCATTCCACGTACTAACGTTTGAGGTGTTCTCAAATTCTTTCCTATGACCAACTCGGTGGGACTGAAACCTGTACTCTCGTGCGCGACCGTTCTGAGAAAGAATAATGCTAAAGGAAGAACCCCATCCCAATATTCTCCCTATTCCACGCACAAAGCCTTAATTTCGCGCTTGATGGTTCTATGCACTCGCTCCACTGCATTGCCTTAGGGGCGGCTGACTGATGACCTCGTTACTTTGATGCCGAACCTATTGAAAAAGGTGGTGGTCAATGCACTAGTGAAAGAAGTCCCCAGGTCGGATTGTATTTCGCGTGGAAATCCTATCCTAGAAAATATACTCAAAAGGGTATCTATTACGTTAGGGGAAGTAATACTCTCCACCGGCATAGCTTCCGGGTACTTAGAGGCTACGCAAATCGACGTAATCAGATATCTATTTTGCTTTGTTGAGACAGGGAGAGGTCCCACAGCATCTATATTGATTTTAGAGAATACCTCCGAAATAATCGGCCCTAGTTTCAGGGGTGCTTTCGCCTTATCTCTCGGTTTCCCTACTCGTTGACACAAATCGCAAGTTTTGACGAACTCCTCCACGTCTCTATACACGTTGGGCCAAAAAAATGCCTTAGAATTCTATCTTTGGTTTTCGTCACCCTCAGATACCCCCCTATTTCGTCATGGCTAAGTTTGTTAATGTCAAGTCTAAATTTTATGAGTACGCATAACTGTCGGACTTCCTGTCCTCGTTTAGTTCTCGCGACTCTAACTAATTTCCCCCTGATGATCCTAAATTCTTTGTCTATTCCTGTTTGGGCCTTATCCCATAATTGTTTCAGATCGGGGCATTTTCTTTGTTCCTCTTTAAATTTAACACCATTCACTTTCGCCAAACTCTTTCCCCCTTCTCCTTCAAAAGCAGGAATGACAAGGCTATCGTCTTCCCCACCCTCGGAAGGGGGGGGCGTAAACTCAAGCTGGCGCTCGTTCAATTTCTCTCCATTTGCCTCTTTTTCTTTCTCAGGGGAAAGTTCTTATTCTTTACTTCTAGTCACCACTACGTTAATCATCTGCACACCCTGTTTGTTTGACTCCAGCAGCTCAGGCGTTCGGTTACCCAATAAATATAGATCATTGTCACTACTATCCTGTTTTATTGCAGCCTTGTTATAAAACTCCCCTTTCATCGTTTTGATTTTAATTTTAGCCAGAGGTAACAGTAGCAAATCTCATCTTACGGGCTTTTCAACCAAACGTATTCACCTAGGAGGTCATTTTCATTAATCCAGCTCCACGAACAGATGTCTATGGATGACCCCGAATCTCTTAGACATACGCGATCAATGCCATTTATTTCCATGTTCATTTTAAATTTTTAAATGGGTCGTCATTCCCGGTATTTAAAGTTAAATTTGCGACTATTTCGAAATTATTTTTCCTTAATCTGGGGCAGACTGCTTTATATGCCCTGTCTCATTACAGTAATAGCAAATTATGGGCTTCCCTTTCTCAAATTGACTCTCCCCCGCCCTGGGGCCCTCCCTCCTAATTTGAGAACTCCCATGGCTTACCTCATGCTTATAAGGATCCCTATTCAAGGGCCCGACATTTTTACCCTTACCACTAAAATGAGCTGATTTATTTTTACTTTCGAGAGGCAGCTTATCAAAGGTTCTACGCTCTCATGTTTTCGTCGGACCTGTTTTTTTATGTACTCTTCTAATCGCCTAAAATGGTCCAATTTCTCAGCTAAACTTTTAGCCTCCTTGAAACCATCCCACGAATCTAGAAAATGGTCTACTAATTCACTTGGGGCTTTTTTTATTTGTTCTGTCACTAGTAGCTCTTTCAATGCGGCTAATTCGTCCGTTTTCATCCCAGCTAGCCAATTGTCCAGGTAGGACCTTAGTTCGAACACTACATCCGCCCACATTGCCCCTGGCCTGCGTTGATGCGATTCAAATCTATCTCTAAGGGCTATCGGTGTGGGTTGGAACCGGGGCAAGAGCAGATTTTTTACTTGGGGGTAATCGTTGCTTTTCTCTAAAGGTTCTTTCGCTATTATCTCCGCGATTTCCATCGGAAGTAAAGGAATGAGTTGGGAGACCCATCTATCCTCAGCCACTTTTTCTTTTTTCGCCTGCCTTTCAAATATTTCAGAAAATAAATTAATGTCCGCTTTCTTAGCATCGAACTTAGGCACTAAGTCTCTCAAGTTTACTCGTCTATTAACTCCCTGTCCCTCAAGAGCAGATGACGATACACTTATCGCATCCGTACTATTAGCTAATTTCATTCTTTCCAACTCAAATGCCCTAATTAATTTACGTCCTTCAAATTCTCTAGTCTCCCGCGTCTCCCGCTCATGGTTTTCTTGCAATTCCCTAGCTTCCCGTTTCTAACCCAAGATACCCTCCAACAAACTTTTAACCGATTCTTCGTTATAGTCTTCCCTTTGACAAATTCTATTCTTAATTTCTGACTTGGTTAGAGTACTATTGACTTCGACTCCGAAATCTATCGCAACCTCTAACAATACTTCTTTTGTTTGCGTTAAAAGAAACGCCATCATGCCTTAATAAATACAACACTAAATCCAGTCTCAATTGTTACTAAAACTATACAAATATTCAACGTAAACCAACACTACACTATATGTTATACTTAGTTGTACTACACAAACTTATACAAATACCCAGCGTAACTAACCGTACACTGGACCTAGAATTTAATTATATTTCACAAAATTATACTCATAACTAGCATAACTAACAGTACCCTAGACTGAGACTTAACTATATTTCACAAAATACTACAAATACTCAGAGTAACCTGACAATACACTACGCAAACACTGTGCTAAGGAAACAAGTATACTACTGTATACTACGACCTAACTCTATAAACAAACACACATACAAACATAGCACATTAATACACTTCAAACAAACTTAATAATTTCTGTAGTCTCTCAGTCTAGTTTTTTAACTTTACCTAGCATTATTTTCCTCACAAAATTTTACATAAACTAGCAATAATGTATTGCTGCCCCGATTATATACTCAAAGAAAAAGACTGACCTTAACATTGCAGGTGGAAACACTGGAAACCTCTTTTTCACCCTTCTCCGGGAATAAACGGAAGGCAGGCACTTCGCAGGCACTCTTCACAATCAGGAAATTACAGGCATTCCGGGAACCCTTTCAGGTGGGCAAGCTTCCTTGACACACAGGCACGGGCTTCTTGTTGCAGGTAATTCGAGGACACACACGTCTTTTGAGGTTGTGCGAGAATCAGGCGGGCCATACTGCCTGCTTTTTATCTTTTCTTCTCAAAAAAGGGTTCGAGGCATCTATTCACAGAAATGCCTATCTCACAAAGCTGCTACCATATTAGACCTTGCTGTAACGTCGTGAGAAGGTAGCGTACGAAAATAACAGCACAGCAAGGTTGTGAGAGTAAAAAAAAATTAGATTAAGAATTAAATTGTCTCTGTGCCTAGCCAGTATGGTAGCCCCGTTGTGAAGTCGCTCTCTCCACAGCTTGTCTCGGTACAGTCCACAAGGCGTTTTTTCTTATTCTCGTCCAGGACTCCTGGTCAGCATCACGGTTCAAAACTCCGGGATCTTCCTTGCTCCGCTTTCCAAAACGACCAGCCCTCGGCTTTCTTCTGAGCTCTCTCTCTTGTTCCTCCCTCTTTCGGTTTTTCCAGACCGTTTAAAACATCAGGGGCAGCCCATTTCCCACCCATCACGCTTTCTCATTGGTGGACCCATATGAGTCGATCCTTTAACCTCAACTCACTAGTGCCCATTGGCACATAAGCCGCCAATCGTCCTCTCCGCTGGTTTCTTCGCAAACCAGCAGGTGTCCGACACATGCTCTGACGGCCAAACCCCTTCGGCCCACTTTCGCAGTTTTACCGCCTTTGTTGACAATTCGCCATTGTGTATCTAAGGCGATAGTCAGCTGCCTCGGAAGCGATCTCATTCACAGTGGTATGGCTAGACTATTGTATGTCCAGTCTCACTAGCATCAAAGTCCAGACACTAACTAAACGATAATGAACCCCAGCTGCACATGCACCAAATCTCAGTCTAGTATTATCCTGAAAGAGTGAAACTCGTTTCGAGAGGGGGACGTCACAAAACATACCATCTGGTTTATGAAAAAACTCCAACTCCATTTCCTATCTATGCCACGTCCCAAAACGAGATATATACTAATATATCTATTAATACGTGAATTTATGCAAAATTATATACAATTTCAAAACATTCATGAAAACAAACAATACAAGGAATTCTCGCATCCCAGCTAAGTCTCAATAAGTAGTAAACAAATGTTATCATACAATTGCTTTCCACTCTTTGAAATAAATTTGCGCATACAAAAGTTCATTTTTCACATAATCAGAAAAATGCACCGCAATGTAGTGTGCAGTAAAAACTTTACAAACAAGACTTGCTTCTTGCAAAAATCCACTTGACAATCTGTCAGTAAAAAAAATGATGAAACATTACAACCTGGCTGAAGCTCCCTTATCTACTTTCTTTTATATCTCCAATATGGACTTCTAGCGATGTTGATCTTCTGCTTCTTTGACTCTCTTTAGGCTGCTGGTGACCTTGTTGTCTGGACTGTCGACGCTGTCTGGAGAGGTTAGGGCTTGATCTTCTTCTCCTTAGACTCTCCTCAGGCTCTTGGTGGCCTTGTTGTCCGGACTGTCGAGGATGATTGAAGAAGTAATGGCTTGGTGTACTAAATGGTTCTCTTCTGGACCGAACTGGTCTCCCTGGGCTTGTACTGCTTTTCCTGAAGGTCTGGTACCAGCTTTCATGGCGACGTTTCTTCTGCTTTGGAGGTTATTGGGCTTGATCTTCCTTGCTGGATCCGGCTTGACTGAAGCAACCCTTCTTTTTGAACTGAACTTAAATCTTTGGCTAGAACTTGCCCAACGTTCTCTTTTGTCTTTCTGACTCTTTTCTTAACTGGCTTGGTGAATGTGGAGGATGACGTCAGTGCTCTCTTTTTGGTCTCTCTTATTTGCGTTTTTTTTCCTTTCCCGTCCCGCAGACCGTGATGAAGGAACTTTTATCTTGCACCTCATCACATCTTATCTTGTCTTCTTATACTGCTGTTGCCTAAGCCCTATTAAAGATTCATTCGAACCTTCTACTTCTTTTGCGCTTATTCACCTGTTGCTCTTTCCCAGCAAGACTAGTCTTTTCCCTTTGCTCTACCTGTCTTTCTCTCACCAGACTCACTACTCCTAATGCCCCTAGGACCTATCTAACCTAGGTTTATTCTCCTCCTAACTACTCGATTAATATTCTGATCCCCTGCTAAATGAAGTATCAATGGCTACCACTCCCTGATAATTTTTTTTCTAATGGTAAATTCGCACTTGGTTTATATTAACAGCTGTGTTCTTCTACCTACCTTCCAAATTACAACATTATTATTTCGAACACTCAAGACTCTATAGGAACCCTCAAACTTTGGTTTGAATTTCGTGACCACCTTTTTCGTTGCAGAGCTTATGGGATGCGTTTCGACAAGCACCAAACCGTTGACCCTAATGTTAACTTCGCGTCTCCTTTTATTGTAGTACTTCACCCATTTATCATGTTTAATTCTAGTATTTTGTCTAGCCTCCTTAAATAATTTCTCAATATTGCCCACCACAAATTCTGATCCATCTGATACATCACAAGTTTTTGAAAAGAGGAAATAAGCTTTCTGCAGAAAAATAACTCTGCTGGGGTTTTCCCCGTAGTCTCATGAACCGCTGTTCTCAAGGCTTAGGCAAATTTGCGTAGGAACTGGTCTCAAGTCTCATGATTATCATTTACAAAACTAGCAATCATTTGCAAAAGATCAAGATTAACTCTTTCCGTTCTATTGGACTGGGGTCTATATAAAACTGTTTTGACATGCTTTATGCCTAACTTATTACTTAAATGCTCAAAAACTTTGGATATGAATTGGGGACCGTTGTCACTAATCAATTTTACAGGAGCTCCATAACATGATATATAATTCTCAAACAAGGTATCCGCAATTATTTTGGTTGAAGCCTTTTTAAGGGGTATCACTTCACTACACTTCGTAAAGTGATCAGTGATTACTAAAATATATCGCTATCTTTTGATTCGCGATGCTGGGTAGGGGCCTAACAAATCTAATGAAACTATCTCATTAGGATAATTAGTTACAATCGGTATTAAACTACCAGCTGGTAACGTGTTTTTATAGTTAAATTTCTGTCAAATGTCGCATGATAATACATAATCGCATATAGACTTGCGCATATAGGAAAAATATCAAACGTCCCTTACTTTTAAAAAAGTCTTTTTCTTTCCTAAATGACCTGCTATGGGCTTGTCATGAAATTTGCGCATTATTTCACCTCGCAACGATTGCGGAATATACACTCTCAGTTCTCCATGAATGGTTGCATGGCCACGGTAGCAGAGTGGTATAGGTATCGGATCGCGGCCTGCCTTGTCACGAGTTCGAGTCCAGTACCACTAAAGACCCGCCGTGTAGAGCAACGATGCACGTTGAATCTGTCAAGAGCTGAAACGTCCTCCCGTTGATGTGGTGTGGTAGTTAGGAGAGGGGGAGGCAACTAAGGTGTCATCCACGTCACTTGACCATGGTTCAAAATTACCTAGTCCGTCACCAAAAGCCCTCGTATAATTACATTTTTCATTTTCATGCTACTATCAGGATTAGAACGAATCATACCATTTCTTTTTTTCGATCACTTGCAGTGGAAAGAGTAGTAGGAGAGGGGAGTCTCCCGCTTAGATAGGCTCCGATTCATGGGAGTGGCGAGGGGGAGGAAGAAATTACAACGTTTCGTGTCGTTTCGGAGTGGTGAAACGTGTTGCAACTCCATGTTCTCCTTGGAGACTAAAGTCACAATTTTTTTTGCGATTTTTTTTCGAAATTTGTTCCAATACTTTTATATATGGTTGAAAGTAGCAAAAAGTAGCGGAATCTTAAAGTGAGGTAGCATAAAATTCACGAAGTAGCAATAAGATAAAAAAAAAAAAGCAGCGGAAAGTTTTTTTTAAGAAAAAAGTAGCAAAATTCGCGAAAAATCGCATGATCTAGCAACATTGGTCGCGCAGGGAACTCGATCAAAGCAAGTACCTTGATTGTAAAAAAACGTTTACCACTCTGAAAAAAATAGGCATATTTGTGACAAATTCATTTTAGTTCCCATTAATGTATAATGAAGGACTTACAGAAAAGTAAAGTTATTGAGTAAAAGTAGGCAATAGCTTACAAAATTTCTTTTCGATGAATAAGACTTATTTTAGAGGAATAATTTGTAGTGTGGTAAAAAATTAATGTATTAAAAATGTAGTAGCATATTAATTTAATATAAAACTAACAATACTAATGTTTGTATTTTAAATTATACTAAATAATAGAATTTATGTAATTTTTCTAAATTCTACCATTTATTGCAGAAGAAACTAATTGAAGAAACATCTGACTTCTCTCGTGCTTTCTTGTGGAAAAGTCTCTAGTTTTTGAAGAAAATGAACTTTATTGTCATTTAAATAGTCAGATTTAATTTTATCACTATTTATTATTATAACTGAAATTTATTCTATTTTTTGCTTGATTTTTAAAAGTATGAAGATGTCATATTTTATAATGAATTTTAACTTCACTAAAATTTATTATACCTATTTTAAAAATGTACAAAATACGCATTCACAAGTTTTTAGAATAATTTCAATTTTTTAAAAAAATTATATTTATTATTTTTATTTTAATTTACTTACTATTGGTTACTATAATAACTACTTAAATAGGGGTTTTTTGTAAAATGAAATCTTAAAACTGTCAGTAGGAATAGTTAGTTTTGAATTTTTTCTGCTAACAAAATAATATTCTTTTCTGAAAAATTGTAAATATTTTGTGTATGTACAATTTGTTTTCTGTTCTATATTGTAAAATATTGATAATATATATATATATATATATATATATATATATATATATATATATATATATATATATATATATATATATATATAGTGTTTTGTGACAAATAAAATCAGATTAATACCAATAGTATAATTATTTTTGTTAGATGGGATTGGAAAAGATTCAGTAACATGTTCTGTTTTAGATAAATGTGACTTAATGGGGCCAAAGATTCAATTAACAAATTTATTCTTTAGAAAAAATCAGGATTTTCCATTCTAAGATTGTATAGAAATCATGAATTAAGAATAATTATTAGACATTAGAAATTATTTAAATCAATGATTATATACATAATAAACATTCTATTTTAACCTACCAAAGGGTTGCTGGAAAATTTTAAATCAAAAAGATAAATAAATTAGGAAATAAACACTTGTATACAATCAAAATATAAATTGAAACTTTAAAATAATGCGAGTTTTGAGTTCTCATTGTAAACATAACATAACATCATTAAAACATAACATCAAACGTAATTTTTAGCTGAATCATGAAAAAAAAAGTGTATTGAATTGCTAACGTGTTGTTCCTATGTTAAGGAATGAAAACTGGCCTTCAATACTTTCTAATGTTTCTAAATCCTCAAGCAGAAAAATCGAAGCGGTCGTCCATATTTGTTTACAAGTCCGCGAGTTACCCTCCGAAATCGGTGGGTTACCTCTGGATGAATAATCCGTGGATTTGGCGCGATCCGCAGTTGAGAATAATGATGTTTCGTGAATCTGTGAGTTACCTCCGGTTCGGGGATAACTCGAGGTTAACTCGTGATTGAGAATACGACCGTAAGAGCTCTCTTACGAGTAGAGGAAGAGTGAAAATTTCAAGGTCATTTTTCTGTTCTGTGTGGGCATTGGTCGGATAGAGCCTCTATCCAAATATAAAAACTCTCCAAAAAACCTGAATAAAAACTTTTTTAATTGCACATTTGATTCATTCATTCAGATGAGAGTAAAGTATACTTATGACACGTAGAATTTTTTTCAAAGATCAGAAATTTTATTAATAGTGATCAAAAATACAATTTGTAGATTTACAAGAAAACTATTTTTAACTATCCATCAGAGGACATGAAATACAAAACAAGTAATGTAAAAGAATTTTTTTAAGTCAATTCCTACTTAGATCAACAAAGAAAAATTTTATTTTAGCTACTTTTTATTAAAAAGTTACAATTAATATAAATATGTATATACATATGACAGAATCACAACATTAAGTGGTAATTTACTTTTATTAATTATCATTTAAGTGTCGTATTGTCATCCAAAACAATCGTGTATATGAAATTTCAGTTCAACTGAATACTCTAACACATGAGAAAAAAGTTTTGACACAAATCACCAAAAATGATGCCAACGTGGCTGTACTTGCAATTCTTTAAATAATTAGTTTTAATCAGGTAATTTTTATTAATTATAATTAAATTATTGTATTGTCATCCAAACTAATCATGTTTACAAAATCTCAGCTCAATTGTGCGCCTTAAAATGTATTTTATTAACGATTGAAAATTCCACCAAGATAAATAAATAAAAAACAAACAAATAAATATATATATAGAGAGAGAGATTGTGAGCTAATAGTAGGAATTGAAAAAGGTATCGTGCTGCCACCTGTATTGGTTTTTATGCTCTTTAGCTTTAATTAACGCATGTGGATAGACTAAATATCCAACACCTTCTTGTAGAAAATTTTTTTTAATATGTGGCTAGACCTGTTAGCCATTGCCTACTAAAGGGTTAAAATATCGAAAACCTGTTTACACTTGGTTTATTGAAACCCATTGCTCTGGCAATTGATGTTGCTTCCAGTTTGCGTACACTAAATTTATGTTTCTTCTTATAATTAGCCAGCTAATCTTCTCCCGCCATCTTTGTATCCTTGTTGAACGGATGCAAAACACCACATTCCTCAGCAAAGTTAAAAACCAGTCTTTTACACTGTCTGTTTGTTAAGACAAATATCATTTTGTCCATTGCTGTGAAGTAGGATTTTAAATCTTCTTGCAGTGTAGCACTGAAGACTTCTCTAACTCTCTCTCTGTGAACTAGCATCTCCTGAAATGAAAATTAGCATTCTAGTGAAAAATGTTTCAGGACTCAGATTTAATAACAGGATTTATAACAAGGGATTAGGTCAATTAATTGTTAGGTTCAAATTAATATTTTTCTTAAAGCCTATTAAAAGTGATATAATTTATTCTTACATTTTCATTTGTTTCAAGCGACAACGAAGTGTAGTTTAAGGTGCGTTAACGCATTTTCAGCCGCTAAGCACCTCATACGTCCTTCTTTAACATTTTCTAGAGTAGAAGCCATAGATTCTTTGCTCCATTTGGGACGGGCTCACGCATTTTTCATTAACATGTCCTTTTGGGTTCTTTGGGGGCCAGAATAAATGGCAATTATTTTCCAACCAGCCCGAGAAGTAAAACGTGAATGAAAGATGCAAATTAGGAAGTTTTTAAATAGCAGGAGTTTAGAGTAAGCGAGGTGGCATTTGGGGAGTGTTATGATATTCCGTGTTCCAAGTGTGAAGAGTATTTCGGGAAGTTAAGTGACAGTCAAGAGAGGTTACCCGTGACAGAGAGCCTTTAGTCAAGGTGCATACAACTGCATGCCAGTGAACCGCAACTTCAGCTAGGATCAGATAGATTGCTGCTTCATTGGACATTAAGGTAGGAGTTACCATTTAAATATTCGGATCTGTGTTTACATTGAAATTAAGCTTAGGCGAGTTAGTTATTGATAGTGGTCCGGGATACGTTATTTCGGTATTATACATTGTGTGTTTAGCCACCATAGATTCTCTCACATATCATATTATTATCTAATCTGTTATTGGTTTGTTTAAGTTAAGACCTTAATAAAGTAATATTAAGATATTGGCAGCTTCTAGTTCATTTATTCCTACACCTCTAGCTCACGCTGATAATCTAGGAGAAGGGCACCCAAGGGGGGGCACCCTTACACATTCTCCTCTTCAGAATTTCTTTTCATATTGTCTAACCATATCTGAAATATAATTATATATAGCAATAATAAACAATTAGATAGTTTTAAGCATTAATTCATTAATAACAACAAAATTAATTAATAACTAGACTATCCCCTACACACTGAAATTTTACGAAAAGGGGGATCCGAAAATTCGGTCCAAAATGCTCTATCTCTAACAGAAAAGCCAGAAAATGGTTTTTTTATTTTGGGGGAAAGGGGAAAAATAAATCGCATATGCGCATCAGCAAATTTAATTAGCTATCCAATGAAGCAAACCGGAAGTCGATAGCATAAAAACTTATCGGGTTATGTCACTTTAAACGTATTTAAAAAACGACCACCATTTCGGCCGTAAACTGCAACTTCAAAAAGTGCTGCCTAGGTGAAACCCAATCGAACGGTACCGGTCGTCAAGGAATCGCGCTGTTAGAATCAAAGATATTGAGGTATTTCATTTTTTGACCATGATAGGGTTTCTCTTTAGAAGGTTGGGGGAGGGAGGGGCTTAGCTGATGGCAAAAATGTCTTCCTCTGATCGCCCTCTTTCGAAGAACACATTCCGTGCTCCGATAGAGCCCCAGAAGAGATAGAAGCACGTCGAGTGGATAAAAGCACAAAAAAAACATACAAACAAGCGTTTACAGGATTTAATAGAATAGACAATATAGTTTAATAAATTCAGAAACACGGGGCAAGAGGACGATCTCGTTATCTTGCCTCGGACTGTCTGTTTAAAAATATTCATTTCCATTTCCATGAAGGAAGTAGATTAATTGACATCTATTCGTGGTAATAAGTAGTATTTAAATTGAGTTACTCATAAATATTAAGGAAAAAATTATCTATCTTACCTGTATTTGTAGTAGAGCTTATTTACACATTCCCAAAAGTTGTATCGTGGCAGTGGTGAGCAATCAAAGCTTCACAACTAACTCAAAAAGGGCGATTTCAGCTTCTCTACATTATTGTTACGAACGGTCAATAGGAGAGCCAGTAGTGTTTGGTTGGTCCTGCCATCTAGCTGAAAAACGAAATATTAAGACATTTGTTATCTTGCCCCTCCCTTCTCATCTTGCCCTGGTCTCCCCTATATATATTGACAAACATTAAACAGTTAAACTTATATATCTAATACAAATCCTTTTTAAATATATACTTTCACATGAATAAACACCATCTGGTTTTTTCGAAAACTCCCCTTCCATTGGTGCTGCGCTGTTAGAGTTAATGTTAATTATTCCTATTTACGCCGCGTCACCAAACCCTATATTATATACCTACCTACATACATGCAATTTTGAAACATACTATACTATAAACAAACAATGCCAGGAATTCTCGCCCAATAGCCAAGTCTTATTTGGTAATAAAACAAATGCTTTCCACATTTTGGAATAAATTTACACACAAAAGTTCATTTTTCAAATTGCATGAAAAATGCACCCATCTTGGTGACAAACTTTTGCACTATTAGAATTAATTACAAAACCATGCTTTCTTTCAGTAAAAACTACCTAACTGCTTGTCAGTAGAAAAAAAACAGAAATAATACAACCTGGCTATTTTTCTTTATGGCCTTTCTATTGAGTCACCATACAGCAATTCCACACTAGAAGACCTTTGACTTGGACGACTTTCATATCCAGGACAAATCTCCGCTCTTCCTCTGAATCTCCGCTCTTCGGGTCACCGAAATAATAATTCTACTTCATCTGTTAAACATGTTAAAACTTGTTATTGTGTGCTACTGTGATTTGACTTTATCTATTACTCGATTTTTCTACTTGTGAAATTTTTTTTTCTTGTAGTTTTTTTTCCGAAGAGAGAGAGAAGGGAAACAGAAAAAGGAAAGGTGCAAGATGTCACAGGTACTGGTGCTCTTTTTTCTTTTACATTGATGTGAATATTTTTTTCATACATGTATTTACGCGAGAGTCGATTGGTTAAAAGTTTTATTTAATTTTCTGAGTTCATGAATTTTCTCTTACCCTGCACGAGTGCTTGAATTCAGTTGTTTGAGTTAGAATTTAATCGTTTCAGTTGCAATTTAATCGCGTTAGAAATTTTGTTTTAATTTTTTTTAAACATGCCACGTACACGACAATCAGACCCCCTTTTGACGCAAACGGCGTCTGAGAAATTTAATCTAATTGATTTGATCCCAATGTATGACGGAGGTGAATCGTTGGGAATACGTAGGTTCCTGGAAAAAATAAATGATGTTGCGAATTTAGGCAAGTGGTCAAACGACGAGAAAGTTACTATTCTGAAACTAAAATTAGCGGGAATACCTGAGGATTTTTTTTATCCGACCCAACCCATAGTCATTTAACAGAGTACAACGATATCGCTAGAATTCTTATTGCTAGATTCGAGAAGGCCGTCCCATTATCCACACGTTTACAGTTATTTTCTTCATGCATTCAGGGTTCGTCCGAAAGCGTACAAGAATTTGCAGCACGCATCAATAAACTGGGAACACAGATATTCCAGTCTGGTAATTCGGCTCAAAACACCGCGGTGAGGAACGCTAACGATCAATTATTACAATCGCGTTTTATAAGTGGTTTGCGAAACGATATTCGTAGATTCGTCTTGGCGCGAGATCCCATAAATCTTGATGAATCAATTAACGCGGCGTTGATTGAAGAACAGAATGTTAAATTAAATCAAATCGCGAATGACGAGAGATCTGGTTTGTCGCCCTCACAAACGGAAACTTCGGTCATTTCGGCATTGACGAAGAAACTACAGGAAATCAATTTAAGGGTCGAGCGTTTACAGAAAGCTAGCTCAGTTACTGTTCGCAAAACGGGTGGGGTTCCTTTTGGCAGAAAGGGGACTGTTTTTAAATGTTTTTATTGTGGCTTCCAAGGACATAGGCAGGCAGACTGTCGAAAAAGGCGGATGGACGAGCGTAGGGCCAATTACCAGCCCCCCGGAGAGACGCCGAGGGCGAATTTTCTGTTTTTCGTCACCCAAGCACTCATTCTTTCGATCGGAGACATGTCCATTTCCAAGAATCGGCTTTTCGCGATAATCACGCAGCCCCCAGGCATTCGGCGAGCGGGTCACACACGACTTCTAGGAATAGAGGGTTTCAACGCAATACTAGAAACGACAATTTAAACTTCCGCGGAGAAAACCGAACTTAGATGTTATACAATTGGTAGAAGAACGGTTTTCTTCTATTAAATCTAGAGATAATATTTTTGATCTACCAATAATAAGACGCTAGTGTGAAAGAGCACAAATTCAGAATTCTAATTGACACAGGTGCGTCCATTTCATTAATGTCAAATTCTTTTTTCACTCAAGTAAAAAACGAAACCTTTAAAGAATTTAATGTTTCAATTCAAATTAAAGCAGTGAGTGGAGACACGGTAGAAATTATCGGTTGTTATGAAATACAATTGTCATTGGGAGAATTTCAAAATTTCAACATATTTTTTTATAACTAAGCAAGAGATTAACGAGAATTATTGCACTATTTAGGGATGCGATTTTCTGAAATTATGGAATGCAGTCTTAGATATGAGTAGAAACCGTTTATTAATTAAAAATTTTTCCATTCCGCTTATCCATTATTTGCTCCTTCAGCGTGTTGTTCAGAGTAATTTTATCCATGGATTTTTAAAACACAAAACGTGTGTGGGTCCCCATTCAGTCACAAATGTTCGTATCCATATTTCAACATTACCTAATTCTATGTCTTCGGCTACTATTCAGAGTTCAGCAAAGTTAAAAACAAAAAACATTCATTTGACTACTTCGCAAACTAATATTGATCCACAAACAAATGACACCATTCTAGAAATTAGAAACGATTCTGAGAACATAATCACCCTTAACAAAAACAAGAAAATAATTACTGTCAATAATTACGAAGACTTTTCTTCCGATTTTCCCGTTTCTCAAGATATTTACCCCCCCCTTACGCAGAAGGATTTTAACCTTTCAGGTTTGGACAGCAAAAAAAAACTGATTATTTCAACTTTTAATTTCGCACAAAAGTGCTTTCGCTCACTCTACGGTAGAATTTTCTGCAGCCGCTACGGAGCATCATAGAATCAGTCTGCAACATGACTATCCCATTAAATGTCCGATTTACAAGATTCCATTTAATTTAAGAAACAAATTTAGATGTCAGATAGCAGATTTAGAGAAGGCAGGGATTATTTCAAAATCTAATTCTCAGTACAATACTCCGGCCTTGTTTGTCAAGCAAAGAGAAAAATAGCGCCTTGTTTTAGATTATCGGAAACTTAACAAAATAACTTTGACTCAAGACTTCGTTATTCCAACATTGGAGGACATTTTACATGAAATTTCGGGTTCAAACTATTTTTCGGCTTTAGACATGAAGTCAGCATTTAATCAAATTCCACTACACTTTGCAGACAGGCATAAGACGGCATTCACTACTCCCGACGGTGACAAATATGAATTTAATAGACTGTTTCGGTTTAAAAAACTCGCCTAAAGCTTTTCAATCAATCGCACAGGAGGTCTTGGGAGATTTATTACACAACGGAGCCTTGGTTTATATAGACGACATTATTTTATTTACTAAAACTATAGATGAACATTTTGAATTACTGGGTAAGGTTTTTGAACGCTTTGAATGAGTTCACTTAAAATTTAATCCGAGTAAATGTCAATTTTTAACAAAGAGTTGTAAATTTTTGGGGTTTGTAGTACCGCCGGAAGGTATCCTTATAGATAAAGATAAGTGCGTTTCGATTAACGAGCAGAAGCAAATTAAATCTTTCTTAGGGTGTTGTAATTTTTATAGGAGATATATTAAAAATTTCGCAAAACGAGCACTTCCATTAACGAATCTATTGAGAAAAGACACTCCATTTGAGTGGACATCTGAAACGCAGGAGGCATTCGATGATATTAAGAAAGCCATATTGAACCCACCGGTCTTAGCATTACCCGATCCAGACGCAGAATTACAAATCACGACGGACGCTTCATCTCGCGGCATAGGGGCAGTTTTAGAACAAAAATATCCTAACTCTGAAGTCAAACCTTTATATTTTTTTTCAAAGAAATTAAATCCCTCGCAATCTAAATATAACGGAACGGTTTTGGAGTTTTTCGCGATATATACAGCATTAAATTTTTTTAGACCTTTCTTGTTGGGTAGAAAATTCAAAGTTTTTACTGATCATAAGCCTCTTGCAGGATTTCTTTCTAATAAAAATCCC
This sequence comes from Trichonephila clavipes, assembly GCA_019973935.1. Taxonomy (NCBI): domain Eukaryota; kingdom Metazoa; phylum Arthropoda; class Arachnida; order Araneae; family Nephilidae; genus Trichonephila; species Trichonephila clavipes. The sequence continues at coordinate 17,627 of BMAU01009981.1, read as the reverse complement.
TCTTCCAAAATTTTGCGTTGGAAATTGGCTCTGGAAGAATTTAATTACGATATACATTACATCAGTGGTTCCTTAAATTCAGTCGCAGATCATCTGTCCCGTTGTATTAACAACATCACAATAGCTTTACTTGACTCTAAAGATCTTATTAAAATGCAACATGAAGATCCTGTTTTAAGTCCTATTATACAAAAAATTGATCAAAATGACGTTAGCCCACAAGTCAGCAACTATTTTATTAATGGGGAAGGTTTGTTATGTCATTTGTCCAAGCGCCCCTCTAGGTCACCCAGGTCTAACACCACTAGAAAACAAGTTTGCATTCCACATTGTCTTAAAGCTAGAATTCTCGAATCTGTCCATTCAGAATATGGAGGGTATCTTAAATTTTTTAAAACATATCATCGACTCAGCGAAAAATTCTTTTGGCGGAATATGTACAAAGATACTAAAAATTTTGTTCGTTCTTGCATTGTATGTTTATCTCGAAAAAACGCTTTCAAAATTCCGCCAGCACCTCATCAGCCAGTAGAACAAAGTCAAGGACCGGGAGAAACGTGTCATATTGATATTTTCGGTCATTTAAAAACCACGCCTAAAGGTAATAGCTATGTTTTATCTATGATAGATGCATTCACAAAATACATTCATATTGTTCCACTTCTAGATATAAAGTCGAGTACGATTTCTAAAGCTTTCTTCGATAATTACATTGTTCACAGGGGTTGCCCACATAAATTAGTTGTAGATAATGCTACATATTTCAAGAGTTCTGAATTTGTTGAATTTTGCAGAGTTATGGGCATTCATAAAAGACACATATCAAGTTATTCCGCTCACGTCAACGGGAGGGTAGAGAAATCCAATCAATCACTAGCCAATATTGATAGTTTCGGTCCTTTAAAAACCACGCCTAAAGGTAATAGCTATGTTTTATCTATGATAGATGCATTCACAAAATACATTCATATTGTTCCACTTCCTGATATAAAGTCGAGTACGATTTCTAAAGCTTTCTTCGATAATTACATTGTTCACAGGGGTTGCCCACATAAATTAGTTGTAGATAATGCTACATATTTCAAGAGTTCTGAATTTGTTGAATTTTGCAGAGTTATGGGCATTCATAAAAGACACATATCAAGTTATTCAACGGGAGGGTAGAGAAATCCAATCAATCACTAGCCAATATCCTGGCATCAATTTCGTAAAACACAAATGACTGGGATGAGCAACTCCCGCACACCATGTTAGCATTAAATTCAGCGATTCATGAAGCTAAATACACATCGCCCTTTTTCCTAGAACATGGCAGGGATATTCGATTATCTTACACTTACGAGAAAAACTCCGACACACCACAAAATAAGTATGAATATGTCACCGTCTTTAGAGCTAATTTTTAATAAGGTCTTGAAAAATTTAAAAGAGCAGGAGGCATCGCATGTTGATCTGAGTACGAGAGCGACAAAGCAACATCATTATGATTACAAAATCGGGTCCTTGTGTTTTATTAAGACGCCTAATATTAAATCTAAGTTATCTCCAAAACTCAGACCTAAGTTTGAAGGTCCTTACAGAGTAATAGAGCGTTTTTCTAACGTCAATTATAGGGTTCAACATGTAGAACAATTGAGGAAGAGATTTAACACACATGTCAATCGAATGATTCCATTTATTAAAAGATTCTCATAATTGCACGTAAATAATTTAAATGATTTGCAACCAGACGAGACGGAAGTTAAAGGTATTGTTCCAAGTTCACGGTATAATTTAAGGGCCGTGCAGGCAATTCGGCTCACTAATGCACTTACCGCGCTAAATTTTTTTTAAGGAAACTGAATTTTTTTTTTTTTTTACAATTTTTACGCTTCATCACTTCGAGAGCACACATATGGAATGGTACCTGTCTCATTGTTGCACCTTGTTTTTATGTCATGTTTGATGTTTTAGTGAGATCAAATTATGTACTCAGTTATTTAATGAATTTTAGCTCAATTTTTTTTATGCAATTTGTTTCATGTCTTGATTTGATGCTTAAATGACATAATGTTGTACATGGTTAATATCAATTTTTGATCTAGATAAAATATTTTTGATGCTATGTGTTTTATGCAATATATAAGATTTGTTGTTTGTAATAGGATTGTTATTTAATTTTGCTATGCGATTCATGTATGCACGTCAATTTTAATTTTATAAATTTTAAGCTTTAATTTATGTTTGCAACAAAAATCAAATTTGGGGGTCCTTGGACACCTGTCATGAAATTTGAATGTTGTTACTATACACATACATATTTGACATTTTTTATTTATTAAACAATTTTGTGTTGCGTTTATTATCAAGCATTTTAAATAATGTTTTCATACAAAAAGGTTCCTTTATTGAATAAGTTAGTTCATGCTGATTTGATTGTATAACTGTGTACTTTTCGTGTTAAATTTTGAGTTTGCATACAATGTTAATTTTTTTTGGTAGCTGTAATTTGTCAGAAGCAATTTTATTGATAAGTTGTGTTGGTGTATTAATTTTAAGTGTGGCTGTGTATTACTAAATAATGATATCATTGGAATTTATGCTTGTTAAGATATGGATAGAGATGGTTGTTTGAATATTTTCCCTAAGAAATTATGTTGAAACTTAACTTTGTTTTGCTCATGTTGTTTTGTTCTGTCATATGATTGCTAATTTTAATTTAAAATTTTCTAGTGTTTCGTTTAGGTGTTTCAATGCTCATTTAATTTTTGTGTTGTTTGTTTTGCTATAGATTTGGAATTTTGTTTGCTTATATATATATAGGGCTCTAGTTAAATTGTGGTTTGGTTAAATGAATGTGCAGTCAATAATTTTGTCTCGCTTGTGTGCTAAAGTGTACTAGGAATTGAATGTTTTGTTTGATGTCGATATAGTACTTCTGTTGGGTTAGATTAATTGTGGTTTGGTTAAATGAATGTGCAGTCAATAATTTTGTCTCGCTTATGTGCTAAACTGTACTAGGAATTGAATGTTTTGTTTGATGTCGATATAGTACTTCTGTTGGGTTAGATTAATTGTGGTTTGGTTAAATGAATGTGCAGTCAATCATTGTGTCTCGGTTGTGTGCTAAACTGTACTAGGAATTTAATGTTTTGGTTGATGTTGATATAGTATTTTTGTTGATTTAGGTTAACTTGTTTTGATTAATGGTAGCGCTCGGGTAGATTATTGAATTGAGTGTTGAGGTTGATTTAATTTTTTTTATGCTTTTGGATTTAATTGTAGTTTTGCATTGTTATTTGGAAATAAGTTTTTTTTTTTGGTCAGATAATGGTATTGTTAAATTTTATGTTTTGTGTACCCGTAGTTGTGTCAGCTTTGAGTTTGGTATTGGCAAAAGAGGAGAATTTTGATTTAGTATTGTTTGTTCTAAGTATTGAGTTCGATGAATTTTTTTTTTGGTTTGAAGATAATCAAGTGTGCATTTTAGTGTGTTCTAATTTTTTTCCCGTTTAATTGATTCAAGTGTATATTGTCATCTGGAATTCGTGTTTCGTTGCTAGTTAACAATTTTTTGTGTGTGTTCGGATGTTTAGGCGGTTCAGTTAATTGATTGTGCTAACTATTATCGTTATGAAAAATGTTGAGCTGCTTAAATTAGACAGATTAATTGTGTTAATTCTTGATAGTAATTGATTAGGCGTTCGTGGCTGTAGTACTTGGAATTTTGAGTCATTAAAGTGTAAGGAAAACAACCCATCTTACGCTAGTAGCTGTCCATTCATTCCGGGGAACTCAGTTGGAGAACACTTTTCGTCGGTATTCTCCCCCCCCCCCCCGCGGGCGCCTCGTCCCAAGGGTGGGACTCTGGTTGTTAGTTGGAATTCTGCTTGTTTGTTACTCCTTTTCGCAGGAACTTCCCTCCCTGTGGGTAGCACGGTTCAGGGGTGGAATTTTGGATGTCGGTTTTCTCGGTGCCTTAGGAGGATTTTTCCCCTTCGCCCCCCTGCTGTCGCAAGCGAGATCAGAAACTCAACCTTTTTTTTCTCCTCTATGGGTTTTCGTTCCCCCCCTTGTTGCTTAGTGTTTGTTCCTTTCTCCGTTGGTGCTCGATGCTAAATTTTGTTTTTTTTTCTAGACGCAATAGCCTTTCTTTCGTAATATTTAGTATTGTTGTTTTAGATTTTGAGTTGATAATTGTTTTTGTTTTGAAAATGCTGAAGATCACAGGTGTGAATTTTTTTTTGTTTTACTAATTTTTGAATCAGTTGGATTAGTTGATTTTAGGATTTTGTGGAATATTTGAGAAAGTTATTCGAAGGAGATAGATAAATTTTAAACTGATGAATTTGTTGAATAATTGGGAAAGTTTTTTTTTATAAAGTTAGATAACTTTGCGTTCAAAAGTATGTGGTTAATTCGAGAGTTGTTGATATGGAAATGGAAGATTGAGTTGTAATAATTATACGGTATATTTGAGAAAGTTTTTTTTTTGATGTAGAGAAGGTTATTTTGAGTCAAGGATTTTAAGCAAATGGAAATTTGAGTTGTAATAATTATTCGCTATATTTGAGATAGTTGTTTTGATGTAGAGAAGGAAATTTGAGTTAAGGAATTTGTACGATTTCGAGTAAATAAGTTGACGAACATAGATAAGTTGAATTAATTATTGTGTGGTATATTTAAGAATGTTTTGAGATGAATCTAGGAAAGTTCGAGTTGAGGATTATGTGAGATTTTGTGTAAATAAGCTGATGATAAGCTGAGCAAAGATGGTTTTTAGTTAATGGTATTGTGGAAAAATCGATTAAATATTTGGAAGTTGCCGATAAGTTTAGTTAGTGTTATAGAATGATATTTGAGTTATAATTCGATTATTTTCGAGGAATTAAGTTAGCGGTATTGTTGTAGATTGAGGATCTTGGTTTTTTTTGTATATTTGTTGCGCGTTCAGTGAAACATTTTGAGTTTTTTTATTATATAGAATTGATACATTGTATTACATAGAATGTTAAAAAGTTATGTTGATTAGTTAAGTGATATTTTTTGGGGGAATTGTGTTTAATTACGTGTAGCACTTGCCATAATTTTTTTGTTTTTTTTTGTTTTAGTTAAATTACTTTACTCTGTTATGTAGCCTCATATGTCATAGGTTGCATTATCAATTTTATGTTTATAATTTTTTTTCTGAAATTTTCAACTGCATTTGCGATTTCTGGAATTCATTTCTCAATATAGAAATTTAAATGTATTGAAGGTAGAAGAATTTTTTTCTCCTCTCTCAAAATTTTTTTATATAGTATTAATCGATATAGTAATTTTTTTATAATCGGATTTGCATTGTTTTTTGTGTTAATTGTACATTCTGTTTCTTGTGTTGGCGGTTGCCGGCGATCGTCCTTTCGCAGGAAATGGGATGTATTTTTTTCCCACCTTCGTAAACATTGGGGGTGCATCCTGATCAAATGCACACTCATCGTTTGCGATTCTAAATTTAATTACAGTTATTTTTTTCTTAATTTCAAATTTTAACTAATGTTTGTAGTAAATATTTTTTTTAAATTCCTTAGGCTACTACGCATTATTAGAGGTTATAATTTTTTTTTCACCGTTTACACTATTTGCTTCAATTTATAGATTTTAATCTGCAAATCTGAATTAATTACACTTAATTTTTTTTAAACTTACAATTTTAACCAATGCTTGTAGTGAATTTTTTTAAAATTTCTTAGGCCATTAAGCATTCTCGGAGGTTATATATATAAATTTTTTTTCACCTATGTACACCCATCGTTTCAATTTCTAATTTTTTTACTTTATAAATTAATTATTTTCACGAAATATTGTTATCAATGCTCTTAGTGAACTATTGCAATTTCTTACGCTTTGAGTATATTGAGGGTTAAATTAGTAATTTTTTTCTTGGTGGTCTGGGACATGCACATCACATTAATCGTGTCAGGATTTCGATGTTAAACGATTATGAGGTGTCTGTTTCTGGGTGCCACGTTTGTATTGTATATAGATGTTTTCACTAGTACTTATTTCTTATCAAAGTATTTTGTTCGATACTCATATGTGTGGTTATTGTGAGTAGCGCAGTTGTTAGATATGCAATTTTTGAATTTATTATGTGTTACTCGTCTTAATTTTTATTATTTAGTGGCACACGATTCTTTGTGATTATTCCATTGTTTCTATTTGTCATTTTATGTATGTTGTCCTTGTGAATTGTTTGGGTGACCCATTCAGCAATTTTTTTTCTTCGTACATGAACTTAATTGTAATTGTTAGTAGTTAATTTGTTTTTCCCACTCACCGCTAACGGAATTGGGACTTAATTTTGGAAATTGCTTATATTTTTTTTTACATTTTTTTATTTTAAGTTATGAGAGGTGATGGGAGTGGAAGGTTGGTGCTTGAAGCCTACGGCGGAGGTCAAATGGGGTCAAGTTTTTCTTTTTTAAAATGATTTTGGTTTCATGACTAATATGGTTTCCCTGAGAGACAATTTTTTTTCTATTACAGTTTAGCAGACTTCTTTGAAGGTGTTGAACCGTCGGGGGCAGCGACTAACATTCCTCGCAGTGTCGATGCATACATATGATCACAGAACTCTCTTCTTGTGATGGAACAATTTAATTCCGCATTTGCCGAAGTCTACAGGAACAAGGACATCTTCCCTCATCGCGGACGGGCTACAGACTTCTTTGGAGGTGTTGTCACACATATGATCACCGAACTCTCTTCTAGTGATGGAACAATTTTTTTTGCTGGTTGTAATTTTTTTGTGAGCTGTGTATTTGAGAGAGGGGAGGAGTGATGGAAGGCGCGGATTCATTCAGGAATATTCAACAGAACTTCAAAATTGAGAACTCAGTTTGGTGGAATGTGTTTTCCTTCCCCACCAGTGAGGGGGAATTCTTCAGCAAAGGGTGCTTACATTCCCACGCCTGGAAGGGGCATTACACCCATAAATATTGGGGGGTGTCATCGATTTTCCCACGCTTCCAAAGTCAACGAATTTTGCGCGGTAACTCTGCGCTGGTTCCGGACCAATCAGAGGTAATTGAGTGAACAGGGCAAAAAGTCCGCTCTAGAATTTGGCAGTAAAGCGGCATAGAACAAAAAGGGGATGCACCCCGATTTGGACACACTCGGACAGGGAAGAACAGAGACAGACTAATCAGATCCAGGCCTTGAAACTAGACTCCGCGGGACTCCGGGCGGCGACCATGTCCCCTTACCCATCCCACCTCCTATCTCTCTCAAAGCTAAGTTAACCCTCTAACTGGATACCTTCCTCCTGAAAAGTTATTCCGAAAGCATTTAACTCTTATTTTGCGATTCCCTTCAAAAATGCAACAGACTTATTTCCTTTCCCCCTTTTAGAACTTGGGAGGTCGAACGGGGACAATTTTACGACCCAGTTTGATCCCTTTGTAAAATAAGAACCAAGAGATCAATCGTTTACAGCTAGCTGTTAAGTTGCCTTGGGCAATCTTCTTTGAAAGCGTAGTGGAATTCGGTGTTTCTTTCTCCTATATGTTTAGTCACAGTAAAATTAAAAACGAAATGAAAGGTAAAAAAAAGAGGAAAAAATGAAATAAATAGTATGTTAGAAGTTGAAAAATAATTATATTTTCTTCAAAGAAAATTTGTTTTTCTGTCATTTTTTAAAAATTAAAATATATATATATATATATATATATATATATATTTGGTATTGCGATTTGAACCAGAAAAAAGCATCCTGTATTCATTTTTGAATATGAGAGTAAGAAAAAAGTAATGATGTAAAAAGAGCAAAGGCCCTATCTCATTTTTAAACAATATAACACAATAAATATTACATACAATGATTATATTTATGAAATAAAACCGATCTTTCTCTATTCAGTTATATTTTTAATTTAAAATAGTATAAAAAAGGATTTCAATACTTTTAATTTATTTTAATTAAAATCATATAAAAGATATTTTATGTTAACTGAATATTTTTCGGAAAAAATTTAAATTTTCCTTCCTAGTGTTCTCTTTTTCGAACTTCTTGTATTAAATAAAAATTCCTTTTCTACATCGGCATTTGTGATGGACATAACACACATTCAGTCAATAATTTTTAATTTTAATGGGGGATATACTTCTTCAAATGCGCATGACAGTACTTCTAACCATTTTCTACTCAAGTTAAATTTCTTATCTTTCTGTTTCTTTTATTACAAGGAAAAATGTCACACATCGATAACTACATTTTCACACAATTCAGTCATTACAAATTCTATTGTGAGAAAAGTTCTCCCTAATTAATCTTGTCTTTCAAAACAGTACACTTAAAACAATTTTGTTCAGTGAAGTTAACCGACAGTTCCACAATGTATTCATACTAAATTTTAAAAACAAATTTAACACTTGGAAATGTATCCTGTATTAAATTTTTCAGTATACACAAATATGTCCTGCTGTAGGGAAGATATAGTATGAGAGATGTGGTGTGCGGTTGTGAAAGAATGTTTTCTTACGCGCGCGTGTAGACTATTTTTTAAAATTTAAATATCACTGAAGCTGATCATATAACTGCAAATGAGCCTTATTTTAATGTGTGCTGGTATCAAAGTAAAACACTTTACAATATTAAACAGCCTATTGGTTTATACTCAATATCAAACTATTCGCTAAATGGCTTACAACTTCTATTCAAATTATAAAGAAACTGAAATATAAATATATCTTACTGCAGTCAAAAATATTCATAATATGTAAGTGTCCTGTTGCTCCACTTATTTCTGTACATTTTAAAAACTGTAGCTGAATGCAATTTTTTATATTTATAAAAGAGGCATAACAGCTCACACATTCGTAAAAATGTCCTTATCATTTTTAAATATACTACTATAAAATGTATATGGATTGTAAGATCAGTCGTAAAATTCTAAAAGCTTTTAGAGGAGCTAAAAACATGTAATTTTGGATTGATAAAATGTTTAATATAATACACAAATATACATTTTATTAAGCAAATACATTTGAAAAATCAAACTTCCTTCTGAAATAAACGTAATTGAAAGAAAAATGTTTAATTGCAATTGAGTGGAAATAAATGTTTATCTAAGGGGTATCCCCGAAAAGTGATGCAATCCTCCAACTTAAAACTCAAACTCAGAAGCACAACAATCCATGAGGGCCAGGAACTTCTGTGCCCATCATAATACACGTCACCATTGGACGCTGAGGTGCATGAACAGATGTCCCGATTTGGTGGTCTGTCTGAAGAGAGACCTTCAGTGTTTAAGACCCGAAGCAATCTTGGTACTCATTTATCGACCCAATGTAGCGGGGATGAAAGGCAGAGTCGACCTTGCGCAGCCCGTTAATAGAACCCCAGACCTGTGGTGTGGAAGCACTATACACTTCCACTCAATCCTATTCGGTGAAAAATAAAATTTAATGTTAGAATTTTATATAAATCCCTAATTAATGAGGGAGTCCAAACTTTTTTTTTCATGTAAACTGTTTAGACGGAAATGGTTAATTATGAACATTTCACAAGTTGCATAAATTAAAATTAACCGTTATAGTTTACATAAATTTTTAAGGGTACAAAAGGTGTATTTCGGCTGCACGAATTAATTTTAAAAGGAATACGGTTACGAAAAAGTAGTACAAATCTATCTAAAGTAGGGTTAGTTACCTTAGATATTGTCAAACACAACAATGTATTGGAAGCCAATTCCACAATTCGTTGTTATAAAAATGTATGGAAAATTACAAGATTTATTTTTGCATTTGTAATTTATATATATATATAATTTTTCCTGGGAGCTTTAAAAGCTAGAGCGGCATCCATCAAAACCGCGGTTCTCTCTCTGTTTTTCCAGATCGCCCCTGACTAAACCGGCTCTGCCATAGTAAGTGAAAATGCCGGATTTTTTGTTTGTCAAGATCATTTTATAGCAGACTGCATTTTTCATGTATTTTAGATGGTCGTTTTATATTTTCTACATCAATATCTTAATGTCTGAATTTAAAATTACATAAAATTCTTGACATTCGCATCAATGACCATGACTAATATTAACACACACATTATTTTAACCATTTAATTGATATCAAGTATAACATAACGCACACAAATTTTCTAAACTTTAAAATAAATATTTCGAAAACTACTTCAGATATACTCAAAATTTTTTATTCCTACGCTTTAGCTTCTCAGTTTTGCTTCTCTATGTAAGAATTTATTGTAATTGTATATTCATCAATTTTTTTAGTATATTTTTTGCTCTTAGCATGCGGTTTTCAACTGAATTGTATGAAATCTTTGAAATATAACCAGGCACTGTACTTAAACTTCCCTGAACACTTAGGCTTTGAAATCTAAAAAAAAAACTAATATAAATCTTAATTAGTTTTTTTTTCGTTATTATTTTTATCAAAGTGTAAGAAAATGTTTGAAATGATTTGATGAAGTTTAAATTTATTCATTTTTAGTCGTTGGAAAATTGAAAAGGTTCCAAATTTTAAAGAGTTTGGTGTTTTATTAATTTTTTCGGTATCTTATAATAAAATAATCATGTTTCAAAAACTGAAATCTTTGAATAAGAAAAATGAAACAAAAGAATATACTTAAAAAAAGATAATTTGTCTAACTATATAAAATAGGAGATTGCACGGACACGCCCCAACTTGTTACAGTTTCAAATTAATATGAAACTAAAAGGGAATTGTAACATATTTTACTTATGCGTTGGGACTTTACAAAACTTTAAAAAAACGAGGTAACAAATTAACACTTCCTGGGGTCTAAAGAAATTTCCCCTCGATTTTTTACGATTGCCCCAGGGGCAAAACACGGGGTTCCCTGCGAGCCATAAAACTCCTGCTGTGTTGCTTCCTCCGTCCCTCATTATCTTTCAAGATGTTAAACCTTATAAGGGGGAAAAGATTTCAGAAAAGTGCGGCTAATCCGCTTTTGAAAACGTTACTTGAAGGCAGAAAAATCCATGCAGTCCATTTTCGAAGCCCCTCTAGTAGGGCGGAAAAATCCGCTCTGTCCCGTTGGAGGGTTAACATCGCATCATAACTTAGTTTAAAATTAATTAAGTTCTATTGACAAATTACTGTACTCTAAATTAAGAGTCCGATAGAATAGAGATAATAATTAATTTTATTGAATAACATATTTTTAAGTAACTGTAAATATACTGCATAACAAGATTGAAATTTAACCCTCTAACCGGATAGCACGGAAAATTCCGTCAGTGTAAAAATACTTCGAAAATGGACTGCAAGGATTTTTCTGCCTTCAAGTAACGTTTTCAAAAGCGGATTAGCCGCACTTTTCTGAAATCCTTTCCCCCTTTTAAGGTTTAACATCTTGAAAGATAATGAGGGACGGAGGAAGCAACACAGCAGGAGTTTTATGGCTGAACCCCGTGTTTTGACCCCTCCCCCCCAATCGTAAAAAATCGGGGGGAAATTTCTTTACAACCCAAGAAATGTTTCTTTGCTAGCTTGTATTTTAAAAGTTTCCAAAATTCCCAACGCATAAGTAAAATATTTTACAATTCCCTTTTGGTTTCATATTAATTTCAAACTGTAACAAGTTGGGGCGTGTCAGGGCAATCTGCTATTTTATATAGTTAGACAAATTATCTTTTTTAAGTATATTCTCTTTCGCTTCATTTTTCTTATTCAAATCTTTCAGTTTCTGAAACATGATTATTTTATTATAAGATACCGAAAAAATTAATAAAACATCAAGCTCTTTAAAATTTGGAACCTTTTCAATTTTCCAACCACTAAAAATGAATAAATTTAAACTTCATCAAATCATTTGAAACATTTTCCTACACTTTGATAAAAATAATAACGAAAAAAAAACTAATTAAGATTTATTAGTTTTTTTTTTAGATTTCAAAGCCTAAGTGTTCAGGGAAATTTAAGTACAGTGCCTGGTTATATATTGTTAAAATACACCGAATTATATTTGAATTTTAAGTGCTTGAACTTCGGTTTACATCAAAGACAACATGAATGAAGATTTTCACACATTTTTTTTATAACTTGAATGTTTGAATAAATGGTAATCAAAAATATACGGAAACATTTACAGTAGACATTTATGCATATAAATAAACATAAAAATCAATTTTAAATTCGAGCTATTGAAAAACATTCGAATTATATATTGCTCAAAAATATCTATTTATACAAAATACCTCAACATTTATCTTTTTTAAAGGCTAACTGAATAAGTAATTAAAATCTTGATATGTTTTGAAATCTCGACTCTATAAAGCTAGAAATTTTATGTTAGAAATTCCATTTGAAATTTCGAAAAAAATGCATCGCGCAGTTAAAAATTATTTACCATAAGTTTTAGCAATTGTTTGAGTATAATAAAAATTTCAAATTTTATTATATAGCTTCTTAGGTATATTTTAATATATTTCGGCAGCGGTAGCCGAGTGGTATAGGTATCGGAACGTGGCTTGCTTTGTCACGAGTTCGAGCCCAGTACCACTAAAGTCCCGCCGTGTAGGGCAGCGATGCACGTTAAATCTGTCGAGAGCTGAAACGTCCTCCCGTTGGTGTGGTGTGGTAGTTAGGAGAGGGGGGTGCCAGCTCAGATGTCGTCCACGTCACTTGACCATGGTTCAAAATTACGTGGTCCGTCACCAAAAGCCCTCGTAAAGCTGAACAGTGCGACGTTAATATTCAATCATTCATTTAATATATTTAGAAGATTTCATACAATTCAGTTGAAAACCGCATGCTAAGAGCAAAAATATACTAAAAAATTGATGAATATACAATTACAATAAATTCTTTCATAGAGAAGCAAAACTGAGAAGCTAAAGCGTAGGAATAAAAAATTTTGAGTATATCTGAAGTAGTTTTCGAAATATTTATTTTAAAGTTTAGAAAATTTGTGTGCGTTATGTTATACTTGATATCAATTAAATGGTTAAAATAATGTGTGTGTTAATATTAGTCATGGTCATTGATGCGAATGTCAAGAATTTTATGTAATTTTTAAATTCAGACATTAAGATATTGATGTAGAAAATATAAAACGACCATCTAAAATACATGAAAAAATGCAGTCTGCTATAAAATGATCTTGACAAACAAAAATCCGGCATTTTCACTTACTATGGCAGAGCCGGTTTAGTCAGGGGCGATCTGGAAAAACAGAGAGAAAACCGCGGTTTTGATGGATGCCGCTCTAGCTTTTAAAGCTCCCAGGAAAAATTATACATATATAAATTACAAATGCAAAAATAAATCTTGTAATTTTCCATACATTTTTATAACAACGAATTGTGGAATTGGCTTCCAATACATTGTTGTGTTTGACAATATCTAAGGTAACTAACCCTTCTTTAGATAGATTTGTACTACTTTTTCGTAACCGTATTCCTTTTAAAATTAATTCGTGCAGCCGAAATACACCTTTTGTACCCTTAAAAATTTATGTAAACTATAACGGTTAATTTTAATTTATGCAACTTGTGAAATGTTCATAATTAACCATTTCCGTCTAAACAGTTTACATGAAAAAAAAAAAGTTTGGACTCCCTCATTAATTAGGATTTATATAAAATTCTAACATTAAATTTTATTTTTCACCGAATAGGATTGGGTGGAAGTGTATAGTGCTTCCACACCACAGGTCTGGGGTTCTATTAACGGGCTGCGCAAGGTTGACTCTGCCTTTCATCCCCGCTACATTGGGTCGATAAATGAGTACCAAGATTGCTTCGGGTCTTAAACACTGAAGGTCTCTCTTCAGACAGACCACCAAATCGGGACATCTGTTCATGCACCTCAGCGTCCAATGGTGACGTGTATTATGATGAGCACAGAAGTTCCTGGCCCTCATGGATTGTTGTGCTTCTGAGTTTGAATTTTAAGTTGGAGGATTGCATCACTTTTCGGGGATACCCCCTTAGATAAACATGTATTTCCACTCAATTGCAATTAAACATTTTTCTTTCAATTACGTTTATTTCAGAAGGAAGTTTGATTTTTCAAATGTATTTGCTTAATAACATGTATATTTGTGTATTATATTAAACATTTTATCAATCCAAAATTACATGTTTTTAGCTCCTCTAAAAGCTTTTTAGAATTTTACGACTGATCTTACAATCCATATACATTTTATAGTAGTATATTTAAAATGATAAGGACATTTTTACGAATGTGTGAGCTGTTATGCCTCTTTTATAAATATAAAAAATTGCATTCAGCTACAGTTTTTAAAATGTACAGAAATAAGTGGAGCAACAGGATACTTACAAATTATGAATATTTTTGACTGCAGTAAGATATATTTATATTTCAGTTTCTTTATAATTTGAATAGAAGTTGTAAGCCATTTAGCGAATAGTTTGATATTGAGTATAAACCAATAGGCTGTTTAATATTGTAAAGTGTTTTACTTTGATACCAGCACACATTAAAATAAGGCTCATTTGCAGTTATATGATCAGCTTCAGTGATATTTAAATTTTAAAAAATAGTCTACACGCGCGCGTACGAAAACATTCTTTCACAACCGCACACCACATCTCTCATACTATATCTTCCCTACAGCAGGAAATATTTGTGTATACTGAAAAATTTAATACAGGATACATTTCCAAGTGTTAAATTTGTTTTTAAAATTTAGTATGAATACATTGTGGAACTGTCGGTTAACTTCACTGAACAAAATTGTTTTAAGTGTACTGTTTTGAAAGACAAGATTAATTAGGGAGAACTTTTCTCACAATAGAATTTGTAATGACTGAATTGTGTGAAAATGTAGTTATCGATGTGTAACATTTTTCCTTGTAATAAAAGAAACAGAAAGATAAGAAATTTAACTTGAGTAGAAAATGGTTAGAAGTACTGTCATGCGCATTTGAAGAAGTATATCCCCCATTAAAATTAAAAATTATTGACTGAATGTGTGTTATGTCCATCACAAATGCCGATGTAGAAAAGGAATTTTTATTTAATACAAGAAGTTCGAAAAAGAGAACACTAGGAAGGAAAATTTAAATTTTTTCCGAAAAATATTCAGTTAACATAAAAATATCTTTTATATGATTTTAATTAAAATAAATTAAAAGTATTGAAATCCTTTTTTATACTATTTTAAATTAAAAATATAACTGAATAGAGATAGATCGGTTTTTTTATTTCATAAATATAATCATTGTATGTAATATTTATTGTGTTATATTGTTTAAAAATGAGATAGGGCCTTTGCTCTTTTTACCTCATTACTTTTTAAAAAACAGGAAAGTGAGCGCGTTTTCTTACTCTCATATTCAAAAATGAATACAGGATGCTTTTTTCTGGTTCAAATCGCAATACCAAATATATATATATATATATATATATATATATATATATATATATATATATATATATATATATATATATATATATATATTAATTTTTAAAAAATGACAGAAAAATCAATTTTCTTTGAAGAAAGTATAACTGTTTTTCAACTTCTAACATACTATTTATTTCATTTTTTCCTCTCTTTTTTTACCTTTCATTTCGTTTTTAATTTTACTGTGACTGAACATATAGGAGAAAGAAACACCCTATCTTTCAAAGAGGATTGATCAAGAGAGGATATCTACGCTTTCAAAGAAGATTGCCCAAGGCAACTTAACAGCTAGTTGTAAACGATTGATCTCTTGGTTCTTACTTTTCAAAAGGGACCAAACTGGGTCGTAAAATTTTCCCCGTTCGACCTCCCAAGTTCTAAAAGGGGAAAGGAAAAAAGTTTGTTGCATTTTTGAAGGGAATCGCAAAATAAGAGTTAAACGCTTTCGGAATAACTTTTCAGAAGGAAGGTATCCAGTTAGAGGGTTAATTAGTATTTTTGGTTAAGAAAAGAAAGTAATTAAATAAGTTATCATCAGCGTCGCATCAATACATACACACCATGGTGAAAAATGCCTTGCCATAAAACGGCTTTCCAAAGTTGAAATCTTATCTACACTTTGTGGACAATGGAACTGCAAATCAGCATGTCCAGGATCGATCCTTCAAAGTAAAACCTTTGTTTGTCATACTCATTAATAATTTGACGAAATTTGGAGGCGAGTATGAGGACACAAATATAAAGTTAACGTTAAGATGCCGAATTTGTTAAATTCTTACAGCAAAAATATGGGTGGTGTGGATACCCATGACTGGTTGGCTGGCCTTTATTCCCTTAAAATTCGCGGGGAAAAGATGTACTGGCCCTTTTCTATACATTCACTGGATCAGGCTTTGGTAAATGCCTGGATAATTCACAAACTTCTCAACAAAGATGAAGTCCTAAACAAGGAGTTTCGAAGAGCTGCCACAACAACTTATCTAAAAAAGACTGTGATAAGAGCAAAAGGTAGACCTGAGATCTTGACTGTAATTTAAGATAGTGTTGGTCATTTTTGACTTATGTAAGAAAAACAACTTCGTTGTTAAAGATAGGACTGCAAAGAAAAACACACCGTGACAAATGTGACAAAACGGTTTGTCAGGCTTGCTTTCGACCTTTCCTCCAAAATTAGAGTGAAAAATTTTGTAAACAAGAAAGTACTATTCAAATAAAATAAAATTTCGTACTCGGAAATGGCTTTTCATCATTGAAGAGAATACTAAAACCTGTACGTGCAAATTTTATCCCCTTTATCCTAGTGTCCTATTTAGAGGACGGGTCAAATTTCTTATATAAAATATATAAATTTTTCAAATTTTGTTTTATTTAGTTTCTTTAGGTGTGACTAACTATAGAAAACATAATTCTCCTCAAATTTGAATAAAATAAATAAACTGGGATAAAACGGGTTAAATTCAATGAATCTTTAAAAGGTAGTAGTTATTTAGTTGAGATTGAAACTGAAATGTGGGATGTTGACTCGGTTTTTAAAGTCTCTCCCGAAAGAAACGAAATTAATCAAAATACATAAAATGGAATATCGTCTAATTTTGAAATAAATAATGAGCCTGTAGCATTTGAGAATGATAACTCTCAATTCCCCTTCAGACCACACCATCGCATCAGACAGGCAGAATCCAACTCTCGGTACTTGAATTGAAGGATGAATAAAATCAAATTCCTGTTAGAAGATCGGAAAAACTGAAGTCTAAGCAGATGTCAGTTCATTTAACAGATAATGTGTACCGAACTCTTATTTTGAGGCAAAAAATAGTGCTAACTGGCAAAATTGGTAATGGAGATTGAATTAAATTCGTTAAATAAACATATAGTTTGGGAAATCGTACAAACACCTGCGAAATCAAAACTAATAAGAGCTCTCTTTCTAAATGGGTATATAGTATAAGACAAGATGATGCTGGTAAAAAAATAAAATATAAAGCAAGCCTTGTAGCAGCTGGTTTTAATCAAATAAAGAATATAGATTATTCAGTCGTATTCACCAGTTGTAAATATTGAATCTTTTCGATTGTTAATTACACTTGCAGCTAAATTAAAATTAAATATTAATTTCTTTGATGTAAAAACTGCATACTTATATGGTGATTTAGAGGAGACTGCGTGTGTGTTATTTCCCCCTGGTTATTAATTGGAGATGACAAAGTTTGTACATTGAAAAGAGTATTTATGGTTTGCCACAGTCTGGAAG
>BMAU01009980.1:0-12228 GCA_019973935.1 Trichonephila clavipes | reverse complement strand
AAGAAAATAAGATCATAGAAGGGTATTCAAAATTTTATGGTACCCGAAGTCAGGTCTGATAAATAAAGGTTGCCGCCACAACGATAGAAAGCTTGCGGGAACCTGTTGTAAAGCATTTGGATTAGTGCAGTGCTTCTCAAACTTTCACTACTGGCGCCCCCTTTTCGATCACAATTTTTATCGCGCCCCCCTAATACATTGATAATGTACTGAATGCAGTAATACGCACTTTAACGCTAAAGCTACAATAGGTGATCTTAATTATAAACCATACAAATTAGTAACATAAGTATTAAATTTTGTATACTACTTTTAAGTAATAAATAAATAAAATAATAGGATAATTATTATGTTATTTTTTCCTTTCTCTAATTTTTAAATTAAACATATTGCAAAGTGCGGTGGCTACATAGAAGACAAAATATAGATATCTGCTAAATATAGAAAAAGAACTCAGAGGGTCAATTTCTAATCATAAGCATTCTTATAAAAATTTGCTTTTGCAAGACAAGCCCATGAAAGTCGTTAATACTTATTAAACTTGTTCTTAATTTAGTATTAATTAATTAGTTATTAAATACTCTTGTGCAGCACTGATATATTAAAAGTATACCGGCTGAAGTGGCCGTTCTTTGCCCGAGTTCATTTATAAGAAAGTAAAACATTATTGATATAATAGCTGAATTGTAAGGAGAGCAAAAAGCCAAGTGCTCGACAATGTTTACAAAAACGTAAAATGATTTTTTCAAAAATTGTTGCTCAAATTATAAATTAGTTTTAAGCGAATTGTAATTTTAAGCCTCACAGAATTAGCATTTATAATTGATGTTAAATAATGAACAATAATATAAATATCCGATTAAGAATAATTGTATTATTTTTAATATTTAAAGCGAAATGACTTCAACAGTTTTTAACCCGGGAGCAGGCGCGCACTCGATACTTTCGAGGGGGTTATTGAGTCACACCAATTTTTCTTATATAATTATTTTATTGTACACGATACAAATCGTGATTCCAGTGAATAATTCAATTAAGAGAAAGTTTACTTACGTACTTTCAATGTCTTTTCAAATTTAACTTCGGTAACAAATAAACCGTTTTACCAGAATTAACGATTTCATAATATGTGTGTCCCACGCAACCACTTCCAAGTAAAAGTGATGATATGTATTATGATTATGATAATATGTATGTTACTGTTAAAACAATTGTGTAAAACATTTTCAGTTATGCTTTATATGTTTGAGAATACTCATAAAAAAGTCTTGGCCAAGTAATCCTTCAAAGCGTGCTCACCATGGTTTTCCAAATATCATAAAACTCTTTTGCTTGGAAAAAAAGCGCAATAGAGAAATACATTACTTACAACTTCCCCTAAATGAGAAACAAACACATAAGAGAGGGGGCATAACTAACTGTGCCAATAACTTAGAAGGTTAAACAGATTACAGCTATAATGTGTACAAAATAATGACAGTGATGGATTTTTTATGTTCCTAAATTTGTTCGATTCTGGGTCTGGGATCTGTTATTTCTCTGAAAGAGTATGTTAGGGTTTTGAAAACCGTAATAAAAAATATCTCATCATGGGATTACAGCAAATAAAATAAAAGTCTTTTATTTGGTTATGTGATCAAAGATAGGTAATTAGGTATTGAAGTTTTTATCTTTGATGATTAATATCGCGCGCCTATAAATTATATCAGAATAAAAGTGCATTTTTTGTTTATGTTTGAGAGTATTTTGTTTTAAATTCATTCCAGTAAATTAATTGTTTTAAATCTTTTACTTTCGATATGCTCGTCCTCAGAGCGCGCCCCACAGTTTGAGAAACACTGGCTTAGTGGATAGGCAATTAAATAACATTCCTAAAGAGGAAATTGACATTAAATAGTCTGTTTCGTATTAATATACCAAGTTTATATAAAGTGTTATATTAATGTGCAATTGAATACGTTAAAGATTTCATTGACATTTTAGTAACTTACAATTTATTCAAAATTTTCGGAAACCTCTTTGAGTAAACTTTACAAGTAATTATAGTGTTTTAATATACTTAAGAACTCAGTTTAATTCGTTGATATAAATAGAGTAAGATATTTTATTAAAATTATAGAAACTTGTTTTTTCAATATTATCATAATAATACATTAACAGGGTACTGTTTATGCCAAAAATAGATAGAAATTTTATCTACCAAAACTGAATAAAGGAGAAAAAAAATAGAACTGAATGTGTCTCTCAGAATATACACGAATATCCTAAAAATAATGCTTTTTCTAAGAAATTGACTTTTAACGATTTTATTTTTATATGCCATTTTATTAACTTTATAAAAACACCTTGTCTTTTTTTTCATTTTCCATTTACTAGAATGAAATCTGCAAAAATGTTATAGTAAAGACATTCATAGAAATTCATAGCATTTCCTTTCAAAAAACATTTTTAACGTATACAACTACCCAAAAATCATGATATGTTTTCTTTTAAATGACAATTTTTATGATTTATTTTATAGGCCATCTTAAGAACTTTATAAAAACACCAAGTTTTTTTTTATTTTTATATTTTCCATTTACTACAATGAAATCTTCAAGTGTTTTCTCGTAAAGGCAGATGTCATAACTTTACATAAGATTTCAAACTTTAAAATGCGTTTACTTGAAAAGTGTTTTTTTAAAAATCTCAATCGAGGACAGCGATTGCTTAAAAATGTTTTCAAAATAATTAACTGAAATTTTTGTGCATGTTCTGTACACTAGCAGTGTTTTAACGATCAAGATTTATCAATAACTGTTTTTACAAATTTTCTAGTTCTTTATATGAATGTAATCCCTGATTTTTTTTAAGCAATTTCATATCGTAGCTAAGAAAAAGTGCTGTAGTTTTTGTAAAAATTAAAATACCTCTTATCCTGAAGGTAATGAAAAAACAAAGTAATACATGAAATGAAGAATTGAGAATTGGTTCATTTACTATTTGTACAATAGCGGGTCCCGTTTATGTATGTTCTCTCTCTCTCTCTCTCTCAACTTTACCCATTTATTCCCATTTCAGTAGAAATAATTTATTTTTCTCTTCTTAATTTTATCATTTTTTTAAAAACTAAATGAATCATAAAACCACAAAAATCCTCAATATCTTCATTCTTTTTTAAAAAAATGTGTAGCATGCAGTCGGATGCCTTAAGTGTTACTCTCCGAATTAAATAAAGAACAAATCTTGTATTTTTATCAATGTATTTTTTACAAATGATTCATGAATATAATACAATCATAATTCCTAATTATGCTCTAATTTAGAAAAAAACATTTTTTAAATAATACTTTTTGTGTACTATGTTCCTCGATTAGATCAAAACATAAACAAAATAAGACGTCAATTGTCTGAGCTTTCACGTAATACACAAGAATAATTTTTCCGCTTTCATTGATCTCAAATCTTCCCAGGGTTTAATGATTCTTGACATTTCTTCCACGTAACCTTAAGCATATATTACGCCCCACAAGATTATTACAAATGAAATCTCTTCTCGAGAATAAACAATAAACCTGCAAACAGAAGTGGTGACAGGTACTTTAATTAGAGAAGTGCTAGCACCGTAAATCTGATAAGCCCGTATGGATATTAGATCTGTCTATCAAAGCCAGTGGTACTTGCTTTCAGACAAACACTTTATTTCGATAACGCGTGTGACTCAGTATTCGATAAGTGATTAAGGGTATTTTTGTAAAGAATGTGAAACAAGCAATGCATTATTAAGTCTAATATACATATTTTATGACATAAAATAATATATTTTAATTATTTTAATTTTTTCTTGTATAGGTATTTAATAATTATATCTTGATTTGACATTTTTAATGGGTAGGATGCAATACAATTGCATGGCTTTAAATGTCACTTTTGAAAGGAATCTTTGAATAAGTCAAAAATCTCGTTACAGTTACACTATACGCTAATAAAGGTAGGGTGTTTTTGTTTTTATATGAAAAATATGATTAAATGTATGTTATCTAAAATAATGTACAAATGTGTTAAAAAATCAAAGAAACTCTGTTTAATTTTGTGGCAAAATAGTTCACTTCGTTTGCATTTTTAAGGAATACACATTTGATTTATTAAATATATTTTAAATTAATATTAAAATTTGCGAAATAAGAAATAAATATCAGGCAAATCGTTTTTTCTTTGTTATTGCGTTTATAGTTTTTTGCAATGTATTGAATAATGCATACCTCATTAAAGTTTTATACAAAATATATTGAGATAACATTTCTAAAATGAATAGTTAGCTGCAAATGAATAGTTTGGAACAATTAAAAGGTAAATATTTCAATTAAAATTGATGTAAATTTATTTTTGATACATATATATAAAGTGTGCTTGTGTGTGCATCTAGATCGAGTTGGCGAACCAATGGCACGCGTGCCAATGATGGCACGTGAAAGAATATTTTAGGCATGCCATCGATCAAAAACGATTTACATTTTAGCTTAAAATAATTAAGTTTACTATGAAGTATTATGAATAAACGTGAGTGATCCGTCGCGACGCCGGCAAGTCGGGGAGCAGACTCGTTTGTTGTCTTGTGTAAATACTGCGTATATTATGAATTGCTAACGATGTAAAGTTTATCTACGCATAGTGTGTGTATGTAACTATTTCTAAATGTAATCAAGGTGTTTAAAAAAACGTATTCTAACGTTTACGTTAATAGTTCAGCTTGTATACATCTAATTTATTAATGTGATCTAATTCTTGTCTTGTAAGTCTAATTGGTAAAATAACTCTCACTGCTTTATTTTTTAAAAATTTTAATGTCCTGAGACAAAAGCGAAATAGCTGACACTACAGAAATCTCGTGCAAGCACTCAATTTCCTAAAACCAAATAAATCTAGCCATGAGCCCGCAGTCATGCGTAGTCAGTAAAAGAGGGTTTTTTTTTTTGGCGTAGAGACACATAGAATAGTCAATTTCATCGACACAAAATGTACATTTAAAGTTTTGGGTTAAATTTACGATTTTTAACTCGCTATTTAACATGGCTAGTTCAACAAAAAACAAAAAAGTGAAAGATAGTAAGTGTAGCAGAGAATTTCAAACGTGGTGGGCTGAGAAATATGGCATGATGAATAGAGGCGACAAAGTGGTGTGTGTTTTATTTTCTGGAACAGTGGTATGCAGAACATCGTCTGTCAAACGGCATTTTGAAACAAATCACAAATCCTTTTAAAAAAGCGATCCAGAGCAAAAAGAATTAATTGCAAGTGCAATAAAATACACAAATAAACAGTCGACGTCTATGTTTAAATAGGTAAGCAAAAATTGTCACATAATTTCGGCAAGTTACTCGGCGGCAAATGCCATTGCTTGGCATGGTAAACCTTTTCAAGAGGGAGAGTTTTTGAAGGAAGCTTGGTTGGCATGTGCGCCCTCACTTTTTGATGATTTTGATAATAAAGATAAGATTATTCAGCGCATCAAAGATGTTCTTCTATCTAGAAACACAATGAAAGGTATAATCTTGAAATTGGCAGAAAATATTACAGATAAAAAAAAATGACATTAACTCCGCTCCTTTTATATCGCTATATCTTGACGAAAATATTGACATTACTAAATGGGCACGTTTAGCTGTCTTTGCTCGATATTGTGTAGGAATTATCATTAAGGAAAAATTAATTGCGATAACATCGTTGTAAACAACTACAAAGGCACATATATTTGTACTGGCAGTAAGAAATTCGCTTGCTAAGAAAGAAATTGATTTGAAAAAAAAATGTTTCAGTAACCACTGACGTGCTCCAAATATGGTTGGCAAAAAAAAGGTTTCATTTCTTTATTTAAAACAGACGTAGGACATTCGATTCTTGAAAGCCACTGCATTATTCACCAACAAGCCTTATGTAGCAAAGAGTGGTTTAACATCTCTTGATAATGTAATAACTTTAGTCACAAAAATAGTCAGCCTCATATCGTCGCCAGGCTTTAAATAAACGAAAGTTTGATGCTTTGTGCGGATGAAGTCAATCTC
Organism: Trichonephila clavipes; assembly: GCA_019973935.1. Lineage (NCBI taxonomy): Eukaryota > Metazoa > Arthropoda > Arachnida > Araneae > Nephilidae > Trichonephila > Trichonephila clavipes. The sequence continues at coordinate 6,187 of BMAU01009980.1, read as the reverse complement.
GGTGTATAATGGCTTAACAATGTATAACAATGTTCGCTGGTTGAGCCGCGGGAACGTACTTCAAAGATTTGTTGATTGCTTGGAAGAAATCAGACTGTTTCTACAAAATGAGAGCAAAATTGAAGAATACCCACAGTTGATGGATGTTATGGAGCTTTTAAAATTGATGTTTTTACAGACATATGCCAAACATTACAATGAATTGAACATAAAGCTTCAAGGCCCGGAATAAAACAGTTATCGTCATGATGGATCTCATTTGCGCTTTTGAAGCTAAACTAAATGTTTTCAGAAACGATATTATTACAAAAAACTACGAAAGTACTTCCCAAACTTGAAAAAAATATCAAAGATTTAGATGCCCAAGAGAGACGAAATGAAGAAAAAGTTATTGATGACTTTATTTCCATTATGGATTCTTTAATCAAAGAATTTTCAGCGAGATTTTCTCAGTTCAAGGAATTATCGGAAATGTTCAAATTTATTATGTACCCTGATGTGATTTCATTTGATAAACTGAAATTGTCTCAATTCGATTGGTTGGAAATTGAAGAACTTGAAATGCAATTGATTGATTTACAGTCTAGTTCAATATGGATTCAAAAGTTTATTGAAACAAGGAAAAAGTTGGAATTGAGATTGAAGCAGAAAGATTGACAAGCAATCTAAGTAAAAAATACCAGTAACGAAATTTTGGAAACATGGAATTCGATCCCAGACGCATTTAACTGTTTGAAGAAGTTGACGTATGCTATTTTTAACCATATTTTCATCTACCTATACTTAAGAGTCTTATTTTTCTCAGAGATAAATAACATCAAAGACTCAAGGTTTAGAAACCATTTAACAGACGACTCTAATTCAGCATGTATTCTACTAAAAGTAACATCTTATAATCCTGATATAAGTTGTTTGTCATCTAATCTACAACAGCAGAAATCACACTAATGTTATTTAAATTTAAATTCCAAGTAATTAAAACATTTACTACTATATAGTGCAAAATGTATTTTTTCGTATTAAATAAAGAGTTTTGATTCGTTCGTATTAGATTTATTAGTTCTTCAATAATCACAATTTCAAAATTATTTGATGGCATGCCTATAACTCATTAAACGTTTTTTTTAGAAAAATGGCACGTTGGCACAAAAAGGTTCGCCACCTCTGGATCTAGATAAACAGTCCCTGGCCAAATTATTAGACACACTGTAAGATGTTATAAAAAATGTTGATTATCAGGTGATACTATACAGGTATTTTTGTATTTTACAGATACAGTGTAAGTTTTTTGGTTGTCCATTTAATATAATCTATTATTACCACAAATAAAATATCACCATTAAAGAAAAAATATATATTTATTAACTCATGAAAAAAACAAGAACAAATACAATTAAATATTAATATTTTGTTGTGCCACCTTTAGCCGCTATGAGAGCTTCAATTCTGCGCGACGGCTATCAATACAAGACTTTATTGTCTCCTGCATTTGAGGATGATGATTCCACGTGCATTATTTTCTCTAAGAGCTTCGTTTTATTTGTAATCACATCTTTAGCCACTTTTCTTTTCATTAACTCCCAAAACGTTTTTCGATTGGGGTTCATATCAGGGCTATTACCCGGCCAATCCAACAGAGGGATATTATTTTGTGCAGCCAAAAGCTTTGATAGACCGAGCTGTATGGCAAAGGGAAGTTCCATCTTGCATAAAAATGTATGGTTCTCCATTTTGGAAACCATTCTTCCAGCTTCAGGTCAAGCGATTTTGAAAGACATAATTGTACTGGTCTTGCCGCATCATACCTTAACCACGTACAAATGTCCAGTACCCTTGCCGCTGATGATTGAACAAATCATTATTTTTGTAGGGTTTTTCACAATCTGAACAACACAGTCAGAATGAAACTTTTTCTCCACGACGACGACGTACAAACTAAGCTTTTTGTTCTGCAAACTTTCCACAAAAGTGCTTTCATCACTGAAGCAGACATGTCAAAATTAAAATTTATAAATAAACATCTTTGCTGTTCCTTCTGTAATCATAGAAAAAAATGGTTAAAACATTTTGTTTGTGAATAAATTATAGCAACATACCGATCTCCGGACTCCACATCTTTATCACGCCACTGTTTGGCCAATTCAGACGCTTTGCTTTCATTGCAAGGTTAACTTGGGCTTCCTGGCGGGGGCAACAGGTCTTAATTTAAATCTTTTAATTTTTCAAACAGTGCGTTCAGGAAGCATTCATTAATGTCTTGAAGCATTCACATTAATGTCTTTGAAGCATTCACATTATAATGGATTTTATCACTTTTGTGGTAGCAAATCTGTTTTCAAGGCAAATTATCTTTAAAGATCTTTCTGACCTTTGGTTGAAAATAGACTATCCGCCGCATTCTTCTTTCTTTTGGGCTCAATTCTTATCCTGACTCAATGTTTTTCTTTATGCGTCGTACACTAGCTTCAGAAACTTCGTGAAATTTTGCGGTTTGAAAACAATTTTGCATTCACAAGGGCCTTTACTTCTTCTTTCATACATGGTGAAAGATCGCCTTTTACCCATGCTGAAAGTATACAAACTGATTATTTAAACGCCGCACACAAAATAAACAAATAACTACGTATAAAAAACTGCTAAATTAAAAAATACACACAAAGCACACTAACCCAGAGAAACACGTTCGGCAAGCTAAGGCATGCACTTGAACACGACTCGAGCAGGTTTTGGACTTGTTTACGTTCGTGTGAGAATTTATTAACTTTGTGTTATCATGCGTGAAAAATAAATACACATACAAAGTATATAATAAATTTCCTTATTAAAAATCATTAGATCTATGTTTAAATGTGAAAAAGTGTTGCATATAAACTTATTTAAAACAATTAATTATTAAAAAACAGAAATGTGTCTAATAATTTGGCCAGGGACTGTACCTTTACAGTTTATTTATATTAAATGGAAAAAGTTCCAATATATATATATATATATATATATATATATATATATATATATATATGTGTGTATGTGTTGTGAAAAATATTTAAAATCTACTTATAGATGTTAGTATAATTTTGCAAATTATAAGTTCTGAGTTATTTCTTTTTTTCTTTTAATTGACTTTGTTTATTTGATAATGAGCATATTTGAAGTTTCAATAGGTCTGTTGGAGATGAATGTTCACTTAAAAGGGATAAGATTTCTGTGCTGACACTCTTCTTTATCCGTTCATACCTGGCCAGCTGGAGGACTATTTCCCTGAAGAGATTTGATGCATCATCTGAATTACGCGACATGTCTTAAGTTGAACCAGAATCTACAGAAACAATACTCATCCCTAATTCACAACAATGACAAATCCAGGATAGCAAATCAATTTCCTCATAAATATATTGTATTATTTAATTCATTTTATTTAAAATAATTCCTTCAAGTAATTAAAATTATTTTTGAAATATTAAAGTTATAGTCTACATAAATGTATATTTTGAATAAAAACACCTAAAAATTATCATGCATTTTTAAATTGTATTTAAAAAATATTTTATATATTTTTTAATTTGTAAGAAGTCATCACTTAACAAATGGAAATTAAACTGATTTTTTTCAGTTTAACAATTCATTACAATTTTTGGGTACATCTCTTGCTAAATATTCATTATAATGTACAATCAGTTTTGAAGAATCCACTTGGTAAAGCTCAGTGGACTGCATGATTTAAGAACTTATAGCACATCTACTTCTCATACTGTTAAGGAAGAATTTATTCCTGCCTGGTGAACTGGGATGCTTCCACGACATTGATGTGACTTAGGGTTTGGGCTAAGGTGGTGCACCACTATCGCTTGTGATGATTCTGAACAGGAACTTATTTTTTTCCCAGTCAGTCGTACAGCATGAAATGAACAATTCCGTTGTTTCACTCTTGTGATTCTGGGTCGGGTTTTTCCCTGAACTCATCTTGTTGACATTTTTGTTGACCCAACACATGAGGGTGAATCTTCCCCTGAGTATCAATAGATGGGCCCTATGACCTCGTTATGCCCCTGTTTTTAAATACCGTTATAGTGACCGCTTACAATAAGTTGTTGTCATTCTTGAATGTAATGCATGACCCACTTCAACCTTATCCTTCGTACTCTGTCTTCTTACAATGGACCAGATTACAACACCACATATCAACTATTGTAGGGACAGGACTTTTTCTCCATGCTTTTGTGGCATTTCTGGCGTCCTGGATGATGGACACACTAGTCCCACATCTCCATCCACGCTGTACGTGTTGTATCGGTGACAAGGTTTTAACCACACGTGTGTTTGCCAATAAGAGAGAAGGTTCTTGCACACTAGCCTGTTTGTTACTTTATATTCTTGCTTTCTCTACGTGTGCGTCATTTTCTCTATGCTGATACTTCTTCCGTCGTTAAGCTAGTGGGGGAACTGGCTCCGTATTTGATGGTTTCACCTGGATTGTTATCTTCTGATTCGAAAACAAAAAAAAAAAAAAAGTGACGAAAACTTGCTTCCGGAATGTTCTTTGTAATTAAAAAAAAACATAAAATATTAATGATAAATAGTAAAAAAGAAATAACTATTGAGCAGCTTTATTTACATGTACACCTAATGATATTACAATAAAGCGTGCTGTAATAGCTAATATACAATGGTGTGCAAAAATTAAAGACGAGACGGTTTTTCAATATAATCTTTGTAAAAAAGCTTTCCAAATCAACACATTTAATACCGTAAGATTCCCAATACGTAAGGACATGTAATGTAAGCAACACTTACTAAAAGAAATCAGAGGGATAAAAAGAAGCTTGATTGAAAAAGTAGCATGGAGTGCAGCGACTGAAGGGCCGAAACATCCCTGTGATGGGTGTCCAGCAAGAAACATCCGGTCTTTAGTAGGGGGATATGATCTCCCCTGACTGCTAGGCAGGTTTCACAGCGTCTGCCCATGCTGAGAATGAGGGTGTCAATGAGTTGTTGAGGCATTGCTGCCCATTCGTCTTGCAGCACCAATGGAAGCTGCCGAATCGTTACTGGTGGTAAGATTTTGAGCCGCTGCGTCTGCAAAATTCCATGCTCGATGGGATTGAGATCAGTCATCGTGCCGGCCAATCCATACGTTCAATATCCTCAATCTAAGAGGCTGTTCGGCAGCTACAATGTGCGATGACATGGTGCATTGTCGTCCATGAAAGGAACTGCAGACCATAGCGCCTCTAAAAGACGCACATATGGAAGAAGAATCTCGTTACAATAACGGGTCCCGTTGACTGAACCTGCGTCGAAGATGGGAAGGTCTGTACGACTACCAAGCATGATGACTCTCCCCAAACGAGAACACCGCGACCTCCATACCTGTCCCTTTCAATGATGTTTCGGGGGATGATTGCGGCTTCCCCGCTCTCTCGAATGGTATGTGATGAGAATCGCTACTCAAACTGAATCTCTGCTCTATCTGTAGGGTATAGTACATCCATTTGATATTATCCAGTTCCCGGTGTTTTGGCACCACAGAGAACGCTTTCTCCGATGGGCGGGCGTTAAAGGTACACACCGTACAGGGCTGAAACATACCACCACCGTGCAGTCTTCTGGCCACTGTAAAACGCGATATCGGTGGTCGTCCAGTTGCCTGTGTGTCGGGTCTGTCCTGGCGATTTCTCCTACGCCGCCTGTTTCTTCTGGCCTGTAAGACAATGTACCGGTCATCTGCGGGTGTGGTTCCTCGTGGACCGACCCCTACTGAACCCCTGGATAGCTGTTCCTGTAGTTTAAAATTGTCTCCAAAGTCGTGAAACGATGCTGTGAGCAATTCGAACTCTGCAGCCATACTTGTCAAACTGCGGCCTTCCTCCAACTTCCCAATGATTCGACCTCGGGTAAAAGCATCCAGATGTCGTCTAACAGATTGATTATTCGCCATTTCTCGCTGAGGCAGCAACTCGGTGTGATTTTCACTGCTATACGGCGTGCAATCTCTTTGCCAGAAATACTGATCTTACACCGACAACATGCTTTTTATACTACTCAGACACTCCCCCATTACGTCTACCTGCATATCTGCGCATGTGCTACCGTACATCACCTTACTTAATCTTCTGATTGGTCTTTCTGTCCGCTCTGCCTCTTCGTTCAGCTGATAATGCTTATTTTTCGACTTCGTCCTTAATTTTTG
>BMAU01009979.1:0-165001 GCA_019973935.1 Trichonephila clavipes | reverse complement strand
TTCAAAGATATTTGTATTGGTAATATTTTGAGTTATTTTTGAAATTTTCAAAATATACAAATAATTGATTTTGAGGAAAATGCGCATTTTTAGTACTATTATATCACTTATTTTATTATATTTACACAATTACTTCATTAAAATTGACCAGTTTTATAGCTTACACCTTCTGTTTGCTCATTTTTAATCACTTTTTTTACTTTTTAGCTTATCTATTTTATTTTCTCTGGCATTTTTTGCCACTGACAAGAACTTTGTTTAAACTCTCTAAAATTTCATCAAATTCAGCAAAACTTTTCAATGTTAGTACACCAGTAGTCACAAAAAAAAAAAAAAAAAAAAAATCAAAAAACAGCTGGCGCTAGTACGACGACTTAGTTGAAAATATGCAAATGAGACAGGCGATTATAAATACTGATGACTCGGGATTAGCAGTGCTCGGAAAGCAGGCTGACGCTTAGGCTTACCAGAATCCTCGATACGCAACATTCTTCATGGAGTTCTTAATCATTATTCATACAAGTTATTGTTTTGTCTTGAACTTTTACCGTTGGATACCGTAGAGACAAGCATTTGTGGAATGGGCTTTCTCTAAGATTGAACAAGATTCCTCTTCGGTCTTTAACAACTTGTGGACATATGAAGCTTATTTTCGCTACATGGAGACGTTAATACCCATAACTGTCGCATATGGGGACACCAAATCCATAAGTGTACACAGAGAAACTACTGCATTCGGACAATCACAGTGTGGTGTGGGTTCACAGGTTCTATTATCATAGAATACCTCCTCTTTGAAACACAGTGTCCAGTAAATGGGTAAAAAAGGGTGTCAGTTATTTAATGCTTCTGCGCGAAAATGTTGTTCCATGTTTGCGTGAAAAAGCTGCGCTTTCTACTGTTACGTTTATTCAAGATGGAGCAACAAGTCATACTGCTAATCCAGTCAATTAATTCTTAATACAGACGTTCGGGGAAGAAAAAATCATTAGCAAGCTTTGCAACTTCTTCTCGGTCTCCAGATCTGACACCAGCAGACTTTTGACTGTGGGGATAGCTGTGGAGGTGGACATGTGGAATATATACTGCAAAAAATAAATGATTCGGTAACATTATTTTTGTTATTTGCGTGTCTATTCTTTCACTTATGTACAAAATACCACCTATCAGCTATTTTTTTGAATTATTATCATTTTTTTATCTTCAAAACAATCCCGTGACTTATCGGTACTGAACCTGCGAACCATTTTTTATTTTGCTTAATTTTCCAGGTTTTATAAATTTTTAAAGTTTTTACGGATTTATTGACCACCCATCAAAAATCAACAATGAGCGAATATTTTGATCAATTTTATACACACACATTTAAAATCTCCAATGTTACCTTAGTTTTATAGTACCCCCCACTAATTTTCGTGATGCGGCCCGCGTGGAAAAAAGGTAGTGTACCCCCGTCTAAATCGGGACCTCTATCGGAGGTTCCTCTTCACCTTATGCATACGTGTGTGTGGTTCTGTTTATAAATGGCTTTGATAGCTTAGTCACGTGGTTTTTCTCACAACTTGGATTTTTTCAACAAAAGTTTACCTTTGGAGGTTGTCCGGCTCACGGAAGCATTATAGATAAATAAAATTTTCCATTTTTAACTTATTAAACCTACAGACAGAAATTTGACAGGCATGTTCACTTTGGTGATGAGAGGTCCTCTAAAAATGGGGTTCACGGACATTGACTCAAAAAGTGGGGAGAGCTGCGGAAGCGTTCAAAATAAATTTACTTCCGCTTTAGATATTCAAGCTCTATTTTTTTTTTAAATCAAGAGATAAAATCTATAGGAATATTTTTCAATACATTTAAAGCTTGAAAATAGGACTACTTAAATAAAAACACACAAGTAATATAAAAAAAATTTAAGTCAATTCCTACTTAGATCAACAAAGAAAAATTTCATTTTAGCTACTTTTTATTAAATAGTTGAATTAATATAAGCATGTATATATATAGGGCAGAATCACAACATTAAATGGTAATTAATTTTTATTCATTATCATTAAAGTATCGTATTGTCATCCAAAAAAATCGTGTCTATAAAATTTCAGTTCAACTGAATGCTTTAAAACGTGAGAAAAAAACCTTTTCAAGTTCTGACGCAAGTCACCAAAAAGGATGCAAACGTGGCTGTATTTGTAATTCTTTAAATAATTATTTTTAATCAATTAATTTTTATGAATTATAATTAAATTACAGTATTGTCATTCAAAATAACCATGCATATAAAATTTCAGCTCAATTGAGCGCTTTAAAATGTATTTTATTACGGTTGAAAATTCCACCAAGGTAAATAAATAAATATATAGAGATTGTGAGTTATATAAATAGTAGGAATTGAAAAGTAAACAAAAAGAAAACAATGCATAGTCATACAATATAACGAAAAACCCCAGCGAAATTAGATATAAAATGGGAATATTGCCAGAAATCGAAACAAAATTATAATTTTTCGTGACGGGATTTCGGGACAAATCATTGCAATCGATGCGATTTGCATGCAACGGGACGTAATGACAAACAAAGCTAGGTTCCCCTTTTTTTAATTCTTACTATTATAGCCTCACAACCTCTAATACATTTATTTATTTATATATTTATTTATTTATTTATCTTGGTGGAATTTTGAATCGTTAATGAAATACATTTTAAAGCGCTTCATTGAGCTGAAATTTTATATACATGATTATTTTGGATGACAATACAATAATATAATAGTAATTATTAAAAATTAATTGATTAAAACCAATTATTTAAAGAATTACAAATACAACCACGTTGGCATCATTTTTGGCGACTTGTGTCAAAACTTGAAAAGTTTTTTTTTCTCACATGTTAAAGCATTCATTTGAACTGAAATTTTATAGACACGATTGCTTTGGATGACAATACGATACTTTAATGATAATGAATAAAAATGAATGACCACTTAATGTTGTAATTCTGTCCTATGTATATACATATTTATATTAATTGTAACTATATGATGAAAAGTAGCTAAAATAAAAAAAAATTGTTGATCTAAGTAGGATTTGACTCAAAAAATTTTTTTATATTATTTGTTATTGTAGCACAACGACTTATTAGCCTTTGTTGGTTTTTAAAATGCGCTCTGAAGTTTTGCAATTGTTTGTCATTAAAATTGATTCTTAAGAAATACCTACTCGTTTAGAAGTAACTAGTACACTCTGTCGGAAATGTCAACAAAGAAATGCTTGTAACTATTGGGTAGATGTCCTCCCATCTCGCCCAAATGAAATTATCTATTTCTCTTTAGCAAAAATTACTTTGACCATAAAAAAGCTCAAATAACTAAACTTCATTCCCCTTGCGGAAGTATTCACCATGCAAATCAATTTCTTATTTTATTTTTCGCTTCATCTATATACAAGAGAACATCTTTTAAATCTGGGTAGGTTTTGAAATTCTAAAAAAAAGTTCGATCCCTCCTACGGTACCATTAAACTAAAATCAATGCCCAATGGTACATGAGTATTTTCAAGTCTTTCTGAGGAGTCACAAAAACAACAATACAGCGAAAATCTTTTAACGCGAAAACGCTTAAAACGAAATATCGGTTTACACGAAATGGTGTAACAGTCCTGACAAATCAATATGGATTTTTATGCATTTTCTTCTCTTAACACGAAACGAAAATCGCCTAACACGAAAATATTTCCCTTCTGTAAATGAACAAAATACCAAAAAAACACCAGCCCCACAGGCGCGATTTATGAGGAGTGTGAAATGGAAGACAGGTGATTTCCCATGTTTTGTAGAAATGAGGCTAACTTGGCTTTGAAATACCCTTGGCTTAGTGGCTAGTGCCTGTGACACTAGCCAATTTTGTTTATCGAAGCTCCTTTGAACCTCCACCCCTACAAATGCATTACAAAAACATCCGAAATTAGGATCATCATAAGAAAAAGGTGTGCACAGTCATTTAGACGCACATTCCATGGGTGAAATAAATAACAAAATCGACAACATCGAATAATTTGTTTACAATTTGATGCTAAAAACGATAAGGCGAAGAAAAATTTCGGATTATTTTCCAAAAACTCAATAAAAATGTTTTGTTTTTCAAGAAACTTGAAAACATTGTATTAAATTTCGTTGAGAATGTTTTTGTTTCATTGATTTTTATTAAATACGTGCATATGTACGTATATCCGTGGGAATAAAATGTACTCTAATAAATATTTTCTTGAATACATGTTTTATTTTGCAATATCCTTTAAGACGAAAAAATATTTCAGTCCCCCTCAGTTTCGAGTTAAACGATTTTAACTGTACGTTCTCGTCTCCAGTTCAAAATTGACTTCTCTCCCCCTCCCCATCCGAAAGTCAAACGCCCATGGATACGAAACGTACCGAACACTGTCGGTACCGATCCGGTTAGAAATGCTTGAATTAACATTTCATGCAATCGTCTCTTTTTCTTGTAAAAATATTCTGTATTATAATGATTTATTTTGTTGTTGTTTACAATCCCCTTGGATCAGGAAAGCCTACACAAAGTCCATTTGACCTTTCCACGTAATAGTGTCCCACACCAGGTCTTGCTCTTCACACAACTGTCGTAGGGAAATGCTCCAGCAGTCCAGAAGATGAGCAGGAGAAGCAAGGAGAGAGCAGGGACAGGTAAAGAAAGACAAAGACTTTACCCCCTACACCAAAGTTATACTACGCAGGTGACCGCCTCTAAAGCGCGCAAAGGCCGTCTGAAGGGCCCTGGAACTCCTGCACTGTAGAGGTAGGCCAGGACTCTTAGCTGCGTACCAGTGGTGAGCAGGAGGGTTTCGCCAAGTCAAATTCATTTTAGTTCTTTGGAGGGAATGGATTTCCGAATGGGTTAAGACAGTGGAACTGGGGTTAGAGAGATCACAACCCCTACTAACCAGCTCATCAGCTGCTTCGTTCCCAGGCACACCCACATGTGATGGTATCCACTGGAGACATACTTGTTTCCTCTGACCCAACCTAGCTAATTTGGATAAAATATCTAGACCAGTACTGTCCATAATTTTTGGCCAATTCTTCAAATATTGGATGGAGCTTCTGTTGTCTGTCAGGATCCAGATACTGTCCTTATAAGAGTTGAAAGCATGATCGAGAGCACCACTAATAGCAATGAGTTCCGATCTAAAGACGGAACAGTGATCCCGATTCCTGATACTGATTTATCATCATTCCCAGGAGTATTATAAAAATACCACTCCCTGCTCTACCCGTATCCGAACGACTACCATCTGTGTAAATAATCAAGGTTTGATCGGGTATGTCATTTATTACTTCAAGTGCCAGTTGTCTGAGTAATTTCGGATGGCTGCTATACTTGGGAGTACTGTCAATAATTCCTCCCGGAATTCAACATGATTAAAAGAATCAGTAGGTGTGATGCAGCTATAAAGTGTAGATATGTCCGCATTGAAATCATTAAAACCATGTTTATGCATGTAATTAAGTGGGCTGTCTCGCTTTAAACGTTGGTTACTTTGTGACGAATCTACACGGTACTTTATCACTAATACTTTTGGGCGTCTTTGGGGATTGTAAATTCGCGTATATTTCCAACCTGCTCTAAAAGGAGAAAATGGGATATGCAAATGAATCAAAGTATATAAGGAGAGTGTTGTAGATTAGCGGAGATGGCTATTGAGCCAAGGGATATAGAGACGGAACGCTAAGAAGATTAAAGTTGATTGTGTGATTAGTTTCTGGCTGATTATCAGGCAGCGATCTACATTCGGAAAGTTTTAACCGACTGGAAAAAAAGTCAGGTGATATTTAAACTTCAATTATAGGATAATAAGAGTAGATAAATAATAGAGTTAGTGGAAAGTTAATGATTGCTAGTAATTCAAATTGCGTATATTTCTCGGTCCTCTTATTCCGGTAAACCAGTTCGATATTGATTTTAATAGTTGATTAGTATCATATTTCGTGATTTAATTTAATAGTAAAGTTGAATCCCATTGACGTAGACATATTGATTCATATTTGTATTTAGAAAGTTGATAATTGATTCAAGTGAATAAAAATTATTTGTTATTGTAAAAATGTCGTCTGGTAATTATTTGCCTCAATTCAATCTAAGTGTCCAGGATGGAATCCAGGGGGGTTCTCACAACTTGTCCAATTTAAAATGAAAGATGAGGTTTTATTGAAAGAACCAAAGCTTTTAATTTTGTTAAAATACCTATATGAGTTGACTTTGAATCTCATAGTAAGAGATTGGATGCCTCGTACAGAACTATGTCAGTAGGGCAACCATATCTAAGGCCCTTGATAATCCTCGAAGCACTGAGTTGCACTCTCTCCAGTTTTTTCAAGTTAGTAGGAGAAGCTATTTGAAAGATTTGGTACCCATATTCAAGGACTGGGTGAACTAAGGTTGTATGAGTTATTCAAAGTGTGGAGGCGTCTGAATCCCAGTCTCTGCCAGAAAGATATTTTAAGATCTTAAGTCTCTTTCTTGCTTTATCGGCTATTTTCTCAATATGTTTACCACAATTCACTTCCGAATATAAAGTGAAACCAAAATAGATAGGGTATTTACTGAAATTCAAGCACTCACTCATTAGGAAAATCTCAGGAGAGTAGTTGTAAAGATGCCTATTAGTCGTGAAGAGGCTGACTGTAGACTTTGAAGCATTGAAAGTAATTTTGTGCTTGTCTGCAAACTCCTGAATATTTACTACGGACCTAGTCAGCTGGTATTCCATTTTGCTAACATTTGCATTACTGCACCACAAAATGACATCATCAGTGAAAAGTCCAATTTGAGAAGGGTTACCATATGTTTCAACCCCGGAAATAAATAATGAGAAAAGAGTTGGACTCAAAACACAGCCCTGGGGAATTCCTTGGTTGGTTTTGTAAAAATCCAAGAAAGTAGCATGAAAGTTGACACAAAAATTTCGGTGATTTAGAAAGTTTGAGATCCAGGGAAGAGCTTTACCTTTAATGCCAAAAACACCAAAGCACTTGCTTAACAGCTTATATTTCCATACCCTATCAAAGGCCTTTGACACATCTAAAAATGCCGCCATGGTGCGTCTCGTTAGTTTGTGATTCTGAGAATCTCTAACACACTGGGTGAAGTATAAAATTGGGTCAACAGTAGAGTGACCCTTACGAAAAGCAAATTGCTCTGGGGGCATTAAGTTATTAGTGTGTAAATGGTGAGTCAATCTCCACAGCACCATGCATTCCATTAGCTTACAAGTGATGCAGGTAAGAGAAATAGAATGATAGCTTGTCGTAAGACCGGCATTCTTGTTGGGTGTATGAATGGGAATAGCGATGGCCGACTTCCACTGTCTTGGTAGTTTGCCATTTTTCCGTGACGAGTTACATATGTATAACAGTTTTTCCCTATCCGAAATTCCAAGGTGAGACAAGAAATATCCAGGGATACTATCTGGACCAGGTGATTTATTGGTATCCAGATTTTCAAGGGCATAAGATAGTTTGGGTAAGGTGAAATCAACATAGAATAATGGGTTATCTGCCGGCCTGTCCCTACAAGATTTTATTTTATCTCTGGTGACTCTGGCCAAGTGTTTGTTAGAACTACTAAAAGCAAGCCTACTTTCATGTGCGTAATGCTGAGCCAGGGCCTCGGCCGTTTCCCGAGCATCTACCGAGACATGTCCAATATCACTAATGATAGCATTAGTTTCTTTGTTACTATGCATTAAGTTATCAATTTGCTTACTCAGTTTCCATAACTTAGTATTTGAAGTTCTATAGTCTTTTTCATACAGATTCTGCCAGTTTGATCTCTCTCTCGTTTGACTTCTACATAAATTTTCTTAATTTCAGCGTAAGATTGATTTTAAATTGTAGCAACTTTTTTTTTTGCTTGTGAGTGCCGTAATTTATCTGTTTCACTTTTATTCGTTTTTAATATATTGGAAATGCTTTGAAAATATACAAAATTGCAATATTTTGTAAAAACATATTTTTTAAAAAAATATATTCCAGTTCGTTGATAATTTTAAGTTATGATTCATTAAAAATCTGTTGTTTCTACTAATTTATATGGAATCGTTAAAAATATTATTTAAAATTTATCACTTGTATTTTAAAGTTATTGTAAAATAAATTGTTTATGGAGTGCAATTAATATTTTTTAAATAATAATAAAAATACTGGACGTTATATAGAACGAGAAAAAAGAATTCTTAAGAAGGTTCCAAATTGGGACACGAGACACCCCTAAATGAGTAAACTATGTGGTTTTCCCCAAAACGCATGCGCTTTCGCGTCTAAGCAAAAAAAAAACCGAGCAAAATGATCTGACGACACGCGAATAAATAATCCCCCAACAAAAATGCATGAAAAATCAGCGTTGCTATGGAACAAAAAAGAAATGCTTCCCCGTTTCGTAATTGTTCGATAGCCGACGATTTTATTGTCTCGTGCGCGACTGTTTAGATTCGAAAACGAATTAGGCGAAGGAACTATTTCATGTCGGGTACATTTTCGCAAAAGAACCTTTGATGTTAAGAACAACTAAAAGAATTCATTTCTTCTCTTTTTATTTATTTATTTATTATTATTGTTATTGAAAAATGATTTTCAAAAATCGACAACTGTTTTCACTAAAAATTGTTTTAAAATTCTAAAATTATAAAATTGACCTATGTGTGTTGCAACGCTTTTGAAGAAACATATAAACTATGGAACACAAATCCAGAACAAATAAATCGTTCTTCTGTTTGATATTTATAGCTTTTATTCAGATATCTGAGGGTAAAATTGAATCTCAGAAATGATTTTAAAAGAAACCTCTCTCATTATTTAACATTGTTTTAATGGAAACGATGAACGAAATTGACAAAACATTAAAAGGATCCACGTGCCAACCAAAATGTACAAAAAGATTATAAAATAGCACAGATTTTTTTATTGAAGATAGAACAAGTTTATGAGGACATTTGGTAAGAAAAATATATTTTATGTATTGCACATTGAAGGTATATTATGTACATTATTTGTATATATTTGATAATTGTAGCCGTTCTTATTTTTTAGTATTTGTTGATTTAAATAACTACTTGCACTTAACTTTAAAATCAAATATGTAATATTTATTTCAATTCAGTAATATGTGTTACATATATATGTAATAAACTGATACCTACTCGAAATTCTAATCTTTATTTATAACATCTAATTCATAATTCCTAATAAAAACGCGTCTCATTTTATCTTTTTCTAAAGCATTAAAAACATTATGTTAGTATATTTATTACTTAATCTTTTGACCTTAAATTTTTGATAGATTTATTGACGATAATCATTAATTGTTTGCACGCGCCTTACGCGTCCAATATTCCCTAAACAATAATGTTATTTCTATAAATAACTGTAATTATTCCTTTCGCCTAAACACGTGACCGTACTCCTATATATTGCGTTTTTCCATGTTCTTCCTTGTACATGAAAACTTGAACTTGACTAGTTCTCTCTCTTGTATTTTGACACTTGTGCGAGGAGCATGCTTATAAATATGCTCCTGAAACTCATGTTCAAATTATGCTCATACTCCTGATGAACAACATAAATAAATGATGTGATCACCATCAATTTGGGTTTGTTTTCGGCCACGGCACACAGTTAATCAAAATGTATAAATCTTTAGGGGGCAATGTATACCATATTTAATGTTTATATTATCATATGACAGATACAAATTCAAAACGGTCATTTTACTTGTACTTGTTGTTCTCTACTTGTAAAATTCATCCAAAGTTCCACATTTGTTAATTGGAAAAAGATGTTCAAGTGTTTTTTAAGAATCTTAAAAGAGTTGTACAAAATTATTAAAAAGTTCTTGTTATACGTGTACTTTTAAATATGGGCATTTTGTTTACTTGTGTGACATTAGTATAGTTGACAGGTGTGTACTTTTTAATTAAAATTTCTTCAAAAAGCAAAATTTGGCAACTACGAAGCGCATGAACTGATTAGCTGGAAACATGTGATTACGGTTATCACGTGACTAAGACGTCACAAAAATTTAGCCCATAAAAAATATTTTTTAACACTTTTGATGAGCTTAAAAATGTTTCTAAAATTTGCGATTCAAGGGTAACTTGTTTAAAATGTTGAACTAATTGAATAAAAAACGCTGCCAATATTTTAAATAAGATATAAATTAAAAAGTAATCAGAGGTGTTTTTGTTGAAACAAGTAAAGAACTCTTCAATGTTACATTGAGTTGAATTTTTTTTGCTCTAAATTCCAGGTGGGTTAATTAAACTACACATTTCGCTTCCTTTTGTACTATCGAAATATATTTAAAATTTCTCACATTTCTATTGAATGTGTCAAAAAAAATACAGGATGATACATAAAGAAATATACAGCTTCAATGCATCATAAATCAAGAACAATTTGTGGCATTATATGAGTGCTTCTAAAACTTTCAATGTTTGCGACCCAATTTTCAATCCTAATTTTCATCGCGTACCCCTCCATACGGTAACAATGTATTGAATTCAATTATACTCTACTTTGAGGCTTAATCGACTTAAACCTCAAAAGAGCCACCGGCGTATATAAATGTCTCGCTCATCCAAAGCAATATTTTCTCGGACGTTAATATTCGTCTTTACGAAGTACGATCTTTTCTGTACATTGATATCCATAAAATTATTGCAAAGGCTTTGGAATGCAAAAAATGGACCTGTACAATGTTTGAGAAGGATTTACTAATTTATTTATTCCTCCCCCCCTCTCAATGCATCCCATACTCACGGAAAATGGTGGAAGAGTGAATCGCGTAACTTTTAATGGGATTCATTAAGATAAGTGTTAATTTTTGCATAAAATTTTGTAAATGACTAGCCCATAGGATCACTGGTAATTATTCAACTTGTTCTTTAGTAAGTATTGTTAAATTAATTATGAAATATATTATACAGTAATGATACATTTATAAGTGTAATATAACAGTGTAAATGTGTATTTTATTTTCTATTATGTCAGAATGTAGTTTGTTCGTTTACTTTCAGTAAATTAGTAATTTTTTTTTAAATAACGTTTTGTTTTCGACTTCTCAATAGGCTCACGCGTCCCCGTAGAGTTATCACACGCCCTTCAAGGGGGGCGTGCCTCACAGTTTGAGAAACCATGCATTATATGTTACTTGTAATAGAACAGTATAAGGTAGTTTAAAATTTTGTTAGAGACAGTTACAGATGTTCCATGGGTGAACCCTTATTACACACGACATACATTGCACCAGTAATACCATTTCCGCCCAAACGCGAGGTTGAGGTATCTGGATCAAATCCATCTAGAGTGGTTGTGATACGCCGTGCCAGCTCCACTACATCAACAGAAAAAGAAAAGACGAGTAACTTGACCTTTACGTAGCCCACTGGAACAAATCATTCATTGTTAAGTCAAGACTTCGTGGTGGCCATTGGGTAAGTGGCATGTTGTTATCCAAAAAAGTGGCTTCTGTGACATTTTACTAAATTCGAGAACACAAAAAGCCCTTTTCACTGCAAACAACGCCATATTAACTGATTAGTCACATGACACAAACCTATTTCACTTCCGTAAGGAGCGAAACAAAAATTTGAAGGGTATATGTACCTTACAATTCGCTGAGGTAGAGCTTGTCGCTGCTTTACTGCGTCTGGAAAGTGTAATCTTTATGAATCGCCCTAAAAATATTGACGGAGAAGGAGATAGGTAAAGATCGTTCTTTTTTCGCCCATCGGCCATTTTGTATTTTTTTTAACACTGATACTCAGTAAAAATGAAAATGTTAGGTTTCTTTCTTAAAAAAAACCCTTTTACTAAATAGAAACATGAAAAAAATAACAATGCTAAACAATTTGTAACAAATGTCTTCGATTATATTTCCTTCTGGCTTTCACTGGCTGAATCGTCACTGGACCATCCAGTAGCAGCGTCTTGAAGTGTATCAATACACACAAGACTTTGTGTTTTTGTCTGAGTGTGATTATGGCGCCAGAATCCCAAGTACCAAAGTACAGAGGCAACATGTGCACAGCAGCCAACAACTCTAGCTTTGCACTTACTATACGATTCAATATTTGGATTATGACCTATACCTGTTCTTATCCATATGTTATATACTATTGAATTTGTGTGTCGTGATCTCAACTGGAGTCGAAGAACTGCGGAATCTTCTCGATTTACGTAAAGAGAGTACAGCTCCTGATTGATTAAGATGTTCATGAATGTATGATCGGCTTTTCCGTAAGCTGATATATCCCAACAGTTAAATATCGTTGCTCCTTCCATGTTAATCGTGGAAAATCTGAAAGATCAGAGTCACTTAACAAAAGTCCATATCGCCCATTTTCTTGCCCAGCCATTTTCTTCAACTTTTAAGTAATTAGACTTCATCACTAAATCCAACATTCGTTGGGCAATTACATTCTCTTCCTCAATATTGTTAAGTCTTGATGGGTGGAAAGCATTGCATGGACAACTTTAACATAATCTCTAATATATAGTATTTTTGGCATAATATTGTTTAAAGTTTCTCCAGTTCTTGAGCTGGCCGTTTATTGCTTCGCCTAACCAACGAATTGATGTCACCAAACGTGTCTCGTTAGCATCTTCTGTAGACAACTGTGCTTGTTTGCCTGGGAATGCAGGCATTTTAGGTACTAGGTCCATTCCTCCTAGAAGCTCCAAACAGTGTGACCAATTCGCGGGTAATCTATTTTGTTTTGTATCACATCAACGCGCTCGATGCACCAAAACAAATGAATGTCAGCTCAAAAGCCTTATTATTGCAGTATTCGAGAGACCCAAAAATATAGAGGTTCTTAAAGCACTTTATTAGTTTTATTTTTAAATGAAAGTTAGAAAAAGTGCTTAAAATAACAATGAATTTGCCAAATTTGATGACTTTGTTATGTGGCTTGCTATTTTTTCCCTTACTATTTTAGAATAAAAGTAAAGATCAGTATATACCTAAAGTTCACATAAATATAATAAAATAGCTGCAATAAATACGTTGAATTTTCATGACTACGATGAGCGAAAAAAGGCTGATCGTTACCAACTTCCTTGTTTTAAGTGTTAATTCTATGTCAGGGGTCGGCCAACCGCGGCTCTTCGGCCTCTATTAAATCTGGTGACTGAGGAAGTATTGGGCTGTGCAAATACTTTGCACACATGAGCCATTCTTTTGCAATCTTCGCTCTGTTTGTTAGATAGTCGTCAAGTTCAGAGATCCTTTGACTTCCAAGCCGGCTAACCTCCTGCACGTTCGTTTGAGGTACCTTCATATGTTTCAAATGATCCATCGTACCTGCAATGACTGTTCACTTTTCAACACCAGCAGCCGATCTTCAAAATACCACTCAGGTGTATTCCACTTTTAGGAGCAATATTTATCAAGTTCAGTTTTTGATTTATGCCAAATCTTACCATTTTCAAAAGCATTAGATTTGCTCTCGTTGGTAAAAAGAAAAATTTTCCAAAAATCGACTTATACTTTCTATGTGGATATTTGTCAAATTGGAGGATTCTTCGAACTGTTTCCCCATGACTACCAAAAGCATTACAGTCACTCTCGCTGGTATATAAAAAGAGCAGTTTTCCAAGAAGCAAAATTTTTATTAATAAATTAATCGGCCTCGACCAGCTTTTCGATCTAATTTACTTTGAATACGAGTAAATTCTTCGCGGCAATTTGTCGAATCGGAAAATTCTTCGAACTATTTCTTCACTATTCGCAGAAACACAATTCGTTCATCGAAGGACCAATCATTTTTTATTAAATCTCATTTTCTTCATTCCTGGTCGAGTATCTCCATAACCCAAATCCTGGGACATCAACTACGAGAGTGTCTGCAGTTGCTTTATAATTCCTTCAAATAGTTCGGACATTAGATCATCTATTCCCATTGGGAAAAATTTTTATGGATTTCATCTCTTGATTTATACGTAGTATAATCCAAAGGTTTGGGGACAAGGTGTCCTCAATAATGAGGACTCTTTATCCTGAATAATTTCCAGCACCGAAGCACATCCATCTCCAAAGTCCTTGGGCGACGATACATGTCTGCCAGCCTTCGTATGACTTCTGGAAGCCATTTTTCGCAACCTCCCGTAAAGACTCCTGCGATGCTACTTTCACTTCACCTGCACGGAGAAACAAAAAAACTTACTCAAAAATGAGCACGTAGACATACTCATTTTGAAATGAGTTTGTTTGTATCAGATTGGAACGCGCGCATTTATGGAATTTGATACATTACATGTACTCAACCCTCCCCCCCCCTCCCAAAAATGGTTAATTAACACTCTGAGACAAATTAAAAAGATATTCAGGATTACAGAAGCTCTTGTAATATACCGACTACATATTTTAAAAATTGGGGTTCAACAACAAACTTAGTTATCTTAAATCTTCCGAACTATATTTCGTATCTACCACGCTACACGCGGAGGAACACGTGAGTATTAAAATGAGTATAGATTCTTTGTTATTATTTCTGATTTTCTTTTGTTTGTAAATCTAAAACTACGTGACTTGTTTTTAATATAAGTTTAATATGTTGGTAAAATTATTAATTACATTCTTTATACGATTGGTGGCGAATTTAGCGATATGGTAAATGTGATAAATATTTACTTTATATTTAGGCGGATTATTTAAAAAAACACTAAAAAAATTATAAATTTAATACAATTTAATTGATTCATAAGTCATATTGTTTCATTTATTCAGGTCAAAACCAAACAACTATAAGCAACATTTTTATAAAACCCACCCTAGGTTCAAGTGTATAATAAAGGGGGGGAGCAGGGGCTTGGCGAAGTTAATATTTAGCAACCAAAATTAGGCGCCAAGCAACTTAATTTAGCGATAGGTGTTACCAGAAATTACAAATTGGAATTTTGCAATGAAAATAAAGAAATATTAATGAGAAATAAAAAAAATAGCAAAAGTTACCAATAATGCATTTAAATTAAGTTGTTTGGCGATCGATTCCGGTCGCCAAAATCAAAAAGCCCCCTATCTTACACTTTAACCGTAAGAAAGTATACTTATCTTTCACGCTTCCGTATCCCCCCATCTCTATGGGAGTCGATTTCCAAAAAACACATTCTTAGCAGATCTCTACTCAACAAAAGAAACATTATTCCTATTTTCAAGCCTCTCGATCAAATAGTTCAAAAACGGGAATTATTTTTTATCTATAATCTCCTGCAAACTCCTTTGGAAGGTGATTTTCAAAACGCGTCCTCGGCGGATCTCTACGCAACAAAAGAAGAATGCCTGCAAATTTTTTAAAAAAATGTGCAAACCGTTTACTACGAAATATTTGTTAATGCTAAAAGAATTTTTGTGTTAAAGTATATGGCAACGAAAAACATATTTAACAAAATTAAGTTTCTTAGAGCAAATTTTATTTACATTGATATACATATATGAATGCATTTGATAAAAATTTCTGAAACAAAAATATGCGTAAGAGCTTAGTGAAATTTAAAAAGCAAAATTTTCAAGTTTTTTGAAAAACAAAACATTTATTGAGTTTTTCTAAAGTAATCTGATATTTTTCTTCGCATTATCGTTTTTAGCATCAAATTGTTAACAAATTATTCGATCTTGTCCATTTTGTTATCCATTTCACCCATGGAATGTGAGTCTAAATGACTGCGCATACCTTTTTTCATGATGTTCCTCATTTCGGATGTTTTTGTGTGGCACTTGTGGGGCTGGAAGGGGAAAGTAACTTTGGTAAGCAAAATTGGCTCATGCCGCAGGTTTTTTTTATGTCGGTTTATCCTTTTTACGAAGCATGCGAAACAAGCTTTTTCGTTCATGCTCCTCTTAAATCTCGACTGCATGGTTAGTGTTTTCCGTATATTGTTCATTTCAAGAAAGGAAATTTTTTCGTGTTAAGCTATTTTCGTTTCGTGTTAAAAGAAAAAAAACTACATGAAAATAAACATTTTTTTGTCGGGACCTTTGCATTATTTCGTGTCAACTCATACTTCGTCTTAAGCATTTTCACGTTAAACGAATTTTACTGTAGATAAAAGAGAAAAGTAAGTCACTCCCTCATCGCTATATCTCCGAAACTATTAGACCTACAGACTTGGAAGTTTGTAGGCATATTCCTTTCATGGAGTAAAGACCCGCTAAGAAGGAGTTGTGAAAATCGGTCCTCAAAAGGGGTTGCGAAGTGTTAAGGATCATTATAGATCATTATTCCAGTTTTTGAGTTAGACCTACAGACTTGCAATTTTGCAAGCTTGCTTATTTCGTTGATTAGAGATCCACTGTAAAGGGTGTTTGCTGAAACTGAAGGAGGGAGAGGGAGCGTAAAAGATAAATATTCTTCCATTCTACTGTTCTGTTACAATCAAAAGATGAAATCTATAGAAATATTGTTGCGTAGATTGAGGTTCGAGGATTTTATGCAATCAATCTCAAAGAGTAAGCGACGAAAATTTATTGCCGAGAAACAATCCTTGAAAATGCAGAATATATCAGTAAAATTTGCAAAATAAATCTCAGATCTTCACACCTTCTACAGCGCTTAGACAAAGCTATCAGTATCTAAAATGCAAGTACGTTAAAGGTTATTTACAAGCTGTCACTCGTCCTATTCAACAGCCCAAGTAATACTTAATTGCTAGTCGACTCTTCGCGGTCAAATGAGTACTACTCTGCAACAGTCAAAACAAGTCTAATTAGTTTCGGCGAGCGACTCCCTAAGGCATTTTATCGCCTTCTATCGCGTTCAGACACAACGGGCCGATTTATAAGTTTCTGGTGTTATTCGAACAGAAATCCGAGTACGAATATGCATTTGATTTCACGTTACGATGATTAGAGAGCGAGATATTGCACTTTGGTAATGTATTTCTATGGGAAATTCAGGCCGCATCAGTAAAAACACCGGAAGAACCACTAAAAAGTTTTTTTTAGTCAAATATCGTAGTGAGCATCACGTTAGAAACTCTAAAATGCTTAGTATACGTGGAAAGTTTTGCACATACCTTTTCCATTTCCGTGCGCATTTTGTGTTTTCTTCCACCGATTCTCATAAAACTTGGTAGAATTCAAAGCTGGTCACGAATATAGATGGCGTTTTTCAAAATTCCAATTAATTCAAAAGTTCCATATCCTTCAAATTCGTTCCGGTTTTCCGATAATTTGGCTTGGTGATCTCGCTAATGACCAAATGTTTTTCACCCCAGAAACTTACCAAAGGGAACCATTGGACTCAAAATTTTACCAGAAATCTTAATCTGGTTTCCATTTCGCACAATTTCTGTAACTTTATCTTTAAGATCAAAAAACCTCTTTTATAAAATTGACCTCCATTAGCATACGTGCTGTGAACGAAACTTACGGGCCGACTTCCGCTTCTGAAATACCAGTTTGTTAAAGATTGTTTATAAGCACTTGCTCATCCTACTCAACAGCAGAAGTAATCACTAATCGCTCGTCGACTCTTTAACGATCAAGGCAAGACTACTAATTGGTAGTCAAAAGAAGACTAATTCAGTTTCGACGAGCGTCTCCCTATTTATTGGCCTCGAGTATTCTTCTCAAAAAATTCGCTTGCGTCATGGATCGTGATATTAGTGAATTTCTCCTCTAATTTCTAGAAGAATCCATAGGGTCACAAACTCGCCAAAAATGGTCGCCAACTTGGCTCTGTCTCCAAGATTTCACCAAGTTCCCATTTCATCGCAATTATAATGAAAGAGACGGCATTGCTTATGAATATTACAGTTTTAACATAGAATGAATGTAACGTAGAGTAATATAAACGCATTACACATCCAGATATAAATTATTTACACTATTTTAAGTATTCTTTACTCAAAATTCGTAACAATATTTTTCAATACATTATAAACTTGATTGCAGGACAACTTAGATAAAAATCATTTAAAAACAATATACTGTCATACAATATAATGAAAAACCCAGCAAGGGGGGGTGTTATGGCTAGAATATATATTTATATTCTAAATATCAACACAGATTTTATTTTTTTCAAACCTTTTGAGCATTAAATGTAACAAACCAAATAATGGAATGCGCGCTCCAGAATCTCTTTTCATTTATGAAGTGTAGTATTGTTGGGTCCCTGGATACTTATGACTGAAATTGTAAAGCACCTGATGTATGTGGATTTTTGTGACCATTTTCCAGGGGAGTTTTTTACATATTCTGTGGATGTAGTTTTATTTTTATCCTATGATTTTATAAAATCACCTTTAATTTTTTTATGTTTACAATTTCCTTAAATATCGTTATGTTAATAGGTTTTATAATTCTAGATAGTTCGCATTATTTTTCTGCAATTCTCCATTTGAATTTACGAATTTATGACAACCCTCGCATATTCTTTTTTTTTCTTATGAAAGCGAATTTGAATACAGAAAACGTTCAGGTACATAGAGAAATCCAAAATGCCTGTTCAACAAACCGTTTTTTTTTTATCAGATACCCTGATAAGAGTGTTTTGATAGCACCCACCGACTACAAAAGATTTACTTTTACATTGGCTTAATCTTTAGAAGAAACAATCTTACATCCGAACACTACTGCTTTAGGTAACATTCTAGGTAAGAAAACACTTTTAACATTCAGTTCATGTTGTTCTTGGCAGTTCGTTAACCTCGACTCCAGTTCTAATAAAATAGGATAAACCTAAAGTGTAAACGAATGTGTTTATAAATTAAACCAAAGGACATTTTGGTTCAAGGTTTCCTTTAAAAAGGAACTGGTAGGAAATTGGTGTAAAGTAAAAAAAATATATATGTAATAACTAGTTATTGGTATGAAAGTTTATGCTACGTATATCTATGCTAATAAAAGGAACAATTTGTGTGTTTGGCTGCACCGAACAATCCAGGAGTGTGAAACTATTGCTCATGAGGGTGTGCACCTTGAAGAGATGTTTTCACAATTCACTTTAGTTTTTAAAATTCAATTTTTAAATAATTTTACAATTTTAAGTGGCGAAATGACGCCATATAATGCCACTTCTAGGAGCGAAAATTTATATTTTATGCAGTTTCCTTAGGATTGCTGCATATTTTTATTATAAATATGTTTATTTATAAGGTTACATTCGTTTATTTATTCTTTGTGGTGGAATTACTTAATATTGTTTATCAAGAAACTCATTACTGAAACTATTTATAAAGAAATACACCTTGAAACGATTTTCTAATATTTTCCTTTGGATTTATTTAAAATTCAGTGTTGATGTGATTTTTCGTGAGCTGTCATTATAGTTTGCTTCTGACAATCTGTTATTCATGTAGTTCTTTGTAGATCATAAACATATTTTATAAGAGTATCATGCTATCCATATATGATATATATATTTCAATTATAACTGTAGTTGCTCACCATTTTACATTTACTCACATTTGTTTACTTTGTGTAATAGAATTGCAATTATTTTTAATTCAACTATGGCAAAAAAAATGTATTGCTTAAAGAGTTAATTATCTGGCAACTTGGCACAGTTTCTTTTTTTTATTTTTATTTATTTATTTTATTATTATGGTTTATTTTTACGTAGACCTATTTTATATGTTTTAAATGGGGTTTTTACTTTAGTTCATGTTAATTTAATTTTTTATCCAGTTGAAAGCTTCCTAATATTTGTTATTTGTGATAGTATTTTGTAAAATACTTTATCCTAACAAATATTTCTGTCGGTTTATCAATTTCAGGTTCCTTGTCTCATAGCAGAAACTGACCCCTGCACAATCACTTTACTGTTTTAATATTTATTTATATTTCCATTCATTCATTTCTATTTATCTTTATAGGATGTTAATTTTTTTCTCTTAGATTCAAATATATGTTCTGTCAAATCTTTTTTTACTGTGAACCCCAATCCCATTTGGTTTAAACTTCTTTATAATGTGAAACCTCATTATTTTTAATTTTTCCATGCACTTGTCTTGCAGCGGTTGTTCCTTGCTTAAAGATTAGAAGGATTGATTATTATTTTTTTTTTTCATTTAACTCGTATGTGAAGAACGGATACTGCAGCTAATGCTAAAATATAATCAGAAATGTGTGTTCAGGATTTATATCTAACTTTGAAGAAACTAAGATTAGAAATACAGTGTGAAAGCTCTAATGGATGATATCCCCCATTTCAGTTTTTCTCCTAGTTATATATGCTAATTATAGATAAGAAAATGTTATTTCGCTTGACAGGAATGTAGGACAATTCATAAAAAATATTCCAAAACCAAAAAAAATTCTTTTTATTCGTTTAATTCTTTTTTTCAGTGGAAATATCAGTGACAAGTTAAAAACACATAAAAAGGACAAAATCAAATTATAAAAGTATCTAACACTTTTAATAGGATTTATTTGTTTATTTGTTTGTCCTTGAATATTCCGGCAAAATCAGCAGATACAGTAAAATACGTTTAACGCGAAAACACTTAAGACGAAATATCGGTCAACAAGGAATAATATACAACGGTTCCGACAAACTACTATGTATTTACATGGATTTCTTTTCTCTGGACACGAAACGAAAATCGGTTCTGCCAACTTTGTTTATCTAAGCTACTTTCACCCTCCACCCCTCCAAACGCCACACAAAACATATCATACTCATATCATACTCATATCATATCACATCCCTTGGCCTTGGAATTCGGTGACGAGTATATCGCAGGGTGAGTAAAAATCGGAAATTTAGGTTTGCGGGGGTTTTTTCCCCCTATTTTACAAGCACAATAGCGAAAAGCTCAGGGGGAAATCAAGCTTATATTTCGTTTAAAATGAAGATGGTACTTCTTAAGGCATGTGATTAAAAAGCAGAAGAATTTGAAAATTTTGTATGAAATTTTTTATTATTTTACAAATGCCAGGCCATATTGACCATCAGGTCATTAGGCAACGGGCTCTCCAATACCTTTTTATAATGCAGTTAAGATCATTCAGTGCAGAGCACTCGTCCAAATGAGCGGCAGTCATGTCTTGTCCAGTGTCACACAAAAATGTATGAAATTTGATTTGTATGAAATTTGATTAATTCTTATGAACTTTTTGCTTCATCGGGGTTTTTTTGAAAACTTAATGTAAAAAATAAAATGTACTTTAATAAACTTGATTTTTTGTTGAATTGTATGTATTTTTTTAAATATCCTTTGAAACGAAAAAATATTTCAGTCTCCATCAGTTTCGTGTGAAGCGATTTCCATTTTATTTTTCTTAATGACTGCAGTAATTATCACAATATTTTAATGCATCTTTTTGTTTCTACTCAAATTTGAATTCATATTCTTATGACTATTTCGCAATGTTTATCTCAGTGTTTCGATTTTCAAAAGAATATTTTGATTCGTAATAATCACATCTGCCTTTCGAAAGTCTAATTAAGCCGTTGTGTATCTGTAAGAGTAATCTCATTGTTCCTTGTTTGGAAATTATCCATTGTTGGCATTTGTAATTGAAACTTCTTAGAGATTCAGAATAAATTAGTTCAGTTTGTGTGTTACGTCCTATGACCAACTTAATCCAGAAAAATCGTAATTAAGCGTGTTCATTATAAGGATCAGGGCGTATAGCCGACTTCCGAAATTAAATAATTTTCAAGTATGTTTATATATGTATTAAAGTTATTTCTTTATTATATTAAATGTCTAGTGACTTTTATTTTTATTATTTTCTTATTTTGCGAACAGTGAGTTTAGATTAATTTGGATGAAAACTATAAAAAAAATATATGCAAAATCATTTTTAATTGCATTTGTTACTTACCTAATCTATCATTTTGTTTTGTATCTGGGTTCTAATTTTAAAAACTCAATCGTAATCAAGTCACACACACAAATGAAATAAAATATTTAAAATTAGCAATTTAAAAAAAGCATAAAAAGGAACGTTGTGATGGTAAAAGATATCAGATTTAATATTCTATTATTTAGTTCTTAGCCTCCATTGATGCCAGATTATTTTTATATACTTTTATTTAATTTTAATCTGTTTACTTGTTTTCATCTTGCGTTATTTATAATATTCTTCCTTTTTGTTCCAATCTACATTTACAAAGAATTTAATGTGATGTTTTTTTTTATTATTATTATTAATTTAGCCCTAAAATGAAGAAGAATAAAAAGTCAAAACACAATATTGAATCGGCGTTTATATTAAGTGACTGTCAGGAATTGTTGATGTTAATCCTCTCAGTATTGTAGGGTTATTGCGACTAAAGATTAGTAACTGTTAGTTTCGAAGTAAAATAAATAAAAAAATTATAACAAAAATACATAATGTGTAGTTTTAAAGGTCAGTATCAATCGAATTTGGATCATTGCTATCAAGCCTCTGTTTTCATTTGTTCTTTCGCAAGGTATTTCATGACATTATAAAGCTATGCATTCTTTTTAGGCTGTTGTCAGGCATTTAACTTTTAATTGGATTGAAAAATATTCTCATCGCCTCCTGATTTAAAAAGTACAGGACCTAAGTTTCTAAAACAAATGTATATTTGCTGTTTAGCAGACCCTCTGAGTTTTTTTATTTTCTCAAATCCCATTTTACTGGATATCTACTCAACAAAAGAACCATGACTACAAAATTCCTAGTCTGTAGGTCTAATTGTTCAAAAACTGGAATTCCTTATAAAATTTCTAATCATCCAATAACCCTTCGTAAATACCCTTGAAAGTCGGTTTCACGTTTTTAGGAGATCTCTACGCAACAGACAAAAAGATATTTGTCAAATTTCAGGTTTGTAAGACTATTAGTTCAAAAATGGGGATTTTTTTTTAAAAATAATTATCATGCGCTTCCGTAAGCCCTTTCTCAGCAAACTTTTCCACAAAACGTTTTCTTAATAGGTCTATATTCAATAAATGAAAAATATTTGCCGAATTTCAAGTCTGTGGACATATTAGTTCAAAAACTGGGATTTTTGTTCATTAAGCTCCCGCCTTCGGAGACTGCCATAAAACCGTTCTTAATGGATCTCTACTCCGCAAAATAAAGGGTGTTTTTTTTTAGAGGTACAGAACTTTTTAAATTGCAATAAAACAACGATGTATTATTCGATTGACATGAATTTTTTTATTCGAAAGATAATCTTGTGGCATTACATTTTAAATATGAGTTCTGGCATAGGACTGCTACGGCTGGCTCGGATGTAGTCCAATCTGGACGTCCAATTTTCGATGACTTTTTCCAACATTTGTGGCCGTATATCGGCAATAATACGGCGAATGTTGTCTTCCAAATGGTCAAGCGTTTGTGGCTTATCCGCATGACTTTACATAGCCCCACAAAAAATAGTCTAGCGGTGTTAAATCACAAGATCTTGGAGGCCAATTCACAGGTCCAAAACGGGAAATTAGGCGGTCACCAAACGTGTCTTTCAATAAATCGATTGTGGCACGAGCTGTGTGACATGTTGCGCCGTCTTGTTGGAACCACAGCTCCTGGACATCATGATTGTTCAATTCAGGAATGAAAAAGTTAGTAATCATGGCTCTATACCGATCACCATTGACTGTAACGTTGTGGCCTTCATCGTTTTTGAAGAAGGATTCCACCAGCCCATAAAGCGCACCAAACAGTCAGTTTTTCTGGATGTAACGGTGTTTCGACATACACTTGTGGATTAGCTTCACTCCAAATGCGGCAGTTTTGTTTGTTGACGTAGCCATTCAACCAGAAGTGCGCTTCATCGCTAAACAAAATTCGCTTATGAAAATCGACCATTATTTTGGAAATAAAATTGCACAATTTGAAAGCGTTGTTCAGGCGTGAGTCTATTCATGATGAATTGCCAAACCAAACTGAGAATAAATCACTTGACAGCTGTTAAATCGGTCGCCATCTTGGAAAGTAATGCCAACTTAAACTTCTATACCTGGAAAAAACACTCTGTACATGCTGCTACGTAGATCAGTGTTCGAGGATTTTATGCTATTTGCCTTAAATTCAAAACAGTTCTTCAGCAGCAATGAGGATTTATTGTCGAAAAACAACCCTTAAAAATATAGCATATAACAGTTATATTTTCAAAATAAATCTCAGAAGGTCTTCACACCTCCTACAGCACTGAGACACAGCTATCAGTATCTAGAAATACAAATTCGGATGTAATCGCTCGATCGAGGCAATGCTGATTCTTCAGTGGTGAAAGCAATACTAACTCAGTTTTGGAGAATGACTCCCTATTTACAGTCTGCACGTATTTTTCTCGAAAAATCCACTTACGTCATAGATCGTGATATTAGTAGATTTCTCCAGTAATTTCCACTTGCATCCATAGGGTCACCAACTGTCCAAAAATGATGCCACCTTGGATCTATCGCCACTATTTCGCCAAATTTCCATTGAATCAAATGTAAGGAAAAGCGTTGCTGGCAACTATTACAATTTTATCATAAAATAAATACAACAGAGAGTAATATTAATGTATTACACATCCAAATATAAATTATTAAAACTATTTCACGCGCATTCATTACAGAAAATTCATATCAGCATGCTTACCGAATCTCACGACTATAGGTCTAATAGCTTTCAAGATCTCGTGATGAGCGAGGGATTAACTTTTCTCCTATATATATGTAGATATTATTGCCCTGCATAATAAACTGGAATAAGCCCCCAAATGTTTTACCATTAACTCCCATTGTTCATTTTCATACGTTCCCTTTTGTCATTCAGAATAAAAATGCCGAAAATTTTATGATTAAATGCAACAATCACCAGTTTTAAAATGGAGCTGACTGGGGGGCGTAGTTGCTTTGTCGCTGGCCTTCTGCAACCAAGGTTGTGGGTTCGACCCCGGCGCAAATCGGTGGCTTTTTAGGTTGCAGAAAATCGACAGCAGCAGGCCAGTCGTGTGATTATTGATTATGTAATAATCTCTTGGAGTGCTCGGTTGGCTTAGGTACCCTCGGCAAAATGAAATTCCTAAGTTCAATTTCACCTCGTCAGAGCTCAGGTGCCTCCCTCTGGGGAGGAAACTGGGCGCCAAAATTACTTGCTGCAATTGGTATCGCCTTTATGTGATGCCGAAATAAAAAGTGATACCAGTTCCTGGGGAATAAACTAGGTCTGCAAAGGTAAAAAATACCAAAACGCATCCCCATTAGAAAAAAAAATGTTTAGAAATGGGGATATCCCATAGTCGCGAAAGGATTTTTTAAACGAACCGGACTACGTATTCGTGTTTAGTATCAGTCAATATAATATTATAGAACTTGATAACTTTTGTTCAAAGTAATATCTTAATATATAAATATCGCAGTCAGAGTGAAATCCCATCCATGAGGAACTTCGAACCCCAACCAATTTGTGTGTTTGACACTGAAAGCCTTGGATCACGGTGGAGCTAGCTCTAAATCTCGTATAAACCCTCGAATTTTGTGATTTAACTTCAATTCTAATAAATATTCAGACTCCTTTTGTAACTACAATCTCAAGCTCCTCACTATTGAAATCCCAACCTCTTCACTTACAATCTCAACCTCCCACTTTAATAATACAATCTTAACTTCCTCACTATACAATTACAACTACAACCTCCACACCTTACAATTACAACCTCCGCTTTTACAATTACAATACCCACTTATACAAATACACAGAACCTCATCTCCATTTTTACCTCCCATTATGATCTCAACCTCCTATTTAACAAATACAATCTCGACTTCCTCTCTCTCTCTCTTTTACAATTACAATTCCAACTTTCTTTTTCTACTTCAGATAACTTTAAAAGCAAATCTAATCTGTATAAATTACGGTTTCTTCACAATGAGAGTTATCAAATCAAGCAAACAATCCGTAAAATAGAATTTCCTACAGGTGAAATTAAAAACGCGTTGAGAGAGAGAACCTGCTACACGTTTAAATCGAAGAGATGTTTGGTTCGAACTTCATTTCTCTTCTTTTTACATAACATGCATTAACTAATCATATGAAAGATTCGTTGAAACAACAGAAACCTTTTATAATGAAACAATAACTATTTAAAAGAAACAAAAGTAAAAGAAAAAGAATGGTCAGCGTAATAATTTGAATATTTCAAACAAAACAAAAATTAGACATCTTTTTTTTTTGTAACAAAAATTACTTTTGTACTCGGAGAATTAATTATTTCATTAGATACAACAGAATTCGGAAGAAAATTAATTAAATAATAGGAGGTTTTTGATTTTCTTAAAACAATTTACTGTATTTAGATTTGGGTTTTTTTTCTCTTGTAGGTCATGGCTTTTTCCTAGTATTTGGTATTGAAAACTATCTCTTAGTATTTTGAAGCATCAATCCTTTAGTATTATGTTTATAGTCATGCGATACTTTTAGAAACTTACTTTTACACCATTATACCAATGTCATAGGCAAATTCATAGGAAGATTAGTCGTCCTACGTACACCTAGTATGTTGTCCTTAATACTATGTGTATGTTTAACTCTACAATAATAGTACGTAACTAGTACTGGGTTGTTTGGAAAGTAGTTTCGTTTTTTTGTGTGAAAATTAAAAATAATTTTCATATAGTGAAAAAATATTTTAATAAATTATATATTGTCCATTCTGGTACAATACCTTTTGCCTTTTTTCTGGCAGTAGCATGATTAAACGTTCATAAAATGTTTGTTCTTTGCAGGCAGAAAACTCATCCAGGTGATTTGTGACCTCCTCATTTGAATTAAAGGTTTAACAGTCTAAAAGACTTTAGAGACCGGAACAAAAAACAATCAGAAGGTGCCAGATCTGGAGAATAGGGTGGGTGTGTCAGTATGTCTCATTAAAGCTGCAAAAGCTGTGTTGGTGAGTTTTCAAACTTGTATGAAGTCTCGCATTACCTTGGTGGAATACTAAACCTTTTCTCCTGATCAATTCTGATTTTTTTTCTGTTCCAGTGAATGATTCAATTTGTTCAGCTGATGACAGTAATCTCTTTGTTATCCAGTAAAATGTAAAAGATACGATTCGCTTGAAATCCCACCTAACAGTTCGCATCACCTATCTTTGATGAATATTAGCTTTTTAAATACTTTGAGCTGGTTCATCTTTTTTGCTCCATGATCTCGTGCATTTGACATTGTTATAGACAACCTATTTCTCTTCCCTAGAGTCGATTCGTTTCAAAAAATGGATAATTTTTGGAATAATGGATAATAAGCAAATAAGCAAATAATAAGCAAATTACAAACGTCAACACGACGACAGTAATTTCTTTCCGTGAGAATATGAGGAACCTATATGTCGAGCTTTGAGGTTAAACCTAGGTCTTTCAAGTAAACATTAACAGTTGAATTCAAAAAATTTAACCTCTAAGTGATCCCACAAGTTATTATTCACCGATTTACATCAATTAAGGCGTTTATTCTCTTTTTATCAGTTTCAACCGGCCTTCCCAAACTTGGTGCATCTTCAACATCGAGACTGCCGGATTGAAATTTTGAAACCAGTTTTGACACTGAGGTATTGTCAATACTTCTCCATACACATCGACTAATTATTTTTCTTGCTTGAACAGCATTTTTCAATTCCTACTAATAGCTCATACTCTATATATTTATTTATTTATCTTGGGGGAATTTCAATTGTTATTAAAATACATTTTAAAGCGCTCCATTGAGCTGAAATTTTATATAAAAGATTATTTTGAAAGGCAATACAATAATTTAACTATAATTAATAAAAACTAATTGATTAAAACTAATTATTTAAAGAATAACAAATACAGCCACGTTGCAATCATTTTTGGCGACTTGTGTCAAAACTTGAAAAGGTTTTTTATCTCATGTTTTAAAGCATTCAGCTGAACTGAAATTTTATAGACACGATATATTGTTTTGGAAGACAATACAATACTTGAGTGATAATGAATAAAAATAAATTACCTCTTAATGTTGTGATTCTGTCCTATGTATATACATGTTTATATTAATTGTAACTATTTAATAAAAAGTAGCTGAAATAAAAATTTTCTTTGTTGATCTAAGTAGGAATTGACTTAAAAAAAATTTTAACGTTACTTGTTACCTTTTCGTTAGTAAAAAAGTAAAATATGTCGAAAATGCTGATTTTCACTCTTCATATATATATATATATATATATATATATATATATATATTTGAAAGGGAACCAATCTAAAACAACTGCGTAGAATCCATTGAACTTTTTCTCGAGCAAGCCTTACTACATCAGCCCTCAAAACATATAATAATTATGCGGCTTAAGTGTGAAGTCGGGTGTGAGAAAATAATATTAAATACTGTGTCGGGAAAAAACGAAATTACTTTTCGAACAACCCAATATATTATTGGGGCCGTTTATACGTATAAAAGCTTGTCTAAGTATTTTCGAATGCTTTTTAAGAAAAGATTAAAGAAGATATGTTCATTATAACAGCGGTTCTTAAACTTTGAACATCCTTATGTGTCAGCCAGACATGGCGTACCCCTCAAGATTTTGAGCACCCCAACCTGAATACCGAAACATGGTTAAGTAATTTAAAGGTCCCTCGGTATTTCTAAGACTGCCTCTGCTACTTATCTTTTCCCACGTGCTCCTACTATTTTTAAAAAATATTAAGTTTTAGCAATTCGTATGTAGCTGTAAAAAAATTTTAATAACTGAATATTCTTTATTGAAATGTATGTTCTAGTAAATTTTTCAAAGATCTTGTGTAGAATAGCACACCTTTCAATTTTTTCATGAGGCCTTTCAGAGCCTGCAAGAGAGAGAAATCTTAACATATTAAATGAGAGAACGTCTTGGACCCTCTAGAGAAGGTCTGTGGACCCCCTGGGGTCCATGAACCACAGTTTAAGAAACACTGCATTAGAATATGTATTCTGAATTTTTCTTTATACTCTAAACAGAACTGATTTCAAGATCAAAAAGCAGTGCTCAACCCGCTATGTTAAAGAAAATGGAAAACTTCGAAATAAACATGCATACAATTATTTTTAAAAAAAACACTAATTACTAGAAGATTCATCAAGGGAATAAAATTAATCAATAGGAATTTAATCATCACAGCTTCTTTCATCACATTAGTTTTAAAAATATTCGAAAATGCACCATTTTTGAATTTTTATTGTAACTTGTAATACCTACGTTGTCATCTCCCAGATTTTTTTTCACCCATTCTTAAAAAATCAATGAATAAAGAGTCGCCCAAAACTTTCTTAGCAAATACTTTATTTTTCATATTGGTCTTTTCAAAAGTCTTTCTCCTTCTTGAACCCAAAACGCGATATCGAAGTTTTGTGACGGATTTTGTTCTTTTTAGGACATGTTGATAAAGAAAACCTGCAGACTCAATGTTTAAAGGACTTCCCATGTTCCCCGGATGAAGAGCAAGAGCATGATGAGTGGGAACCGGAAATTGCGATTCATCTTCCTGTGTGTCGTGCTCTGCATCGCAATCATTTTCTTTATGTACCAATTCCTCCGACCCTCACACCACGGTAAGACTTTTTTTCCCCTTCACCGTAAAGCACAACTTACAAAACCGAAGTGGCACAAATAAATGGTCAAAAACTAGGTGAAGCCTCCCAGACGGTAGCGACGCTGACTGCTGTACCGTAGAATCTGCGTTCGAATCCCGGTAAAGGCGTAGATGTTCGGCATAGGGCGTTCTAAAACAGGGGTAGCCAACCCAAATGACCTTAAGAGCCACTTCGGAAAAACATTATTATCTCGCGGACCGCATATAAAAATATGTACCTTTATATCAGATTTGGAAACAAAAAACATTTTTTGGAGTGAAAATTTAAAACAGAATGAATTATTATTATTGTTCTCGTTACTTTTCATGTATACAGACATAGATAATATAATAATGTTTATATAATAAAATAATCCAATAATGTTTAAAATACTACAGTGTTGCGCCATTTTCTTGAAAATTACGATGTTCCTTTTGAATTGATCTTTCGTTACTCATTGTTGAAATTTGATTGTGCTGTCATTCGCAAACGATTAAGTATACGTTGTCCTTTATCTTAACCGTCCTGAATATTTTTTTAAAACTTTAAGAAACATTTCTGATTGCCTTTTGCTTTTTTGGAGCACTCCAAACAAAGAAGGAGGAGGAGAAATGAAAGTCGCACACACAGAGAATCATGTACCCTCCATAGTAAAGGATATGCATAATGCAATTCGAAATTTATTAAGAAAGTAATTTACTATAGTAAA
Source organism: Trichonephila clavipes (assembly GCA_019973935.1). Classification (NCBI taxonomy): domain Eukaryota; kingdom Metazoa; phylum Arthropoda; class Arachnida; order Araneae; family Nephilidae; genus Trichonephila; species Trichonephila clavipes. The sequence continues at coordinate 134,747 of BMAU01009979.1, read as the reverse complement.
ATCAAATGTAACTGTTCGATAAAATATAAATCTATTTTAATCTAAAGGACATTTCTATTATCAAAAAGGATTTATTTTAAAACAAGAACGGGTAACAGGCAAATACACTGTAGATTTATATATATGTATTTATTCCCCTCAAATAAATTTCAAAATGGAAAAACTTCAAAAATCTGATATTTAAAAAAATTTTAAAAAGAGTCGGTGGGCTGCAATTTACGTACTGGCGGGCCGCGTGTTGGACACCCCTGCTCTAAAATATTCGTCGAGCCAAAAGTCCTCTCGAGAGATGGGTGAAAAGGGAAGAGAGGTGGGGAACCTCCTTACAATCCGCAGGACGTTCTTTCTCAAAACTGATGTGGAACGGAGGCAAAACGTAGTGTCATCTGCATGGTACTCAAAGCTGCGGCTAAAGGCAAGTAATCTGGCACTCTTGCTACGATGAAGCCTCCATCTGACCCCGTCGAACAGGTTACGACAACAACGAACTACTTGAAAGCATACTATTTGCTATCAAATAATATCCCTTTTGCAGGATTTATTTAGTGCTAGGTTTGATGAATTTAAAGATGATAAAAAAAATGCTGATCTTTTCCCACGTCTTTTTTCGTAATTTCTCTGTAATATGTTGTTACCCACCTGAAATCTAAAATTATTGACCTATAGTACCATAGTACACTGAAAAGTAAATATAAGGAGCTTATTTCAATTGCTAGGGTTGCGAAACATATCCCTGAGTATTAATCAAAATATCACTCAAAACTAAATGATACAGATCTAAAACAACCTATAATGTTGTTTGTATTTTCGAAAACTAATCCTAATATATATATATATAGAGAGAGAGAGAGAGAGAGAGAGATAACTTAAAAAAAACTCTTCAAAATCAAAAATCACATGCAAGTGAAGTGTAAACAAGATCGTGTTTAATAATTATTTAGAGTTAAATGCTTCAAATTATTCATCGTTATTTTGTATTTAACCTAACTGTTTGTGAGTGTGTGAACCTGTAAAAAGTAAAACCTAAATTTGTCTTAAGTTTAAATCTTATATATATGTGGCAAACCTATAAGTTTGTCTTATTTATTATAATACTTTTAAATTTCCACGACTTAGACTTATATAAAAAAATGTTATGCTTGTGAAAATTTCCTTAATATAAGCTCATTAAAAACACTTTCAATCGGAAGTGGTACGCATAATTTTTTTAATCACATAGTGGCCCTCTTCCCGAAACGGTTGTCTACCCTTGTCCTACACTGAAACAACCTGCAAAACACACATCCTTCATTTAACAAAAATAAGAACCAATTTTCTACACTCACGAAACAATCGAACAGAAATTTTAGTTTCAAATTTAAGAGGGGAAAAAATAGTTGATTTTTGCTTATTATTGTTGTTTTCGAGTTTTCCAACAGGAATAAAGGATATATAAAAAAACATCATAATAATAAAACTAGAAATAATTTTTAAAATGGTTTCACAATTATCCCATTTTTCTTTTCTTTCCGCAGTCGAAACAGTCGACTTGGAATTTTTCCGAGACCCTTTCAACTGGATCTGCAAGCCGAATTCGAAGTTGATGAGAACAAGAGGTGAGTGGTTTTTATTATTCGAAAATTTTGAACTCGCTCGTATTAGTCTTGCCAAACTTGGTATAATTTTAATTGCGATCAAGAGTGAACCTCCCTCCACCCCAAAATACCCCATAATTGCAAAATTTTCTTAAAGTAGCAAATTAACCGCCCTATTTTCATCTTTTTTCTTTTACTTTATCAATAAATAGGAAAAATTGTTTATTACGTATGGCTTTATTGGAAGGACCACTCCAAACATGTAAAACTGTTCAAGTATCATACAAGAACAATGATAAATAATAAAAATAAAAAAAACATTTAAAATCAGAACCAGGACATATTAAGATGAGAACAAAAGCAAAGTTAAAAATATTGTTCCGAATTTAGTGTCAAATATAGTGTAAAGAATTTGTATTTGGAAGTGTAATGCCTTTATCTTACTCTTAAATTTAATTTACGTTAAAATTGTAATATTCACAAGCAGACGTTAAATGGTGATTAAAGGGAAACTTGGTGAAATCTTGACGATAGAGCCAAGTTGGTGTCATTTTTGGCGACAAAGTTTGCGACCTTGGCGATCATGTTGGCGAGTTTAGAACCCTCTGGATTCTTCTAGAAATTAGTAGAGAAATCCACTCATTTCAAGATCTATGACGCAATCGAGTCTTTTCTCGAATTATCCGCGAGGGATATAAATACAGAGATGGGTAAAATCCTAGGAGAGCCCACACCCTTGGCAACAAACCGAAAAAAGCGCCAAGCCAGAACAAGATGGCACCAAGCAAAGCCGACAATGGCGGCAAAGGAATATAGCGGGGGAAAAGGTGGATGCCTAATGAAAATATATGTAAACAATACAGAAATTAAACATTTAAGATAAAAAATATAAAAACAGCACTTACTTTCTTACTGCTGATCTTTTCCAAGTGGAGGGTACAGCGTAACAACAGATTTTAAAAGCTTTAAAGGTCTCACCGCTAAGCGAATGATCGTGTGAGCGCCGCCATATTTATTCTGCGAGGGTAATGGTCAAACATACATTCGGCGTGGCTGGTACAATTTCGAAGAAAGCGTTTTATTGCCGACCATGTTACATCATGCCGATCATTACAAGGACATTCATAACTTGAAGCAATCAATCCTTCCTTCATACACCATTCAATCAATTCTTTCTTACCTTTCGCATTCAACAAAGTAAAAATTCTTAAAGTATATTCCCACACACACGCAGCCAGCCCGGAGCCCAACAACAAAATGAAATTCGAAATGCGCGCCCACAATATACGAAAATGCTAGAAATAGTTAGGGTTGCCACATGCGTGTTTAAAAAAGTAGGGTTACCAAGATGGCACAATTATCGCCAACCAAAGTAATTCGCGCCAAGGGTGTGGGTTCTCCTAGGAGTGAACCGAGAGATGGTCGCCGAAATAAATTCAGTCTGGTTTTGACTAGAGCGATTAATTTTGCGAATATTGCTGCTTAATCCTGTACTTAAAGGATTGGATTTTCTACAATAAACTCTCATCACGCTCTTGTTCTTTGCGACTGATCTGCAAAATCCTTGAACCCCAGATCTACGTAACAATATGAACACAAGAGAAAGAACATAAGAGATGTTGTCATCTAAGAGTTCATAAAAGTTCTGGCATTTCAGTATAGTTTGCTTATTTCGGACTCTTTGCCTATTCTAGGCATATATTAAACTCTGAATTCATGATGCCCGAATTACAAATTTGGCATGTTCTAGATGTGGAAGGATACCTATTTTATTAAGATAATGTGCCATGCAACCATGGCCTGTTGGCATTCTGCCACAGCCTCTTTACGGGGCTTTTGGCAAAACTCTTTACAAATGTCTTGAATGTTAACTAAGAGTTTGCCTGATGATTTTTCTGCCTGGTCAGATTTAAGGTACCCGAATACGTTCGGTACCATGATTTAAAAAAAAAAACGCATAAATGGATAATTTTCATGATATCTAGTGTCACTTAGATTAGAATACATGTATAAAATTGTTTTAAGAATATTTTGACAACAAAAATTATTTAAATACAATATTTTTGCTAAAAATTAACTTAGAATAATCTTTTTCAAAATGTTCACCTTTTATAAAAAATGCTTCTAAAATAATAATATTTCGCTTATATTAAGTAAAGACTTCTCCAGCGAGACTAAACTAGGTTTTTTGAAAAATTCACATTATTTTCAGAGTTACAACCGATTGAAATAATTATCGGCGGTTTTTTTAAAATTGCTCCCCTCTGTTGTAAAAATATGGATAAACCCATTTCTAGGTTATATATTTCAAAAATTCTAGTTGAGCTTCTGTAGAGAGGTCTGAGCTATATACTGGCAAAATATGATTATAATATAAGTATAAGGTTGATTTAGAATCAACGTGAATGATTTTAATATGTGAATAAAAGTACTAACCAAAGCATAAACATTTATTCATCGTAAAACAGTTCAATTACAACCATATCTGTGCTTCATTCATGCCAACTTTCGTTTTCTCAAATAAACATAAGCAAAACGATATAAAGTGAACCTTACATTCGGCCCCACTCAATATGAAATTTAGACAGACAAAAAAAATTTTAAATTGAAGCGTAAAAAAAAGAAACAAAAAATTTATGAAATCATAGTTCAAGTCTTTGGGGAACAGGGCGCAATTAATATATTTTTAGTAATGGCACAGTGGCTCTCGTTCTCTTCGTCTGTGCTGTTTTCCTCGACGGTTGTTGTATTTCGTTTAAAGTAAGGGTGAAGATGTTGTGCGTGGACAACCTTGATGAATTTGTTCTATTGTGTCGTGTACTTGATCTTTTTTGTGGCACACAGCCCCGATTGGGCGGACAATCCCAAATGGTCCTTTGAAAATGGGAGAAAGTTTGTGATCTCCTTGTTTCGGCCAGTCGTACAATACAAGATCTCCAGCCTTGAAGGAATGGAGATCAAATCTTTGCTTGTTCTGTAAATGTGTTTCATACACATTATTTGCCGCTTCAGCCCTGACCAAAGTTAAAAGGTCTAGTTGATTTTCACGTGGTGTTTCATCCATGAAGCTACCATGACTATGATGTATGACCATGAACTATGACGTATTAAGTGATTTCAAATTATTAAGTTACAGAAAATTTCATAAGCCTATTAGCATCTACTGGAACTTTTATCATGCAGGTCTATTCGACGCAGTCAGTATAGCAAGTGGTAGTAGTTTTACAAAAACACTACGTTTTAACAAAAAAAAAATACTGTTTTACTTACAGTTAATAATATATACTATCAATAGAGGTAAAAAAATAAAAATACAAAAACTTAAATATAAATTACGAGAATCATTTTAAAAATTAGCAATAATTATGTGAATTTAAATAAAATAAGTTCAACACTTATTATTTAAGTTTAACATTTATTATGTATTCGAATAGAATAAATTTGGATTCTCTAAAACCATGCCAAGAGTATTTCACTGATTCTGAAACAGCTTGACAGGTGCAGCCATCTAGTGGCACAAAAAATAATTAATTATTGTTGTCCTCACAGATATCGCATGAATTTAGTCCATTAAGGGAAAAGACAATACTTTAATTATGTTTTTGAGGATGTTCAGTAAACACTTTTTCCTTATTTAGACTGCTTAGTGTGCATCGAGGAAAATACCATCTTCTTTATAGAGTCCTCTGACTCACACCATCTGAACGCCCGACAGGCATGCGCCATCGAATCGGCAGCCATGCACCACCCAGATCGACAAGTAGCGGTTCTCATGACGTCCCCCGAGCCTCTAGACCTCAAGAACAACTTCACCGGTCCCATCAGTCTCTTGAAAAACGTCAAGCTTCTCAGGGTGGACTTCGGCCAACTCATGTTCGATACACCTCTCTGGCACTGGTACATCAAAGAAAAATGGAAAAGAAGTCCTTTCAAAGTAAGAGTTATTTATTATTATTGGAATTTAATTAACAGCATTTTTCCTAAATGTAATGGACTCCAACAGAAGAAAAAAATGAGCCTTCCAACAGTATTATATACCTAGAACGCTCCTCCAATTCTTATACCTGTGCTGTCCAAAAGGGATCAATTCATGACGGTCACGTGATAAAAACAAATACGTGTTCTCGTCACGTGTTCTCCATTGAATTCAAAACAAACATCAAAGCGATTTTAATTGTTATTCTATTTGTAAAACTTGGGCAAAATTTTAAATTTTATAATTGGGTAAAAATGCTCCAATATTATAAAAAATAAATTCCTTCAAAGGATTTTAAAATTTAAAAAAGGTTTATTTTATGCGTGTACTTTTAAATGAAATGCATTTTGCCTTTTGTTGACAAATTTGTATTTTTTAAGAGATGGTTTTCGAAAAGATCAAAAGGTGGCAACAACGAAGCGCATGAACTGATTATCTGGAAACTCAGGAGTGCTTTTATCGTCACATGAGATTTTGTACTGATTGGCTACAAACACGTGGTCATCATTATCATGGGACTATGACATCACATGAATTGAGCCCATTGACTTTGACTGAAATCAATAAAAGAAATGATCACACAGAACATTGTGATCTTCATTGATTTTCAGGTCACTAATAAAGCAATGTTTTCAGTCCTGCTTTAAATCAATGGACCTGTACTTAGTTTTGTCGACTTGTGATTATTTATATGATGGATAGGGGTCGTAATGTCACCCTGCAGTGGATACCAAGTCAATGTGGAAACACGGCTAATGAGTTAGCTGACACATTAGCCAAGGCTGGCTCTGACCTTCCCCAATCTGCACCTCCAGTTAGTTATCAAAGCGTCAAAAAGAATCATCAATGCTAGATTTAGGGCTTATTTTCAAGAGAAGATTTCCGAATATGTGAGGGGGAAGAATTGGAACTTCTTAATGGAAACTCCAATTCCTTGTGATCCGCCTAGATCTTGTCGTATTACCTTTAAAACTACTATGGGACATGATTACCTCAGAAAACACCTATAGAAATTTGATTTAATAGATTCCCTAACTTGCACTTTATGCAATGTGCACCCATGTGTGGAGACCGTTTGGTCTCTTGTTCTAGACTCGGAGACGTAACAGCTTCTATTACTGTTAAAAATAATTGTAGCTATGGTTGGGTTTCTGAACCCTATTGTTTTGCACCTCATGGACTGGTTTTGGTTATACATAAGAGAAATTCTGGCATAAAACAAGAAAGAATTATATCTTTTTCTCAAAGACATTGGAATTAAATTTGCATTACCTTAATTATTTATTACAAGTATTGTCCAGAAAGTAAATTCCCTCGTTGCGAACAGTTGCCAAAGGATACATTGTTGACACTTACCGATTGCTTACTTGAATGGCCACGGATATCTTAAGACTAATGACTACTTTGGCGTAAGGGCTCAGGTCCTCAACACAAATGTAGGCCCCATCTAAGACTCTTAAAAGTAAACAAATTTTTAAATATTCGTACAAACAATAACCCGAAACAAATAAGTGTACATAACTTACAATTGCCCAAACCGACTGGATTAACTGCCGCCTTTTGACAGAATGAATAATGATGATGTATGGTGGTAGGTCTAGGCCTATACATGAACAACGGTGATCGCATGCAGATAGTTGACTTATCGTCCGAAATTCCCAGTTTTTCGGAGAATACAACTGGAAATAACATTTGGACGTTGAAGTTATTCAAATTATGATCTTATTAAGGTTGAGTCAAGTACGGGACGAAGTCAACATAGTGACCGGGGCTCTGGGCCTAGTTGGCCCAGGCCTTAAGAGAAAGAATGGCACTGTAAAAATGAAAGATGTCTTCTTAACTGACACTTAATAAAATTTTTGAATGCATAAAAGGAAGCTTTAACCAAAGTTCATTGTCATTTGTGTCTTAGGTATAACGTGGACGTCAAGAGGAGAAGCCACGACACTTGCTTTTTACACAAACAGTATTTTTACATCAAACAGAATGTTCTTGATGATGGACGTGGCGACTATTTCACTGTTCAGAGTTTGACCATCCAATCTGTAGTCCCACTCTTTCTCACAGCAATTTTCTTCTTTCACTGCATCTGACAAATTTTCATCTGCTTAGTATTTTTTCAGAGGCAAAAACATGCGATCAGTTGTCATTGGCTGACAGTCTTCTGTGTCACAAAAATGGAGAAATAGCTCCAAAGTACTACAAATTCACGTTTCCAGTGGATCTTACGTTAAAATGTTATTGAAATATTACAGTATTCCAGTATTTTAGGCAACTTTCTGTTTTACTTAACGGTCTGCTGGAAACTTACTCTTTTGATGCTTCTTGTACTTTTACCAAAGTGCGTTTCCACCAAAGCAAAAAGTATCTCGCGCAAAATTGACAAAGAGGAGGAATGTTTTCGTAAATCTGAGTTTCGCACAACAGCATTGAATTTTGCTTTGTGAAGCTAGCTGAAATATATCTATCCCTGGTTGAGCATAAAATTCTTGATACACACACGCAACACACATAAAACATGCGAAAAGTATCAAGAAAACCCTCTATCACTCATAAACTCAGATTGTTTGGATTCGAGATAATAACAAAATAAATTAATTAATTAAATACACGCATTTTTGGATTTTTAAACTTTGCTATTATTTATGAGAAAAATTACAAAAAGTGAGAGTTTTGCCTGGAGGCAATGCTGAGTTAAGGGGTCAAAATCTATAGTACGACAGTACATGTTACATGTTCTTGTGTGGCATAAAGGTGCCTCGCATTTTTCACATACCGTTTGGGTAAGTCCAACTCATTTTGGAAACTTACTCCATCTTGAGCACTGAGGTAGCTTGGTACGTCATTGCCCTTGGAACACCATCTAGTTATTTTCGTTGGTAACAGTTTGTTATTTCAGAGTGTAGACCATGGACTACAATGCAAGGTTACGTTATAAAATCAATTCTACGAATTCGGCATGTCATCAAATGGTCTACAGCAGGGGTGTCAAACTCGTGGCCAACAACAAACATTTTTGAGACGTAAATTGTTTCTTGTTCTTCTATTTATGTTTATTAAATGTATTATTCAAAATAAACTTACACTTCTATGAATTATTATTTTTTAAGGTCCACCTAAAGTTAAACTTTGTTTGTTTAGCCCAAGTTAGCCTTTGAGTTTGACACCCTTGATTTATAGGGTGTCACCACCAGTTGTCACCAGTGGTCTTCAAACTGTGTTCCATAGAACCCTTGGATTCCACAAGGCATGCCCAGGGGTTCAACGAATCACAATAAAAAACTCGAGAAGAAATAAATATGTATGCAAAATAGATTCACGTTCTCTATGAAGTTTATATAGTAACAAGTATCTATAGAGCTCATTTCCCCCCCCCTATTCATTAAAACTGAAAATTTTATTTATATATAATAAATTTATTTCGCAACACTTTTTAAATTTTTATTATAAGAATATTTAAAACGTTTTATCTTTATATCTATACTTTCTGCTAGATTACGAATATTCTATTGTTTACTATCTCGGTTTCCCCGAGATCATTTTATACTCGTTAGTTAGCACAAAGTCTTGCAAAACTAAATGGTTTTCTAATGGAAAATGCACCTTTTTAAATTTCTGGAAAACAACACCTATAACGATTTTTTTAATTACGTCGAGGAATGAGCCGTATAGGCTATTTCCCAAGCAGCAGCCCAATATAAACAAGCCTTTTCAGTAAAGTTGTCAGTAGAAAAGTTAAAACATGTATTGGCCAGGGAAGAATAAAACCTGTCAGGTGAACAAAATTCATAGACTCTCTGTAAAGACACAAAAGGCAGTATGGAGTGTCCTTCACACCCATTCGGAGTAGGTTTTGCCGAAGAAAATCATGACCGGTCAAAAATCAGCAGAGAAAACCTATCTAGGAAGACCCATTGGGACTGAAACATCTATAATGAAGGAAAGGGAACAAAATATCAAGAGTTAATGTTAAAATCTAAATTTAAGCAAGGATAGCTTCTAAATTTTAGATTGAAAATTCTGTCTCTCTCATGCAAAATACACGGAGTTTCTTCCACAGCTATAAACGCCATTCAGGACATTGTATTTAAGTGAAAAATATCCCTCAAAGTAAGTGGCTACAAAAGCACATTAAACTCAGAATATGTAATGCGATTGCATTTAATCTCAATAGACTTAGACTTCGACAGCTTTGAATATATGCTGGTATTTTTTACTCAATCACTAAATTTAGTACATGGGTAGGTGACAAATTAATCATAAATTATTATTATTAATGAGTAAATTAAAATTTTTAAAAATTAGATTAGATTAGATTAGATTAGATTAGATTAGATTAGATTAGTAGGTAAAATAAATACAATACATTTTTAATTGCCTTTACATAAAGAGCTTATAACATGTTGATCTACTTTAAATATTATTTTGAGATATATTTTTCGAAGTATGTGTGTGTATAGATGTGGTTCCCCATAAAAACACTTTCAAGTTCAAGGGTCTTCAGGAAAGCCCCTTCAAGTTCTAGAGGTTCCATGAGTTGAAAAAGTTTGAAGACCACTGGTCAACTTATGGTACAGAGGGTTAAAAAATTTTCATATTGTACTATTCATTAGATGTCCATCGCCTGGGTCTCTGACTAATAATTTCTCTGAAACAACGCCTTAACTTTCGAAGGCAATGGGCTCTGAATTCTCCATTAGTAAAACGAGGTTATTTTTCGGAGATTATTAGGTTTTTTTAACAGCTTTTCCTAACTTAATGTGTACCCAATGATAATATTTTTTAAAAATAATGTATTTTTCGTAATATACATCTGAAGTTTCTTAAGGTATCCGACTACGTTAGGAACCATGAATTTAAAAAAGCGCATAAATGGATAGTTTTCATGATATTTAGTGCCACTTAGATTAGAATACATGCATAAAATTGTGTTAAAGACATTATGTCAAAAAAATTATTTAAATACAATATTTTGGCAAAAAAATTAACTTAGAATAACCTTTTTCTGAAATGTTCTCCTTTTATAAAAAATGCTTCTATAATAATAATATTTTGCTTATATAAAGTAAAGACTTCTCCAGAGAGTCTGAACTAGGATTTTTGAAAAATTCACATTATTTTCAGAGTGACCACCCATTAAAATAATTATCGCGTTTCTTCCTTAAAATTTCTCCTCTCTGTTGCAGTAAAATATGGATAAATTCACTTCTAAGTTATATTTTTCAAAAATTCTAGTTCAGCTTCTGTACAGAGGTCTAAGCTATATACAGGCAAAATATTATTATAACAGAAGCATTTTTCATAAAAGGAGAATATTTTGAAAATGGGTCATTCTAAGTTCATTTTTTGTCAAAATATTGTACTTAAATAAATTTTTATTGTAATAATACTCTTAAAACAGCTTTATGTACGTTTTCTAATCTAAGTATTACTAAATATCCTAAATATTATTCATTTATACGCTTTTGAAAAATCCCGGTTCCGAACGTAGTCGGATACCTTAAATGTTTATGATATCCTGTATTTCGAATCCTTCCGTCTATCACAATGTGTTTTTCGCTAATAATAATAGGCGGTGATTTTCCAGTGATCGCTTATAACAACCAAATGTAGGGTCAAAGCGAATCAACCAACCTTATAAAAACTAGCTACGCTCATGTTCACCCCTCTTTTCCATAATTTCGTTATTAGTGAGAATATTAACATCACCCGCCTTCTTCCTTTCTTTCTATCCAGTTGGTACGTATGAAATATCGGATTTTTAAATGAATGTCTAAAACTGCTGATCATTTTTCAAAATCTCTTCATTTAAGGAAGATGTACGGGGGTTCTCTCACTACCAGACTGACAAACTTCCAGAGTGTGTAGGGGGTATACTGATAGCTCAGAATCCCATAGGAATGCAGGGTTGATGTAGTTTCAAGCTAAGGGGCAAAAAATCAAAGAAAAGGAACAGAAACCTCAACACATTAATCAGCATAATGCCCACAAATGGCCTTTGGGAAACGCTCATCGTGTACTCAACAGCGTTTCTGGTATTCTTGTAGACTACCTCGTGCCTTCTGCACAGCTTTTTGGATGGTAGGGCGTATCTGATCTTCGTGAAACAAGACCTGCTCGAACTTCTGGACGCAGCACAGTTTCGACCGTCGTTGCGCCGCTCTATTTGGTATCAGCATGACGGGACTTCACCACTACAAATTGTAATTTCGGACCAAAAATCTAATACCGGTATTCGTTATTTTTTAGATTTTAATACCGGGAAACCGGTTTTATAATATCGGTGGTAGAAATTTTAGAAAATGAAAGAAAACACAGGTTTTTCTTTGTTTTATTTACCAGTTGCTTTATTAGAGAGTGTAAATATCCCAAAAATAATTTGTAACTTATAAATTATAGCAGTATATAAAGAATCACAAAAAAGAAAAAGAACATCTTTTTTATACTGTGCCACCATATTTTCATCATATGAATAATGAAACCAAACTGTAGTATTATCAAATGATTTTTTATGTTCTTTTAAGTTATTCTTATTCACACATTACTTTGGGTTATTATTTATGAGTATATATATAATGAATCTGAAAATATTTTGAACCCTTAAGTATGATATGCAAATACAATGTGAAATCAAACTCAATAATTTAAAATATATCGAAATATTACACACTTTGTTTACAACCACAACCTTGTTTTCACAGATACGAATATCAGACTACGAATCCTGCGTGTGTGCAGTATCGCTCTGAGCTGTAATAAGACAGTTTTGGCCCACTTCCTTTGATGATTCTCTTTTATCACTTCTCTTGATTGTACGATGCAACTTTATATCCCCAGTCTAATTAATTTCGTCGGTTAGGGAGACACACAGACAAAAAAGTTTACTAATTTGCTATGTTAGCTATCCCTGGACATATAATGGAGACAATTTTGAAAGATTTCTAATAAATACCGAAAAACCGATTTTTAAACTTGTGAAAACCGGTATTACAAAATTGTGCAAATGGCTCAAAATACCGGTATTCGGTATCCCATTATTGCAGTCCCTATTCACCACATTAAGGAATTCACTTCCACGAGAAACACCTTCACGAAACCGTTTGGAAGAGGTGAATAGGTCATCATGGTCCAGTTCATTGACCTGCCAAATGCCGGATCTATCAAGTATGGACTTATTCTTCTGGGGTCACATGAAGATTTTGTAGAACGAGACGCACTTTCCTTCAATTGAAGACCACATCACACGAATATCTGTTGTTGTTGTTTCTAATGCCACCTGTCTGACGTAGTCAGATCGAGGCCCACGAAATTCATCATGGCAAGGGGCTAGAAGTACGCCTGTCGTTGGCCTTGAGCACCATACAGCTAACAGTACGACTCAGCTCGGCGAAGTTCCCCGAAGGGACGATAGATGGCGACACCACCTATCACCACCTCCACAATTTCTGCATGAAACTAAAGGGGAGGGAAATATTCTCCATTCCCTGCTCTCGTGACTCAGCCCACAAGACTTCGGACCCACTGATTTAACGAGCTCGTACTCCGTGTGTACTCGGAGGGTATTTGGTGGCATTGGGCATCGAACCCAGGCCTTCCGGTCTGGAGTCCGATGCTCTAGCCACTAGGTTACCCACGGCCATATATTATGTAGTTGCTAGGAGGATCCGCGACATGCCAGGAATCTTCCAGAATATAAGAAATCGCATGAAGCGCCACTGTTAGACCTGCCAGATGACTTCTGGTCGTAATTTCAAACACCTGTTGTAGTGCAACCTTTCAATGAAATATTTCTGTCCCATTAATATGTAACTGTTTCTATTCTTTTCCACTGCTTCACTGCAATTACGGAGTTTGCGATCCGGCATTCCTATGTGATTCCGAGTTGTCTGTGTGCCCCCTACATACACTGCAAGTTTGTTGGTATGGTAGGGAATTACCTTGTATATCTTTCCCAACGAGATTTTAATGCATAGTTACCTATTTTAAATTCAGATCTTTCGAATCAATTAACTCACATATGGAACTCTTCAAAAACAGTCTTCATTTTTATACAGTTTAGCCCGTAAAAACTGTTCTAAGTGATTTTTTAAAAAAACAACGAAATTCGGCTGCTGAAAGATCTAGTTAATCATCTGGGTCATTTAATTTCGCAATTGTTTCGTAGTAGCCGTCGCTTAAAAATATTGGTTCACGCCCATTGACAAGGGAATTTTCAAATCTTCATGCATTTCATCCATGTTATTGGCAGTAGAACAAAATTTGTTCCCATTTCACGGCATCCTTTTTCACAGATGTTTTGATTCTTCCACACAGCACAGTTTGTCGAAGAAACTGATGTCCAATATTTTTCAAACCAATGGGTACTATTCGATCATTAACTCTTCGTTTATATCGAGAGCATTTTTGGCAGAATTATAACCAAGTTTTTAGTCATATAAAAAAAATTACAGGAATGTTGGTTGGATTCATATCCTTGTGAAATTCAAAACATGTAACAAAATGGAACACTTTTGAGAAAATCGTTTTTGTAGAAATGAGACTTTGTTGAATGGGTGATGAACAGTTCAACAACACTGGATATCATAAATTAAGGAAAAATCACAAAAATAGGGATAGTTCGCCCAAAAATAATCCAATCTCAATGAAATTTGAATATGTTGGTAAGTAAAAGGAGCTAAAAGATATTACATTATGCAAAATAGTGGCGATGTAGTCCAAGTGCGTCATTTGCGAGGAATATAAAAGGGATGTCTCGGAGGAAGGCGGCAATTGTTGCTGCGTATCTGAGATTAGAAATCTGGTATAGCGTAATAATGACTTCCAAACACCATTTGACCGAAGAACTGTGATTGCGAGATATTGAGAGACTAGAGGCAAAACAAAGTCTGATAAAAGAGGTTAGATGGCTGAATGCGAGTCTGTCTGTCATTCATGTCACAACAATTTCTAACCACGAATTCGGCATCCAGGAGGTTCAACCAAGGACAATCACGCTCTATCACAAGTGCTGATGACCGATATTTGTCATTATCCGCATGAAGCAATATAACTGCAACTCCGACTGACTCCATATATCCCTCGCTGCAAGTTCCAGAAGCAGAGTATCAAGATCAACCCTGCTTCGAAGGCTTCACGAACGTGGTCTTGAAACGAGGCAACCAGTTATTTGTATCCCACTCACATCACGCCATAGGCGGGAACGTTTACAGTGGGTACGTTTCCACTGGTCGTGCAATCGCGTGGAGGGTTGTTCTCTTTAAGGATGAGTCCAGGTTTAACCTCGAAAGCGATAGTTGGTGTGTTTTCATGTGGAAAGAACTTGAAACTCTTTTTCATCTATGACACATCCGTGAAAGAGATGCATGCAAATCAGGTAGTGTCTGTGTTTGGGGTGGTATCTCTTTAGGTGGACGTCCAGACCTTAATGTCTTTGTGAAATGTTAATGCTCACAGCTACAGAGATGACATCCCGAATGCTTATGTGAGCCCTTATGTCCGGACAATAGGTGATGCTTTCGTACTATAGAATGACAATGTGAGAACACACAGGGCTCACATTGGAGATGCTTATCTTGAACAGGCAACATTTCAGCGCATGCAGTGGCCTTCTCGATCACCGAACCTTAACCCTATCGAGCATGTTTGGGGCGTTCTAGGACGACGTGTAACTTCTCTCAACCTCCTGCCTAGAACCCTAGCCACACTTTAAACTGCCCTAGAAGAGCAATGGCTCACACTTCCTACTGAATTAATTGACCGCATAAGGAACATCACACATCACTACATGAGCTTTATTGCACCTAGGGGGAGATTATACCCCGTATTAAAGGTACTTTTTCTATACCAAACTGACACATCCGATTTATTCATTGTATACATATGCTAATTTCTATAACAATGTAATTGTCTGGTTATTTCTTTTTATGCTAGTTTATACCTTCCTATGTGTAGTATATAATGTGTATAAGTTTCATTAAATTCTACTAATATCTTTTGGAGTTATCATTATTTCCTTAATGATGATAACTCAAAAAGTTTATGATACCAGTGTGTAAAGGAGGTTGTATCAAACACAAAAGCTTACCAAAAACAAGGAGAAAAACTTTCCCATGTAAGGAAAATCCAACAATTCCTAAGCATCAACCTAATAGGATTAAAGGAACAGTAAAAGAGGGAACTAGAATTCTTCTCGTCGGGGTCTATATAAAATAGGCTCAATTCGAAAAAGTCACATTATAACTGCAATCACGTGTTCTCCATTGAATTGAAAACTGACATCAGATTTGTAATCGTTCTACTAGTGAAATTAGATAAAATTTCAAATTAAATGTGTGAGGATACTTAAATATTAAGATTCTTTAAAGAGTTTTCAAAACTAAAAAAAATTATTTCATGCGTGTATTTTTAAATCAAGTGCACTTTATTCACTTATGCACATTGACAGATATGTACTTCTGCATAAATGAAATTTTCTGCACAACGCTAAAGTTGGCAACACAAAAGTACATGAACTGATTGGCTGATAACATGTGTCTGCCTTTATGTGACGTCACAGCAATTTATGTACTGACTGGTCTGAGACACGTTATAGCAGTTATCCTGTGACTACAACGTCAAATGAAATTTCATTCATTTATTATTTCCCATACGTCATAGGTTCTGCACATCAGCGATGCCCTCCGACTTGTCATCATTTGGAAATATGGCGGACTCTACCTGGACCTGGACGTTGTGGTCTTCCAGTCACTGTCCATCCTACGCAACACCACGTCCACCGATAATGGCATAAATGTTGCCACTGCCCTCCTGGCCTTCGATCCTGGTCACCCGCTCTTAGAAAACACCATCCAGGACTACGCCTCTAATTATGCCCCCATGGAGTTTGCCAAAAATGGTCCTCTCCTCCTCATGAAGAACTTCAAGAAAATGTGTGGCGTGTCCAAAGTGGATGAGGTTCGTCTCTCGAATGTCTCCAAGTGTGATGTCCACGTCCTGCCCATGGAGGCGGCCTATCCCATTCCTTACGAAAGGTGGAACGAATACTTCAATAGTCATACCACACCCAATGAGACCGCCTTCAACTCCAGCTTGTTAATACACGTGTGGAACAAACTAAGCAGCGGTGGAAGAGTGGTAATTGGTCAGAACAGTCTGTACGAGATGGCGATGAAGAAGCATTGTCCTACAGTGTATCAGTATGCCAAGAATTGTGGCCATGTTTAAGGGAACGAAATATTGACTGTGATATGCAGTCATGGGCGCCGGCAACATGAAAAGTGAAGGGATGTTTTTGTTAATCTCCAGAGATTTCGAAAGATAACAGGCACACATTACCTTAAATTCAATATTTCTTTTTTGAATAAAACAAGTAAACTAATTATCAAGGGCAATTTCCAGTTTCCTTTTTGGTTACTAAGTAGAGTTCGTCCGAAAATTACACATGCAATTCTAGAACGATTGTAAATGGGAATTTTAAGTTTTCTGGAGAAATGCGAGTGCTAGAAGATAGAGCTCTAAAATAATCGCAAACTTATTTCTTAGATTGGAGAAATTTTATGCAGGTTTCAACTCAAAAAAGCACTTCAAGTTTTTGAAATGTTTGAAATGATAATATCACTAAGCTATAGGTGTTCTATTTTGATTAAGATTTTTTATCAATCATAAGTTGATTTCAGTCAATCCCAGACCCTATTTTGATCTAGGTCCTTACTTTGATCACCTTGATCCAGGAAGTGATACTCTCGTTCTCCAATGCACAATTTGAAAATTCTTTTACTTTTATCTCCGCTAAATGTCTTTCTGAGCAAGACAGACAACTCTACTAAACCTTTAATTATTATACATTCAGGAACATTGAAAATAGCGACCCAAGAAGAAAGCATCGGATTGAAATGAAATTTAATACACATAATGACACAGATGAGAGATTCACTTGATCTCAAAAACAAGACAATTAAACGAATACAGGGTATGCAATGACACAAATACTGGGCAACTTCAATAGCGCGTTGGACCACCTCCAGCTGCAATACATGCCGCCACACGGTCCGGCATTGAGTTGATTAGACACCATAGAAATTTTAAGAGAAAGAGAAGATAATAAATAAATTAGAAATTTTAGAGCCATAGAAATTTTTTTTAGTTGTATAGTGACGAGCAATTTGTTTTTTAAATTTTATACATTTTCCTGACAAATCAAGCAAGCTATTGGTCCATGTTTGTTTTTCTCTACAACATCGTCAAGACCCCCAATCGTCTTAAAACAACATATATTATTTAGATATTTTTCGCTTGGAAGATATGAGGATTAATTAAAAATTAGTTTCACTCATATAATGGCCACTACTACACTGTTATTTATTATCACTAACCATAACAATTAAGAAAAGAAAAAAGAAGTTATCTCGGATTTCGTACCAACGTGTAATCATGATAGCAAAATTGATATATTTGATTGCTTAGTTGATAGAATTTCTCGCAAAATTTTTAATGCATTGTTCTGAAATAGTTGAATTTGTTGGTTCGATGGGCATGACCTTGGGCCACTGAAAAGTCCGGTGGGCCGCAAGTTGAGTATCACTGACATAAATGTTTTCTAATCCCTAAAGTTTGTTTTTTATCTGTGCAAGATAGTCTTGAAATTTTTTACACAACGTATATTCTATAAAAGTTAGTATGGATTATGTCTTAGATCTCTGATTATTTTTTTAATGCTAAAGTTAATATTTGAAACATTTTCGTGCTTTTTCCAGGTTTAGCTAGAAAAATAATTATTAAAAACCAACAAGGGAACAGATTTTCAAATTCATACTAGCTTTTTCTTGTTGTTGTTTTTAATAATCTAGGAAATATAAATCACTTAAAATGACTAAAAAATTTAAAAAATTGAGCTTTTTATAAGAGATTTATCTAATTAATTGCAGTGCGTGCGTGTGTGTGTGTGCGTGTGTGTGTGCGTGCGTGTGTGTGTGTGTGTGAATTAGACTTTAACAGAAATTATCCTAATTAACTTTAATACAAAAACCCGGAATAAGCAACGACAAAGCCTATTTTTTTATGTGTACCCAGTGTTGCCACTCAATCTCAGGAAAAAGAAATTATCAGATTATTGCCAAATTAATGACGAATAAAAGAAAAAAAATTTCGCTCACGCCTGTACTTAGTTCTAATTTAAATCATCATGTGTGTATTAAGGTTTTGCAGAAAAGTGAAAATAATAAAAAAAAATATTTTGCTTCAGCTGATTATATCAAAAAAAAAATGTGAAGAAAGAAATGTTTATAATTTGACGCGTTTATCGACTATTATTTACCCATTTTGTGTTCAAGTTAGAGTTAAGTTTGTTCAAGTTAATTTCAAATGAAAACTTATTTTTTGGAGTTTACTCCTTAAGAATCGATTTTCATATAAAGCCTTCCGTATAAAAATATTATGAGGAGTGATATTTGTAGAAGCGTTAATACACATACAAAAAGTCGTTACGCTGCGTTCGACGCTAAGTTGCTGTCGGAAGGAAGAAGGAATATTTTTTCGTCTTTTGGGAGTTTATGCTTCTTTAGAATCGATTTTCATACGAGCCCCCGGTATGGAAACATTATGAGGAGAGAAATTTAAATAAAGTATTAACAAAGATGCGTTACGCGCGCTTCTGCGAATGCGCTAAATCTCTGTCCGATTGGTTGATTGAATAGTATCGTCGCACTGTTCAGCTGCACGAGGGTCTTTGGCGACGGACCACGTAATTTTGAATCATGGTCAAGTGACGTGGACGACACCTGAGCTGGCACCCCCCTCTCCTAACTACCACACCAACGGGAGGACGTTTCAGCTCTCGACAGATTTAACGTGCATCGCTGCCCTACACGGAGGGTCTTTGGTGGCACTGGGCTTGAACTCGTGACAAGGCAGGCCACGATCCGATACCTATACCACACGGCTACCGCGGCCACAAAATCTCTGTCCTAAGAAAGAAGAGAGTTTCTACTTTTTCTTCGTTTTTAAAATAGCGATCGTGCTTTTCTTACCGAAATCTGACAAAAAATAATTACAGAATCAGAAAGATCATTTTTATCGCCACGATACGATATAATTTTTTTTTTTTTACAAGATAACGATATTTTCCATTTTTTACGATTTTTTCTAAATTGAGACAATATTGATGCGTTTTTTTGAGAAGAATTTTTCAATCATTCTGTACAGACTTTTTTATCATTGTAATAAATCAATATTTTATACTAAAAAATGGCCATAATTTGGTCTTTTAGAATCAGTGATTTAAAATATAAAATGCCTAATTTTTTTTTTTTACAATTTTTTAAAAAAAATTCTCAAAATTGTAATTAGAGATTTAATAACTTCGTCATTTACAAAAATTGTCACATGATATTTTTCTGTTTGTGAAAAATTATTATCCGTGATCTGTCCAAAGATTGAAATAATTGCTTAAAAATTACGGATTTTAAAAAAGTTTTTGTGTTTTTCATCTGATACCCTTTTTACAAAAAATTGTTTATGCAGGGTTTTTTCTTATATTTTTTGTTTAAAAATTGCCGTTATTTGTTATCTATGTGGAAAATTAAGATAGTATATTTTTTAAAGACCAAAAAAAAATTTTTTTTTTAATCGCAAACTACGTTTATTAGCGTTTTAGCAGAATTGCCATCGTAAAGCGGTTTTCGAGCTAAACGACACTTCATGCCCTAGCTCTTTTGACAAAGAAGTTGACTATAACAACTGAAATTCACCAAATTTGGTGGTATATATTTAATCATGTTTTGGTGCGCTGAATAGCAAAGTAACGAATGGTAGATATACGTGTCACGAGATTCACTTTACCCAACGATAAACCCATTGTTGTCCTCACAGTTTATATTTCTGTTACTGATATTATAGATTATATTCACGAGGCATTATTAGCACATACACTAGGTGGTTCTAAAAAACTACTGGGGAAACAGTATCATGTACTTCCACTCATACTTGGTGGCGATTTTAATATTGATTTCGATAAAGTTGAAGGATTGAGATTAGTACAATTTTTAAAATCAGAGCTTAATCTGGATTTTGTTTCTGGTAAAGCACTGGGGATGATTAGGTAGGGTGCAACCATTGAGGCGATGTTTCCATGATTTGTAAATTGCGTACCTACCGACGTTCACGCATCATACTTTAGTCAACACAAGCCTCTTGTCACAGTGATTAATAAGGGCGATAAAATAGAATTAATACTCACAGTGTTATTAACAGGGAATTAAATCAAACATCTTAAAATGAACTTATGTACAATGAGTAACATAATTGATGTATATTATTTTATATATATAATATTTTACCGAATCAATAAGTAATATATGAATAGAATAATGAAAATGCATGCATGGTTTCAGTATTATGTGAGATGGGCTTATTTACCATGTTTGCCTACTATATAATCAAAGACAACCGTACTTAAGGAGTAAACTCCAATTGTGCGTCGGAGCCGATACACACAGTTTTTTTTATTATTATTCTATTCAATCTGAAAAATGTAATCTCATTCGATATAAAGAAGAAATATTGGATGCTTAGTTACTTTCTTTCTTTGAACACAGCAGGAAATATTAATTGTTTTCACAAAAACTTAAAACAAGTGGTTTCAATATTGTTGTTCCAATAATCCGATTACAAAAGTCCTAATGAAAATTTATCTGAATGAATCTGCAATCAGAGAAACGATTCCGTACCTGATTTCTCCTATAAACAACAAATGCATTCTTTGCTCGTCTTTATGGAGGGGGGAAAAGGCTTTCTTAATTCAATCTTTTAATCAACGCGTGAATAAGGAAGAATCACTTCTTCGAGTCATGATTAGTTTCAAGCGCTGAAGAGGTTTTGTTCTGGAAAACTTGAGAATGTGGTTTTTCATTTTTAAGAGTTTTGAAAGAAAGAATTCCTTAATAGGAACAAAAGTAGATAAGATCGGGGAAGATAATTGATTTAAACAAAGACAATTTTCTCTTAGAAGGATTTCTTGATTGCTGAAATCAGATTTTCGTGTGCAAGTAAAGGAATTGCGTCATTTCCTTTAGATCCAAGCTAAGCAATACGTTTTCTTTGTTGTGTAGCATTTTCACTTCTTTTGAAAACCGAAAAGATTTCTTTTAATTTGATTTTTTTCATAAACTTGATGCAAAAAAAAGCCTTTTGTTTGCCATGAAGTAACAAAACGTGAATAGGTAAAAGATAGAAAAGAAAATACGATTGTTGTGTGTGGGGGATGAGTGCAAAGATTATTTTTTTTACGACTTGCTATTTTCCTGTTCTAAATTCTTGAAAGCAGTCAACTTTTATTTTGTGTACAATTTGCAAGCTCCATCTATCAATGTAACAAATATTTGGTATTTTTTAAAGTTAATCAAATGCATATTTCTGGTACTGTTACTTGTTGTTTCTTCATACAAGATTTTTATATCAATGATGCCTTCTTCTTAGGAGTTGAGTGAGGGAGTGAATATTAACGTCGCACTGTTCAGCTACACGAGGGCTTTTGGCGACGAACCACGTCATTTTGAACCATGGTCAAGTGACGTGGACGACACCTGAGCTGGCACCCCCCTTTCCTAACTACCACACCAACGGGAGGATGTTTGAACTCTCGACAGATTTAACGTGCATCGCTGCCCTACACGGCGGGTCTTTAGTGGCACTGGGCTCGACATGCGAGCATATACGACACATGTGAAATTAAGGTTGCCAACTTGGTGAGTGTAGTGCCTGACTACTGCTTAGCGATAGAATCTTTAAGAGTTGGCGACGTTCCCCCACTTGCGGGCGAGGGTTTACTGTGTTTTGAGGGAGGAGGTGACTGACCCTGGAGTAGTACGGTCAGGGAAGAAAAAGGTCGCTTTGTTTTGGAAGCGTGAGGCGCTGAACTGTTTTTGAGGTGAAGGAAATGGAATTCCTTCTGTGAGAACCGACGCCCGGCGCCTGGTTTTGCTGTACCAAGAATAGAGTTTCTTGGGAGTGTTTTAACACGACGGACAGTGTTTGATTGTAGTGATAATCAAGGTAATTGTGCTTGAATTGATTGATTTGAGAAGTAGTTTAGAAAGTAAATGAGAAACATTACAGTGAGTTATCTTGAACGTTGGTGACTGTTGCAATAAGACATAAGCACTAAAAAATCTCGAAATAAAACTCTTTAAAAAAAAGTATTTTTCACGTACTTTTTTTTTATGAAATATAAGATAAAATATTGAAATCTTCCAAACAGCAAAAAGTATGTTTGCGTTCTGTTTTACTTTTCATATTTACTATATGCCACGAAAAGTAACTAATATCTTTTTAAAAAGCATAACACACATACATTAAACTTCTAGTAATGTTTAAGTGGCACGAATTGCATCGTATTGCTTGGTTTATTGTTCATATTATTGGAAAAAATTCAAATAAGGCTAAAAGAATGACTGAGTCTCTAAAATCTTCTGACCTGGTCAGATTCGATACGGCATTGTGACCCGTTTGAGCTGTTAGAAAGCACTGAAGTCTATTTGCATGAGCGTATAATGTATCAAATAAAATCCTCATCAATCACTTCATTTGAACACCCATTGGGAACGATTTCTTTTTAAACTGAGTATTGAACAAACACGAAAGAGCAACCTGTTTTTATATTGACTTGATAATTACCAAAAGTAAATATAAGGATTTTTCAAGCTCGATACTATTATTTCTACACTTAACAAAATAAATTGAGCTCGTAAGCAAAAATAGAAATGCATCCTAGATATGGAATCGATATTACCGTGGTGAGTCTCACCCAAACCCATTCATATTGTTTTTAGCATTAAAAAATTGGAATTGTTGACTAGTTACGATAGCGAAAGGGTAAAAAACACGGCCACACATAATTTCATTATGATGTTATAATAAATTATAGTTTTAAAAAACTAAAAAACACGCTTTTATACTGTGTGGAGGAATCGAACTCAAATGTAAAAATAATTCTTAATATTAGAATAAAATGATTAATGAGAAAATTATATATATATATATATATATATATATATATATATATATATATAATATACATATATGTGTGTGTGTGTGTGTGTGTACATAATATCATTGGGGTAAAAGCATGGTGTACTTTGTACTACATTTTGACATTAACTGTGCATGTCGGTTGATTGATTGAATATTAACGTCGCACTGTTCAGCTACACGAGGGCTTTTGGCGACGGACCACGTAAGTTTGAACTATGGTCAAGTGACGTGGACGACACCTGAGCTGGCACCCCCCTCTCCTAACTACCACACCACACCAACGGGAGGACGTTTCAGCTTCCGACAGATTTAACGTGCATCGCTGCCCTACACGGCGGGTCTTTAGTGGCACTGGGCTCGAACTCGTGACAAGGCAAGCCACGCTCCGATACCTATACCACTCGGCTACCGCGGCCACACTCTGCATTTCGGAATAGAACTAGTAAGAAATTATAACAATTGATATCGAGCACCCCACGCTGCTACCACAATGACATTAATTTCCTCGTTAGCCCATTTTATTCTTATATTAAGAAATAATTTTTTTTACTTTTTAGTTCTATTCACTGTAAAAGCATGTTCTTGGATTTTTTTTAACTATTATTGATTTTTCATTTTTTAGTTCGATCTGCAATAAAAAAAGAGTGTTTTTTTAGTTTTTTAAACCATCATTTATTCATTGATTAATTGATCTTTTTTGGTAGTTGTATTTGTATTAACCATAATCGTTTTCGCTTTAGGGTTGTAACAATCTATGGGAAATCGCTAACCCTGATGACCTCGATCAGGATAGTGGAACAAAATTATGAGATTATTGTATTGTCATCACGGTCCTTGACAATTGTGCAAAATTTCTAATTAATCTGACCTTTTAAAATGAGTAAAAAATCGGGTTCAAAGACTCCGTAACATACAATTGAAGCTAATAAAAGCGTGTTAAGAAACAGAATGTTTGAAATTTTGAAAGCAGACCTATAAAGTTTCATGTTCTAGAAAAATATTCCAGTATCCAAACTTCAACTCGCTAAACATATAAAAAATAGCTTCTTGATATGTTACTTTATACTTGTTTTTATTTCCATGTGAATCCATTGCTTTTTCTACGCGTAATATTTTTTAGTCAGTTTCCATGCTCCAACATAAAATGATGAGTTCCTATTTCATTTTTAACGATAAATTGTATATATATCGAGTATGTCATAATTTTAAGAAAACCGTTCAATTAGCAAAAATTGATAAAAAAAATTAAATTAAATTTTTTAGAATAAATTTTCATTTATATACTTTATTATAATCTCACAAATTGTAAAAGCTCCAAGTTTAAAAAACGCAGACAGATATTTTATCTCAGAAAGATAAAATAACAAGTTTGTCTTTATTTAAAATGCTAAGGCATTTTCATATTGGGCCTAATGCTTCGAAATTTTTTTTACTTCCTGCAGTACTTCTCAAACTTTTAATATTGGCGACCCAATATTACACCATAATTTTCATCGGACCCCCTCCATAGAATAACAATACATTGGATTCAATAATACTATACTTCGACGCAAAAGCTACAATACGGATTTAACTTCTTAAGTGCCTCCAGCATATATAAACGTCTCACTCAGCCAAAGCGTTAATTGCCTTGGACGTATATATATATATGTCTTTCCAAAGTACGATCTTTTCTATGTACTGCTATCCATAAAATTATTCCGAAGGCTTTGGAATTCAACAAAAGGATCTTAACAGTGTTTGCGAAGGATTTGCTTATTTATATTCCTTTTCTTCAGCCCCCCCATGCGTCATGCACGCTTGCCTATGGGGAAAATGGTGGCATTGGAGAGCAAAAAGCATAACCATTAATCGGAAGTTAAGGGATTCATTATAAATTGTACAAATGATTAAGATAAGTGTTAATTTTTTATTTAATTTTACATATGACATGCCCATGAGGTCATTGGTAATTATTCACGTTGTTCTTAACTTAATATTGTTAAATTAATCATAAAATGCATTGCGCTGTACTGAAACACTTATAAGTGTAAATGTGTATTTTATTTTTTATTACGTCAGAATGTATTTTGTTTTTGTTTACTTTCAGAAAATTAATAATTTTTTTAAATATTGTTTTGTTCTTGACTTTTTAATATGCTCGCCCCCCCACGTAGAGTTATCACGCCCCCTAGTAGGGCGCCCCCACAGTTTGAGAAATGCTGACTTACCGCGAATAGTACATGCAACTAAAGTTGGTATGCATTTTCCTTCATAGCAATACTTTTTTTAAAGAAAAAATAATTGCATTTTGCATTTATACATTTTTAAGTGAACTTTCAATAAGCATTCATAAAAAAAAAAAGTATTGTACGAATATCAATAATGTTATCGCAAAACTCATACCAACTTAAGATAACTTTTGTTATACATAATTAGACGTACTTATAGAACTAAATAGCATGCATGTACGTCAATTTTTTAAAGAGGAGTAGCAGTTTAAAATCACTTCAATAAGTTTTCTTGCTTAAAAAAATAAATGGTTAGCTTTTTGTGAAATTTTGAGCAAAAAAATCTGTTTTACATAATTGACATAGGGGGCAACCAAAAAAGTTTTTAAAATCCTTAAATTAAAACGTTTTGTGTAAAGAAACAAGTATTGTGTTTTCCGTAAAGCTCGTGCAGATTTCAGAGGAAAACTGAAAAGCAGAAAATTTAAATTTTAGTATACATTTTATAAATTATAGTGTTGTAATTATGTTCATTATGGACAGTGTAAATATTTCGCCCTTCCAGAATCGCTCAGGTTTTTAAGCGAAAAAATGTTCTACGGGGGACGGGGGGTTCCGTCACTTCCTAGGAGATGAGAAATCCCGTACCATCTCTTGGCAGTCTCTCGGGCGATAGAAATTGTTTTTTTATTTGGCTTTGATTTTCGTTGCCCTCTGATGCAACCAAAGGGTTTTTGGAGACGGAACATTTTGAAACACGGTCAAGTGACATGGAGGTCACCTGTTATGGTATCCCACTATCCAAAGTTAATAAGAGAAGTTTTACCCTCGATAGAGTTCATGTGCAAAAGCCTCTACAAACGGGGGTCAAAGCTATAACTTGAGTATAAATTTTTTTTCTTTTGTAAAAAAAAAAAAACATTGGCGACAGATTTTCAGAATTTGGCACACTCTTTAATTTTGACGATTTCCCCTTACGCGATTACGATAGTTCAAAACAATCTTGCAAAAAAATTAATGGATCTTAAATGGCTTTAGATATGATCTTAATCGCATGTATAGTTTCTCTACACTAGGAAGGAAATTTTACGTCTTTCTCAGTTTCCAATTCCCATCAGTTCAGTGCTTCCCAAACTTTCAGCATTTGCGACCCAATATTCAATCATAATTTTCATTGCGCCCCCCCTCGACGCTACAACAATGTATTGAATTCAATAATACTATACTTTGATGCAAAGCTACAATACGACTTTAACCTCTTAAATGCCACTGGCGTATATAAGCGTCTCGCTCGGCCAAAGTGTTGATTGTTATATACGTCATTCCGAAGTACGGTCTTTTCTGTGCACTGCAACCCATAAAATTATTACAAAAACCATAAAACGATTACTTTGGCACTCAATAACCACCTAAATCTCCTACAAAACTTTTTCGATACTTGGAAAATCAAAATTAATATTGATAAAACAATAGCGGTACTCTTCACCAAAAGGAAAACAAAACCAACACCTCCTACTCTATACTCCACACAACTCCAGTGGTCTCAGAGCACAAAATACTTAGGATTAACTTAAGATAAAAAACACTCACTTGGAATCAACATATAACTCAAACGCGAGACAAATTCCGGAGGGCTCTTAGAGCTTTTTTCCCCCTTATTGGCCGGAATTCAGTATTGAATATGTACAATAAGTTACTTCTCTACACTGCCGTTCTGCGTCCAATTCTGACTTATGGTTCACCTGTGTGGGGTTACGTTGCAGATTCTAATATTAAAATTCTCGAGATTGCTCAGAACTCGCTAATTAGAAATATCGTTAAAGCAGATAGATATACCAGAAATTCAAAAATATACGAAGATATTAAAATTCTACCTTTTAAAAACTGCATACAAAAACTGGCTATTTCCTTTTTTAATAACTTACCTAATATAGATAATGAAAACGTTAAAATGCTGAATAATTATATACCAGTGCCAGATCTCAAGAGACCTAGAAGAATCCTCCTAGACTCGTATAATCCCCCCTAACATTTAATTTGGTCACTCGCCGAGTGGCGAGTGACCACTATCCTTGCTAAATTCTTTTTAAATTTAATTCTTCAATTTTATTTTTCTTTTATTTAACTCTTTACTAAATTGCAACCCCACACAGGCTAGTTCTCTAGACCTCCCCTATGAATTGTTCCAACGCATCAGTGCAGCTAATTGAGTGCCTACTCTCACAGTGCCATAGACCAATCACAGCAGGTCCTTATAGACAACATCAGGACATTCCCACCGAAACCGTATAGAAGAAAAACTCCGATCCTTTAACCACGCCTACTTGCCACGTTCGAACCACCAATTAGGACACTCTCTCTCATGCAGGCCCACCCACACCAAGGCCACATCAATAATCTCGATATGGGATGGAGGAACGCTTCCCAGTGACATCCAGCATCCAAAATAAAATTATTCCGAAGGCTTTGGAATACAATAAAAGGACATTGAGAGTGTTTGCGAAGGATTTACTTATTTCTGAAATTTGTTTATTTGTCCCTTTTCTCCTCCATCCCAATACATCACAAACGCTGGTGGCTTTGGGGAGAAAATCTTTACTTTTAATCGACAGATAAGTGTTAGTTTTTGTGTATATTCTTATACATGGCAAGCCCATGGGGTCACTAGCAATTATTAAACTTGTTTTTAACTCAGTATTGTTAAATTAATTATCAGACATTGTATTATTAATTTACTTTCAGTAAATTAATAACTTTTTTAAAAATCTTTTGTTTTCGACTTTTTAATATATGTTCGCGCCCCCTTGTAGAGTTATCACGCCCCACAGTTTGAGAAACACTGCATTAGTTGCAGGAAATCCCGGACAGAACCTTTAAATGGAAGAAAACAGCAAACTTCGAGAGAAATCAACATTTTAATTTTTTCAGAAAAAGATATTTTTAAGAGGTCTCAGGTGTGTAAATTTTGTCTCCAGGGCTGAAAGTATAAACAATTTTCAAATAATTCTTAGAAATTAAAATTAAATAATTCGAATCTTTTACGCATTATTTATGAAGAAATGAGTTTCCAAAAAATACAAAATGTTTAAAACATAAACATAATTTTAAAAGTTATAAGCATATGTAAATAAAAAACATTTTTGTGATAAATATTAAATAATTTTTACGTTGCTCATTCTATTTTACTAACACTGTAGCTTTTGAAGAATAAAACTTTACGAGAATTATAAAATGTATCACATTCTTTCAACCCTACCTAATCTTTTGTATTTCAAAATATTTGAAAAATATTGAAATTTTAAGACAAAAATTTTAAAAATGTATTTTTTTTTATTTCTGAAAGATATTATTTATTATTCTATTTATATAAAAATAGCTACAGTGTAAAAAGGGTACATTTAACTTTATAAATCAACTTCTTGCTAGTAATTAGAGCTACTATTTTAGAAAATATCAGGCGCAACGTAGAATTTTATTAATATTTTTTACGGAAATATATATATTATATATATATTTCTTATTTTCATATAATTTTTAAAATTGTAATTATATTTTAAACATTTTACACTTTTTTGAAGCTTCATTCCTATATAAATGATGTGTAAAAGTTTCGAATTATTTAATTTTAATACTTCAAAGAATTATATCTATTTGAAAATTGTTTATATTTTCAGCCCTCGAGACAAAGTTAAGGTATTCGACTACTAGCGACTTTTTTTCTAAAAAAACGGAGATATGGGGACTTTTTTTGTAGTTTCAGATGCCAATGCCCACGCGTGAAAGTATCTCGTTGTTTTGTATAGTATTAACTGTTTTTGATGCAATTGTAACTGTCCTCAGTTTGAATGTAAATCTTTTGAATTTAAAGATAAGATTAACAATTATCGGTTATAAGAAGAAAAAGAAATTATTATTACTAAAATGGAAAATATTGGTAAAAATTTACAAAAAATTACATAAACGGAGCCAATGCTTGTGTGTGTGTGTGACAATATGTTTATGAATATATTTTCAATTCTTATGTGTTGCTTTGATATTCCTTTTAGAAATAACCTTCTGGATAAGCGATATATTTTAACCTTTACAAAAACAAGAGAACTTTATCTTAGTTATTATATTCAAATAAGGGGCTGTAAATTTTGTAATTAAACAGTGATGGATAAATCTGAAGGTTAAAATACTTTTACTATTGTATTATACAGAACATACAAAAAAATGTTTAATTAATTATTTTCAAAACTTTTTGAGAAATATCTGTTCTCGTTTGAGCATTTTGAAAGAAACACATTTCGAGTAAAACGCTTTTTAAAGTATAAGATCTTGCTTAAAGTAGTGGCATCTGCTTTTACTATATTATTTGTAGTTGTTCTAGTGAATGGAAAATAATAAACTTGGTATTTTTATAAAGCTAATAAGATAACCTATAAAATAAAATCATAAGCAAATCGTATTTTGACAAAATTCACAATTTTAGGGTAGTCGGATACCTTAACACCTCCGAGATCGCGTAAATTAACGGTTATTAACTAGAACGGTTTCATTCGCAGCAGAACACTGTCGAATGGAAGGAGTAAATTCTGAAAATGTCCCGCTTGACGGGTCGTTTCGTAAAACCCATCACGATGTGTTCGTTCTCAATTTCACTGAAACCAAACTTGTGGAATAAGCTCTCAGCGGTGATGTTCTTGTCGGGCAGTCGAATAACAACCCCTTCGGGAACTTTCCCGAAATCGAATCCCTGCAGCAAATCGAACAGAATGGTTCCAGCAACGGATTCCGAATCTGCGTAGAGAGGGGAGATAATCCAGTGGCCGGTGAGGACAGGTCTTAAGCAACCATAGCCAACGACCTGCCCAGCCACAAGGGCCACGGAGCTCTTGCAAGACGACAAGGCAAATGTCTGCCGTACTTCAATCGACCGGTCTCGACTGTGCAAGGACTTGTCGTACTCCACGACTTTTGTCATGATTTCTTCAGCACTCTGACAGATTCCGCTGATATCACTCGTTTGATGGGTCGGTGTGTTTTGAATAGAAGTATGAATATCACTAAACTCTGTTTCCTTTACGGAATTGAGGAGCTTTTTTCCTTCGGCTCCATCTACCGACTTAAAGTCATAAGTTTGAGGAAGTGCCACACTTGAGAATTGAAGGGTTTGGGTTTTATCGATACACCTTTTTCCAGTTCTCTCATCCAATAGTGTTCCTATCCTGACAGACCTGATCGACTCTGCTTCAGCATAATCCCGTCTTTTTCCAGCAATTTCATTCAAATTGTTTACTACAATGACATCACCACAATTCTTCCAGTGATTGAATAATTTTCCATCAAAAAATGTCGCAACGCTGACTTCAGGTGGCCAGGCGATACCTGTTGGCATAGCGTCGCCAAAGCATTCATAATACTTGATGACATAGTCCTGTACGTGCTCAAATCCTTCTTTCTCTCTGTACTTCACGAAATTCTCCATTTTGCCACAAACGCCAATGTTCCGGTCGCCAATATGTTCTTTCGTCGCCTTCCAGAGTTTGAAGCCAACACCTTTCCCTCTCATGTCCTCCTTGACCATGTAGAGTCCCATGAAGCCCAGATCTGAGTCCAATATAGTACCACAACAGAGGCCAACTAATTCCTTTCTGGCACCTGTTTGGAGGGATGTTTCTGCGACAAACAATGCCTGTGGATCTTTCAGCATCCATGCCTGGATCTCGTCCAAACCGACCATGCGATTCACCGATTTAACGAGTTCCAAAATGGAGTGCAGATCCGTTGGAGTGGCGCTCCGAATAGTGGATTCCATTTCCTACAAATAAATAGAAGGTATTAGGGAATACCATTTACATTACTAAAAATAACATTACTGGTTTTTGACAAAAAAAATCCCCATGTTGTTATAAAAAAAAAATTAAAATATGTGATAAATGGAAGGTAATATGGAATATAGTCGGGTAATATGGAATAGATAGTTTAAATTTTTGAAAAAAAAATTAACGCTTCATAAAACATAGTTATTTATTAATATAAAAACCATATTTTTAAAAATACGTAAAAGTCATCTTTGTTTCGAGTCTATTTACAAAACACAAATACAATCTTGCTCTGTTCCAGAATAATCAAGTAAAACCTATAGAAAACAGTTGAAGCATTGAATCCAAATATCCGCTCGTTTGTCTTCAGAGAATGTTCCGTTACTAAAGATATATTCAGCGTCTTTGTTTTCTGGTTCTTTAATTGATAGCATGAAGTCTATTACAAAGGATACATCAGAATGGAACAATTCATTGCTGCACGTCGGGTGTTATGGAATACTTAGTATTCCATAATACCCAACACATCATCTTGGAAAATGAATCTTTAAACTAAAAGACAAAACACGGTCAGCTAATAAACAACCACAATATTACAAACTGCAGTTCTTTTCATGTACATAATGCTTGAAGTCACACGTGTACTGGTAGGTTAAAATGTTCAAATACTTACTTGCAAAAACTTTTGTAAATCGCAAAACACACTTTGTTCTGTAAAGAGTGGTATTACAACAGCAAGTGGTCAACTCTCACTGCATTGCATTACGAGAGTCTTTCTTCTGTAGTTCAAGATTTTCTTACGCATAAGCAGCTAAAAACGAAGCCGAAACCTCGTTATTCCAAATTACCCAACTGTTCCATAATACCCGACACTCATCTTTAGTTTTAGAAATAAAAAGTAATGAAGAGATGCCGTTTATTATCTGGCGCCTTTCTTGTGTAAATAAATATTGTACTTGTGTATTATACTGTCGATTAATTTCGCCAAAGGTGCTCGTTACTATTATTATGCTCGAGCATTTGCGGGAACGGTTTCTACTATCGGCTGCATATCGCTGAAATGACGATGTCTTTTCATTTGACGAAAGGGGTCGACGGTATAATACGTAAGAGCCATACGTTTCTATAACTAAAAACTCATTTTGTAAATTTTTAAAATATTTTGTTTTTTTTAAATAAAATATCCATTTTTTACCCTTATTTTTTTTTTTAAAATGTTTTTATCCATTAGCCGTCATTTTAAATGGTACTTTCATATTACATTGTCGACCCATTTGTTAAATAAAAATAACATCCAGTGCCAATTAAAGCTCATTTTGGGTCAGAAGATCTACAGGCCCCATTGTCAATGGTGGATAGAAATTTATTACTAGAAAATCTGGTTATTTCCAGCTTATCCGGACCCCTGGGCGCCCGCCCCAAGCGCCCAATGGATAAACCGGAACTGATACGTCACCAAATGCTGTCATATGTAGACAGCTGTGAAAACTCGTTAATGTGCAGACACAACAATCTTGTTCACGCATGCTCAAAAATCATCTTTTTTATAGGTTTTACCGTTCTTGCGCATGCTCAAGAGTAATAACACTTTTTTTTAATTTGTGATATTATTCTTCTCGTAATTTGTTCGGGAAAATTATTAAAATTTGCGATTCTTTTTTCAATGGAGGAGAACGTAATCAAGTATTTTCAAAAATGCTGTCAAACACCCGAAACACTATTCGGTTTGGCAAAACAATAAACTTCGCAGATCTGCATTTCGATTCGTACTTAAGCTGATTTTTGTTAATGTTATTAGACCTTATATGTTGCTATTTTATTAATGATGCTGAATAATGTTATTAGACCTTATTTCAAGCCAACACATTTTTATTAATACAACTAGAGGACCCGACAGACGTTGTCCTGTACACACATCTTAAATTCATTTCCGATAAGAAATAATTTTAAATAAAAAAAAGTTTAATAATGTGTGTAATCAATTAGCTACACAAATAGATTTGTAGATTAGGAGAATTGTTGTCAACGCACGTGCAAATTTAATAGAAAATCATGTAAAATACTCACTTCAATTGCATACTAAATTTAGAGAATGTGTAGTTTTTATGCACACTTCAAAACTCTTCAAACACTAATTACATCTGAATGTAATAATTTAATTAACACACGATTTATTTTAACAAAATAATAACACGAAGTGACAAAATGTTTTCGTGAAATGATCACAGCACCAACTGTCGGGACCAACTTGAATTATAATAAAAGATTTTTCAATATTCGATACTCCGATCGTAGCGCAGTCTGTCGGATCCAATGTAAAACATTCCAAGGTCAACATTTTATAAATAAAAAATTAATTAAATAAACATTTCTAAACCGAATTATAAATCTAAACCATTCTCGAGTCCACTTGAACAGACAAAAACTTTCATCAAAATCGGTCTAGCTGTTTAGGAGGAGTTCAGTTACATACACACGCACAGAAGAATTACATGTATAAAGATTATTTGAAAAGATATTAATTAAAAACGCTAAAAAGCGTGAATCGTCTGCATTTTCGTAACAATAAAGACCGGGTTTGGCCAGTTTGGCTGAAAAACAATTTTCGACGCCAACTTACGTCTTTTTCAATTCACACTATTAGCTCACGATCTCTATACATATTTTGTTTGTTTGTTTATTTATTTATTTATCTTGGTGGAATTTTCAATCGTTAATAAAATACATTTTAAAGCGCTCAATTGAGCTGAAATGTAATGTACGTGATTATTTTGGATGACAATACAATAATTTAATTATAATTAATAAAAATTAATTAATTAAAACTAATTATTTAAAAAATTACAAATACAGCCACGTTGGTGACTTAGCGACCCTTTTGGGGACTTATGTCAAAATTTGAAAAGGTTTTTTTCTCACGTGTTAAAGCACTCAGTTGAAAGGAAAATTTTATACACGATTGTTTTGGATGACAATACGATACTTTAATGACAATTAATAAAAATTAATTATCAATTAATGTTGTGATTCTGTCCTACGTATTTTCATATTTATATTAATTGCAACTATTTAATAAAAAGTAGCTAAATTAAATTTTTTCTTGGTTGATCTAAGTAGGAATTGATTTAAATTTTTTTTATATTACTTGTTTATAACAATAGCGTTGTTACAACAATGCAGGTGAATGTTGAGTTGTATTTTTTGAATGTTTTTAATTAATATCTTTTTAACTAATTGCGATAACGGATCGAATTGTGAATCTAAACCATTCTCGAATTTACTTGAACCCACACAAAAAATTTCATCGAAATCGGTCCAGCCGCTTAGAAGGAGTTTAGCGACATACACACGCGCAGAAGATTTTTACATATAAAGATAATTAATTTGATTGAATGTTCTTCAATTAATTTGTCGACCTGATGATTTGGAAGAAGTATACGCCGGAATGTGCTTTCGTGCATGGGTAGCATGACAGTGTTTTTTTCTATTTGGCTCAATGTGTAACGGTATAATGCGTCATAATTTTTTTAATATATTAAAAAACTAACACGCACCGAAACTGCTGTAATGTCGCCTTCACCGCATTGGCAATTTTGGGCGGGCACCATCATGCAGCAGAATAACGTCATTGGACAACATGCCTGGGCTTTTCGGTTGGATGACTCGTCTAAAGTTCGGTAAAGTGGCTTGATGACTCTGGGCATTAACGGTAGTTCCCAGTTCCAGGAACTCGACAAGCATTTGGGCCCTTGTGGTAAAAAAAGACATCATGACCTTACCAAAACTGGTGTGCACGGTCTTTGATTCTTTTGAGGTGGTGAAGTCGCACGCTTCCACTGCTTGCTCTGGCACTTGCTTTCCGGTTCAAAATGATGACAACATGTTTCATCACCAGTGACAATTTGCGACAGAAAGTCGTATTCCTCCTCATGATAATGCTGCAGATGACTCAAAGACAGCGTCATTCGAGTATTGCGTTGTTCGACAATCAGTTGGTGTGGAACCCACTGCGCACAAATTTGTCGAAAGTTCAAGAGTTGATGCATTCTGGTGTGAGGGGTGCCCACGCTAAAACGTCGAGCACCGTCTTCCAGTACCTCGGGCCGCTCAAGGAATCTTTTGCACCCTTCCACACCTTTTGAACGACACAGCCTTCATCTGTCGATGCATTTCACCGGTTCCACCGCTAAAAATCGAATCACTCCTCGTTGTTCCTTCTTACTCCCCTGCATGTTCAGTAGTGGATGATAACTTGTGCGACCCCCTTCACTTCGGCGTGAAACTACACAGTCGCTATGATACGTCAAACGTTGCGCACGCGTTAGTAGCTCTACTGATAGATGATGCCACCTTAAGTGTAATGTAAATTTAGACGCACTGACCAGGTTTCATTTTAATGAACGTAATACATTAAGAGCAAAAGTTTAATAATTACTAGTGACTGCCAAAGTGCAATTAAAGCTCATTTTGGGTCAGAAGATCTACAGGCCCCATTGTCAATGGTGGATAGAAATTTATTACTAGAAAATCTGGTTATTTCCAGCTTATCCGGACCCCTGGGCGCCCGCCCCAAGCGCGCAATGGATAAACCGGAACTGATACGTCACCAAATGCTGTCATATGTAGACAGCTGTGAAAACTCGTTAATGTGCAGACAACAATCTTGTTCACGCATGCTCAAAAATCATCTTTTTTATAGGTTTTACCGTTCGCTCTGCACATGCAGAGCGAAGGTTTTCAAAGGAAAAAGTTTAATATTAAAATTAACACTCTAAGATTTTTTTCTTATATATTTATATTTTATCTATTCCAGCTTAAGGTATCCGACTACCTTCGGAACCGTGATTTTCAAAAGCGCGTAAATGGATAATTTTTCATGATATTTAGTGTCATTTAGATTAGAATATATGCATAAAATTGTTTTAAGGACATTTTGACAAAAAAAATCTATTTAAAAACAATATTTTGGCAAAAAATAACCTTAGAGAATAATCTGTTTTCCAAATGTTCTCCTTTTGTGAAAGATGCTTCTATTAGAATAATATTTTGCCTGTATATAGCTCATACCTCTGTTCAAAGGCTCAACTAGAATTTTTTAAATATATAACTTAGAAGTGGATTTATTCATATTTTACGACAACAGAGGGGAGCAACTTTAAGAAAAGAACGCGAATAATTATTTCAATTGGGGATAACTCTGAAAATAATGTGAATTTTTCAAAAGTTTCAAAATAAGCATTTTTCACAAAAGAAGAAAATTTGGAAAAAAGATTATTCTAAGTTAATTTTTTGCCAAAATATTATATTTAAATAATTTTTTTTTGTCAAACTGTCCTTAAAACAATTTTATGCATGTATTCTATTCTGAGTGACTCTAAATATCATGAAAATTATCCATTTATGCGATTTTTTTAAAATCACGGTTCCGAACGTACCTTAAAAATTAGAAAGAAAAAGTAACACAACACTTTTATTCCATTACTCAAAAGTAACATGTACAAAATTTAATACTTGATAATTTGTGCGGTTTATCCCGTTGTTTCACAGCAGTAATGAAAAAATTTCCAGAAACCTTTTTTAAAATCGAAATGCATCTACTGATCAAAATATTGCAGCCCCAAAAATACGGGGTCATTATGATAAGAATAGTTTCCCATTTAAGACATGACCACTTATTTTAAAATTCTTTTTTGATAAAAAGAAATGGCAACGATGCATATAGCAGGTTAAATAAATATGCAGTACAATAATTAAAAAAATTCTACGTTCCACATTTTAATACAAAACTTTCAAGGGCTTCTAAATTGATTATTTATTGTTATTAATATTGTGTGATGTGGTTTATTATTATCTCAAACGTAATTAACTTGCAAAATTTGTATTTACGTAATTATTTAAAAATAAATAAAAGGAAAAAATATATTGATTACATGCGCAAAAGTCATGATATAAACATTTTTAAAAGGTAAAATAGTGAACTAGCTGAAAGGGGCGCTACAGTAAGAATTCAGTAAAATTATAGGATCGAAAATAACAAAGAGTTGTGTGGATATTTTCCTATTTTTTTTTTATTTTTCAATGGCTTAGTTTCTCCTTAGGACTTTTTTTCCCCTTGGCTACAAGCATAATGTTGCACAATCTCTTAGTGAAAGATACGTGCTAAATTGCAAACAGATAATATTGAGCAACGAAGTACTATACTATTCGAATTAATTAGGACAAATATATTTTTCTTGTCTGAGTTGGTATGTGATTACCAGTGTGTGTGTGTGTGTGTGTGTGTGTGTGTGTGTGTGTGTGTGTGTGTGTGTGTGTGTGTGATGCCCAGAACCACCTCAAATCAGTTATATCTACCTAGAGGTAGTGTGACGGGTCAACTTCGACTATTATTTATTTGTTTAACTGGTTTTAGTATATCAGTAGCTCAGTTGTGGGCATTTCAGTGTGGCAGCTAATGGTTATAATTTTGCTTTCCGTGTAACACGCATTACTTTTGCTTGTTCAAAGACGAATATTACTTAGAGGAAGCAAGAGTTCCAAAATAATCACTGTTAACGAACACACTTCTATGAATGTGACAGATATAGCTACGGCAGTTGTGGTCCGTACCTTGACCACTCGGCTACCGCGACCGTACGAGAAGACAGGAATCAAAGCGCTTAGTAATGTGTTTGAGTAGGGATGCTTTTTCACCCCAGTCGTCTAAACGACAGGAGAGTCGTTAAAATCAAACACTTATGACATCAATCCAAGATCAACTGCTTGCCGTTAAAACTGTTATGAAGGGGGGTTCTTGCGTAAAATGCTACATTTTTATTATTTATCAATAGAAAGGTACCTTTAAATGGAAAAGATAACTAAACAAACGTTTTTCGCGATCAATCACAAAATTGTTCCTAATCAGTTGCGAGATTGGAATAATCAGAAATTGTTTCTAAATACAATAGAAATTCATTAAAAAAAGTCTTACC
The DNA here is from genome assembly GCA_019973935.1 of Trichonephila clavipes. Lineage (NCBI taxonomy): Eukaryota > Metazoa > Arthropoda > Arachnida > Araneae > Nephilidae > Trichonephila > Trichonephila clavipes. Next base: position 96,185 of record BMAU01009979.1, on the reverse strand, counting down.
CCTTCCCTTTGAAACTGTGTTTCCACTCGAAGTTGTGACAGACACTTCTAACAGAAGTCTTGATTTCCTCCCCTCTTATCAGCTACCTGTGATAAGAGATAATTCTTATCACATGAAGGCGGTGATAAGGCTCCATTAATAGTAGGCAAACTTTCCTCTCGTCCGAAGAAAGCTTCACACTGTAAACGCCGATATTGAAGCCGAATTAAGGAATCCATGATTTTAAAAAAGTGTATAAATGGATAATTTTCATGATATTTAGTGTCACTTAGATTAGAATAAATGTATAAAATTGTTTTAAGGACATTATGACTAAAAAAAAATATTTAAATACAATATTTTGGCAAAAAATTAACTTAGAATAACCTTTTTTCAAAACGATCTCCTTTTATAAAAAATGCTTCTATAATAATAATATTTTGCTTACATAAAGTAAAACCTTCTCTAGAAAGCCTGAACTAAGATTTTTGAAAAATTCACATTATTTTCGGAGTTACCATCAATCGAAATAACTATCGGCGGTTTTTTTTTTTTTTAATATCTACCCTCTGTTGTAGTAAAATATGCATAAATCCACTTCTAAGTTGTATATTTCAAAAATTCTAGTTCAGCCTCTATACAGAGGTCTGAGCTATACACAGGTAAAAAATTATTATAATAGAAGCATTTTCATAAAAGGAGAATGTTTTGAAACTTGGTCATTCTATGTTCCTTTTTTGTCAAAATATTGTACTTAAATAACTTTTTATTGTAATACTATTCTTAAAACGATTTCATATACGTTTTCTAATCTAGGTGACGATAAATATCATAAATATTATCCATTTTCTATGCTTTTGCAAAACCACGGTTCCGATCATAGTCGGATACCTTAATTCATTCGAGAGCATAAAACGCAAGTACAGTCGGACCTCTTTTGAACGAAGTCGCTCCATCACCAAAAGAAGTTCCTTCTGTGGAAAATTCGTTCAATCAAGATTCATTTTTCACACAATATACTCTTTATAAACAACATAAAACAAATTTTAAATACATATATATAAACACTGTATATAATTTTAAAAAAGTAATTATCCGCACTTTTTTTGGAAAAAAATAAATGTCAAAATTCACTTTATATATTCTACTCATCAAAAAGAAATCTTTAAGTAAAACCAAAGGGGAACAAAACATTGTCCAGAAATACACGGTACATATATATTTTGAACTTTAAAAAAAATTTATATTAAAATTAAGAAATTTTCGTGGCATTTATACTCTTAAGTCTACAAGAACATTTAACATAAATTATTTTACAATCAGTCATTTTAAGCATATTCTACCCCATACGTCCTAACATTCCTTCGTATAATTACAAAGAAAATCTATCAATTTTATTTGAGTTTTTTTGCTTGAAAAATAACAGAGACAATTTCATTGCTCTAGGTGAGTTAGGCACCTATTAAAATCAGTTCCAGGTCATTGATCACCATAAAATGTATTAAAAGAGAGAATAATTTGAAAAATGGCCTGAAATATTTTAAAAATAGGGAGAACAAAAATCGAAACACAAGAGAAAACATTCACAATAGAAAATGCACTTCGCTATTGGGAGGTTATTTTACGAACAAAACAGTAAAATATTCTCGGTTCTGAGAAAAAGTTTGCAAAACAGAGAAATTTTCTAAACAGAGGTTCGTAAAATGTAGATCTGAATGCATTGTAATGCGTGCTTTATGCAAAACAGATGCGGTAAAATACTTAAAACTAGTACAGTGCTTCTCAAAGTTTCAATATTCGCGACCCAATATTCAATCATAATGTTCATCGCGCCCCCCCTCATACAATAACAATGCATTGAATTCAATAATACTATATTTTGATGTGAATACTGGGATACGAATTCAACCTCTCAAGTGCCACTGGCGTATATAAACGTCTCACTCAAGTGCGCTAATTTTACCAGACGTATATATACGTCTTTTCGAAGTACGATCTTTTCTGTGCCCTGTTATCCATAACATTTTTCCGAAAGCTTTGGAATTGAATAAAAGGACCTTGACAGTGTTTGCGTTGAATTCACTCACTGCTTTTATTGCTTTTATTTGTTCCTTTTTTCCCCGTAACTTTTAATCGGCAGTTAAGGGATTCATTATAAACCGTACGAATTATCAAGGTAAGTGTTAGTTTTTGCATAGAATTATATACACATGACAATCCCATGGGGGTCACTGGTCATAATCCAACTTGTTCTTAACTTAGTATTGGTAAATTAGTTATAAAATACACTGGTGTGCAAAAATTAAGGACGAGACGGTTTTTTCAATATAACTTTGTACAAAAGCTTTCCAAATCAACACATTTAATACTGTAAGATCCCCAATACGTAAGGACATGTGTAATGTAAGCAACACTTACTAAAAGAGAAATCAGAGGGATAAAAAGAAGCTTGATTGAAAAAGTAGCATGGAGCGCAATGCGACTGAAGGCCGAAACATCCCTGTGATGGGTGTCCAGCAAGAAACATCCGGCCTTTAATAAGGGATATGATCTCCCCTGACTACTAGGCAGGTTTCACAGCGTCTGCCCATGCTGAGAATGAGGGTGTCAATGAGTTGTTGAGGCATTGCTGCCCATTCGTCTTGCAGCGCCAATCGAAGCTCCCGAATCGTTACTGGTGGTAAGGTACGAGCTGCTAAGCGTCTGCCTAGAAAATCCCATACATGCTCGATGGGATTGAGATCCGGAAATCGTGCCGGCCTATATCCATACGTTCAATATCCTCACTCTCTAAGAGCTGTTCGGCAGCTACTGTGCGATGACATGGGGCATTTTCGTCCATGAAAAGGAACTGCAGACCCATAGCGCCTCTAAAAAGACGCACATATGGAAGAAGAATCTCGTTACAATAACGGGTCCCGTTGACTGAACCTACGTCGAAGATGTGAAGGTCTGTACGACTACCAAACATGATGCCTCCCCAAACGAGAACACCGCGACCTCCATACCTGTCCCTTTCAATGATGTTCGAGGGATGATTGCGGCTTCCCCGCTCTCTCCAGATGAGTATGCGATGAGAATCGCTACTCAAACTGAATCTGCTCTCATCTGTAATGAGTACTCGTCCCCATTCATTGTCTCTCCAATTCCGGTGTTCCCGGCACCACAGAGAACGCCTTCTCCGATGGGCAGGCGTTAAAGGTACACACCGTACAGGGCGTCGTGCAAACAGACCACCACCGTGCAGTCTTCTGGCCACGGTAAAACGCGATATCGGTCGTCCAGTCGCCTGTGTCGTGTGTCTAGCGATTTCTCCCGCTGTCTGCCGCCTGTTTCTTCTGGCCTGTAAGACAATGTACCGGTCATCGGCGGGTGTGGTTCCTCGTGGACGACGACTACTGCACCCCCGGATAGCTGTTCCTGTAGTTTGAAATTGTCTCCAAAGTCGTGAAACGATGCTGTGAGCAATTCCGAACTCTGCAGCCACGCTTGTCACACTGCGGCCTTCCTCCAACTTCCCAATGATTCGACCTCGGGCAAAAGCATCCAGATGTCGTCTAACAGATTGATTATTCACCATTTCTCGCTGCGGCAGCAACTCTGTGTGATTTTAACTGCTATACGGCGTGCAATCTCTTTGCCAGAAATACTGATCTTACACCGACAACATGCTTTATACTACTCAGACACTCCCCCATTACGTCTACCTGCATATCTGCGCATGTGCTACCGTACATCACCTTACTTAATCTCCTGATTGGTCTTTCTGTCTGCTCTGCCTCTTCGTTCAGCTGATATGCTAATTTTTCGACTTCGTCCTTAATTTTTCACACCAGTGTACATTGTGCAGCACTGGTATATTTATAAGTGTAATACTCAGTGTAAATGTGTATTTTATTTTTTATGTCTGAATGTATTTTGTTTACTTTCAATAAATTAATAACTTTTTTAAAAATAATAATTTGTTTTCGACTTTTCAATATGTTTGCGCCCCCCTAGTAGAATTGCCACGCCCCCCAAGAGGAGCGCGCCCCACATTTTGAGAAACGCTGAATTAGTAAAAAGTGAACCGCCCATCACACTTTATATTTACTTTATTAATTTTTCTATTTTACAATAAGCCGAAATAGCCAGTGTGGTAGGGATGTCTTCCGCAAATGTAGGCCCCACCTATAACCCTTAAAGGTAGACAGTACATAGCATACGATGTCAAACATCGTACAAACAATAACCCAAAACAAATAAATGTGCGTGACTTACAATCGCACACACCGGCTCGACCTACTGCCACCTTTTGACTGAATGAGTAATGAGGGTGTATGGGGATAAGCCTACGCTTATACATAGACGACAGTCATTTCCTGTAGCCAGTTCACCTATGGTCCAAAATTCCCAGTTTTTCGGAGAATACAACCAGAAATAACATTTGACCATTGAAATTATTCAGAACATTGTCTTATTAAGGCTGTGTGAGAACGAGACGAGACCCTGGGCCCAAGCCCAGTTGGCCTAAGCCTTAAGACGTGACTGTTCGGTGGAGATGGTAATGATCGACGATGTGTCAATCGAGTTTCCTGTTCGAGTCATAATGTCACTCCAGATCTCTGGTCGAGGTAGCCTAATTATTACGGTCACGAACCCGTGGCCTGTTTGTCACGGATTCCATTCTTGATGCCCCTGAAGACCAGCCGTGTAGAAAAGCTGATGCACGTTAAATCTGTCGAGGCCTAAGCGTCCTCCCACTGGTGTGGTGCGGAAGTTAGGAGATAAGGTGCCAGCTCAGGTATCGTCCTCGTCACTCGAGCGAGGGGTCAAAAATGACTAGACCCGTCGCTTTACAGTATGACGTTAATATAACTCTCACTCGCTCATCCCTCAGATGCAGTGGCCGCGGCCGCGGTATCCTAGAGGTCAAGGCAACTCACTCGTGGCCGGCGTGTCATAAGTTTGAACCTAGTGCCTCTGAAGACCCGTCGTGTAAGGGTGCGATGCACGTTAAATCTGTCGAGACTCAAACGTCCTCTCGTTAGTGTGGTGTGGAAGTTAGGAGAGGGAGCTCCACCTCAGGTGCCCTTCACTTGATCGTGGTTCAAAATTACGAAAAAATTTGGATGCTCACCAAAAGCCTTCGAGTAGCTGAACAGGGTAACATTAATATTCACTCACTGATGCAGTGGTGTTTCATGGAATCTGGAATTTCCATGAGGCATATGCAGTGGTTCTCCGAGTCAAAAAGAAATTGAAATGAAAACTAAAGAAGTGAGAGCAAAATTATAATTCGTCTTTTTCTAAAATTTTATTTCAAATGCAATGACATACTTTTCACACGAAAACGTTTATAAGACGATATATAGGTTGACACAAAATAGTTCCAACAAATTACTATGTATTTTCGTGCATTTTTTTTCTCTTAGCACGAAACGAAAATCGCTTAACGCGAAAAGATTTCACTTCTGGGAATGGATGCTTAATGAAATATTTGAGATAGTTTCTGTATTATTGGACACTCCCACAGTATCATTGGAAGAATGCGTTGTAGTAAATGATGATAATTTGTGCAAAGCCCTAATATGGCAGACAAAGCCATTATGGAGTTTTTTTAAAGCACAAAACATATCATTGATGCAGATTCCGAAGACGAAAATGAAATGAATAATGCAACTCCTGTTCTCACGTCATCCGAAATGAAGAACATCATAGACACACCGCAATTCAATTTTGACGCCCAATTTCCTCCCCAGAGACAGGCATCTGAGTTCTGACGATGCGAAATGGTACAAGGAATTTAATTTTGCCGAGAGCACCTAAGTCAAACAGGTACTGTAGGGATCTTTAACATGCCGCTATAACATGTCACGTATGTTAATGCGTGGATGCTGTCGACTTTATGCATCATGAAAATCCACTGACTTAGGCCAAGGTCGAACCCGCAAACTTGGGCTTATAAGGCCAGCAATTGACTAACTACGTCTCCCAGCTGGCGTAGCTTGAAAGTATAGGTGCATGTTATATGCCGTATTTTACGGTATGTAGATTAGATATATATAAAAAAATTCAATTGCAAACACAATACTTTTCTTTATAATTGTGCGTACATAAAATAACTATAACAAGTTGATCTACTTCAAATATTATTTTAAGATATATTCTTCTAAGTGTGTGTGCGGAATGGGGTTCCCCTAAAACTCCAAAGACTAGCTATTCTTAAATTGTGGTCCGGGGACTCCTGGGGATCCCCAGCGCCTTTCTGTGGGTTTCAAAATGGGATGCCATTTAATGTTAAGAGATTTTTCTCTTTTTTAGACCTTAAAAAACCTCGTGGAAAAATGGAAAGATCTTAGATTAAATTACCTCCAAGGAAAAAACTCTGCTGGAACATGTACAGTAAAACCCCACTTAACGCGGGGTATACGTTCCATAAAAGTAGAGCGTAAAATGAAACAGCGTTAAACGAGGTTATCTCATCATGTAAGTAATGGGGTTAGGGGAAAATGGGTAGAAAATTGATCAGGTATTTTACCATTAAATTTATTAATTATGTTTTTATAACAATAAAACAAAAATTTATTTATTATAAATATCGAAACATAATAAATGAATATGCATATAAAAATAAATAACAATCTAAATCAGTATGTTTACATTTCAGACCATTCAGTCTCTTCTGTATTATCAATTTTCTACCATTTTATCAAGAAGGTAGTTTGGCTAAATGGCAATTTGCGTTCCATTTCGTCGTCAATCCATATAAAAAGTCGTTTTTCCATTTCCTCTATTGTATTATTTCTAGAACGGATAATTCTAGTTGCAGAGCTTGTCGTAGTTGCAGTTGCAGAGCTTGTCGTAGTTGCAGTTGCCGATGCCATTAATTTTACTTTATTCTTAAGAATGGTCCTTATTGTTGAAGTTGCCAAATTCAATGCAACACCAATTTGAGATTAACGTTCACCAGTATCTAATCTTCTAATCACTTGCATTTTAGTTTCTAGTGAAATGTTTTTTTTATGCTTTATTTTCGTGTTTTTAATTATCGCCCATGATAAAAACTAAAAATCATAACATTTACCACTATAGCAATCATTATATTATATAAATTTATACTTACAATAACGTCAACAAATGTTTGAAATGATAAAAATATGCTTTCGTATAATACCGCCGGGGAAAAAACAGAGATAAACTGCTTCGGATACAGAGAAGCCTAACGATGCGTGCCATTTCGGGGAATCCCACAATTCAAATTAAAGAGCGTTAAACCGAAACAGCGTTAAGCGGGGTCTTACTGTATTTCGATCAAGAATATTAATTCAGTTTTTTTTATTACTTGCAACTACATAGTCATTACTACAATGTAATATTTTTCAATTAGATATTTACTATTTTCTTAAAGGGAAAAAACAAGTGTTAACTCAGTCTGTATAAGTAGCACAGGTTAGCATTATTGAGGAACCAAAGTCATGTGTTGGGAGTCAGGGGAGGGGGTGTTCAAAATCTTGGGGATCCGCGATGTCAGGCTGATGCATGCAAGGGGTCCATGGCGAGCGAAAGTTTAAGCACTTCTCTAACGGAAAGATTCTTTTAAAATTCACAGACGATATCCTGCAGCATAGAAATCTATTCCGGGCAACCCACGCAAAGAGGCTACCTATAATTACATTCCAAACCACAAAGAGATCGATCCCGCCTTTACCGTGTTACGTGACAGAGTTCCTTCCCTTCGAAGTAGGAAGAGTGATTTTTTCTTGCTGCCTCACCAATAAAAACAAAATTCCACCTTATTAGAGAATAGGAGCGATTCCTTTGAGGAGCAGAAATAAAAGAAAATCAAAAGCGAACTATCGGCCGATGGGAAACCGGTCAGACCGCTCGGACTTTCCCCCCATCTCTTCTATCGAGGCCGCCGGGACGACACTAGGCCACACACCACCTCGCCGCTTTGAACACCCTTTCGATCTCCCGCAAGTGAAAGTGTTCGGATTTACCGTTATTGGAACCTAACTGTACGTGGCAGAGCAATAGTTGGATACACAGTCATCGTTTTTAAAGACAAAAATTAGTTTATAGTTTTCAACAGTGTTATGCAATATGGGTTCAACAACTGTCGTTCGGATGACTGCTGGACCCTCTGGATAAAAAATTTCGAGGTAAATTTTTAATAACATCTCATTCTTAGTACCGCTGCTGATCTTTGTTCCTAACGGAAAAGACTGGATGATTTCAAAGGATCCATTGGACAATACTATGGGGACTGTTTAAAGAATGATTCATTGAAACGAGTGAAGGTTCACTGTTTGGGTTCCTCCGTTTGTCACCTCTTGTTCGACAAACGATAATATTATGCATTGACTTGTTGTCAATTTTAAATTCGGAATTTTGGATTTTATATCATTTGGCGATTCAAGTGCAGTTTTTGAGGAAATTCTACACTATTTTCAAGGAGTGGATTTGAAGACACCACCAGTCCACTATGTCTGTTTTGTAATCTTCAGTCCATCTTTTTGAAAAAGAGTCTAATTTTGGCCATTATTCACCCTCAACAGTAATTTGGTTTTGAAATTTTTTTTACAAGGAAGATTGATTTAGTCAAACAATATTTCTTTACATAAAGTGTAAGAGTTAGAAGGTATTATTGATGGTTTGAAGCATCAGAACTCCGTTGTGCCATTTTAAAAATGTCTTTATATATAAGTCCATTGGTGTTTAGATTTAAGTATTTGGCTGAACCTCATTGTGTGAGTTAATTACCTTTAGAACCAGCAAAACATTCAATTGAATTGCGTCTTTGAAAAAATATATCTTATCTTTGTTGACGAAATACTTTTGCATTTAATCCCATTCACTTTATGTTTTTAACACAAGGGATTGGATCCCTAATGCAACTTCAGTGACACAGGGACGTGAAAGTCGAAAAATTTAAGCAGTAAATACCTTAGACAAAAATGTATATAGCGGATGGTAAAACTTTGGAGAGATCGTGTTTATACCTTTTCTTTCGTTCAAATAGCTTAAAATTCTTAACTGAGATAATCCAGGCCGTATTCACTACAACAGTTTTTTAAAGAAAACATTATTTCTGATGCTTTATAAATATATCTTTTCATCCAATTGTCTGCTTGGGACCTAAAATAAATAATAATTATTAGAAGTACCGAGATATTTAATAATCCCCCCTTGTTTGAATGGTCTATTAAAAAGAGTTTAATCTATATATAGATAGATAGGTAGATGAGCTTTTAATAGTGTTATCTGTCTTCAAAAAAGCATTTAAGCATATTAGGGGACTAAAAGTTTACAAGACAGAATATTATTTAAAAAAGAACGCTGTGTATTGGATTCGAATTTCTTAACACGCGCAGATGACTGACTCCTGAAGAAAAAAAGCACGTCTCCCTCTATGTGTGTCCGATAAAACACACGTAAGTGATCAGTTTTTAATAACTAATGTTGATGAAAACGTTTAACGTGACTAATATACGACATACAAACACTGTTCCCCTGTGACCCTCCACGGAAAAAGAAGTTTTCGCTAGCACATTCCAGAAGCCCATGATGGTGTGAAGAGAGAGTGGAGCAACTGGAAAACGAGGTAAGATTTTTCTCTTTTCTACCAGAGAACGTGAGTGGAATGGGATCGGATCTTTATTTCAAATCACTTTCACTCACGAGAGCGTAGAATACCTCATTTCTCATTCTTAGAGATGTTGGCTTTGGGAGGATTTCACACCCTTCTCAAGGCTTATTTTGTAATAATGGGGGCGTATTTTAGAGCAGTGTTTCTCAAACTTTTTTCTTTACTATGCTTCCATAACCCTTTTAAAGATTCTTCTGTCCCCCTAAATGTATATACAGTCAAACAGCCAAATTACGAATCTCTATAATGCGAATTTTTCTATAGAGCGAACTTTTTCTTGGAACCAAGAACCGATTTTCTTTGTAAAACAACCCCCTCAATAGCGAAGGACATTTTCTATATAACGAACTTTTTCTCTTGTGATTTAATTTTTTCTCTCACTATTTTTTAAGTACTTCTCAACATTTCAAGTTATTCTCTCTTTTAACGCATTTTATGGTAGTCATATAAATCTTAAACTCGTTTTATTAGGTGCCTAACTCACTGAGAGCAACAGAAGTTTGGGCGTTTCATCCAAGCAGTGCAACCTTTAAACCCCATTGTCCAGTTCACTAGAAACATCTTCGATAAATAAAGTTATAAAATAATGTATATTTAAAATTACTTGTAGGCTTTAAATTAGAAAATGTCCTTAAAATTCATTAATTTTAGTATAAATTTTTTTTAATGTTGAAAATACAGTATATATATATATATTACTTACATTTTTTTATTTTCCTTTCTTTCTTTCCTTTTTTTTATGGGTAAGATATATACAATAAATAGATATTAATTTACAAAAAGATGTGAATAATTACTTTTTTAATATAAAGTGTTTATGAATTTAAAAATTGTTTTATGTGGTTTATAAAGTATATTAAAAGATGAATCTCTGTATAACGAATTTTCCATATAACGAACTTTTTTCGGGATGTAGCGACTTCGTTATAATAGAGGTCCGACTGTATTTAAGTGAACATGTTTCCCTTTCAACGTGAATGACTGCAAAAACAAAATATAAAAAATAAATGAAAGACGTCAAAATTAGGTGTAAAATAATGTAAGCACGTATCCCAGTTATTTCATATAATGCATGGTTAGAGGTGACATTTAGATCATAAATTAAAATCAATGAGTTAATCATATTAAAATTACGAGACAATTTTTTACTAACGAATACAATACTTTTTAAAAATTATCTGTTTTAAAAAAATTGAGTGTATATTTTGTGCTCACTCTGTATAATACGTGTTCCATATAGTATGTCTTGTGACTCCTCGTTTTTAAAACTGAATTTTCGTAAAAATGTATATAATATCCCAATTTTTCTGAGAAACATCAAAACCTTTTTACTGACCCCCAGTCGATGACCACTACTCGACAGGTTTTTAGAAGAACAGAACTTGAATTATTCGGCTCGACTGAAAGCCCTAGCTCCTGGCCATGATCCCTAAACTACCGTAGCCATCATAATCAGAACATAACAGAAAGAGATAGAATAAATCTTGTATCCAGGGAGGTTTCCAGGAATAGACAAACTATCTCTGAGGTGGGAAGGTAGGCATCTCGTCAGCCTCAATAATATCATGATTTTTTTATATAATCAAAAGTTATTCCCGAACATATTTTCCGAAAAACTGGAAACTTCAAGTGAGTGAATATTAACGTCGCATTGTTTAGCTACTCGAGGGATTTTGGCGACGGACCTTGTAATGTTGAACCACGATTAAGTGACGAGGAAGACACCTGAGCGGGCACATCCCTCTCCTAACTACCACACCCACTGGGAGCATGTTTGAGCTCTCGACAGATTTAACACGTATCGTACCCCTACATGGCGAGCATTCGGAGGTACTAGGCTCAAACTTATGACACGCCGGTCACGAGTCCGTCACCTTGACCAATGGGCTAATGCGACCACCTGGGAACTTCAAATTGTATGTCAACAGGCAACAAAGGCAAGATTACATTACTATGTCATGTCCGTCGTCTGTATCTAGGCCTAGGCCTACCACCTAACAGCATAATTATTCATTTATTCGAAAGGAGGAAGTCACGCAACCGTTTTGTTTACGCGTCACGGACATTTGTTTGTTACTGCTTTCGTTTTTGTGCGAGTATTGGACAACGTATGTACGTACCAGTAGCGGGCAAACTTTTAAAGCGTACGGACTGCTTCTGACTTTTTTCAAGGTGTTGGGGTCCCCCCAGTCACGTAGGTGGGGTGAGCTAAGAAAAATGTCTACAATAATTATTCTAACTTTATGATAAATACGGAATATCTAACTCCAATAAAATAAACTTTACACTTTTCAGGTATCCGACTACTTGCGACAACTTTTTTTTAAAAAAAAAGAAGTATGGAGATTTTTTTGTGTTTTTTAGATTTATTTAGTACATTTGAAGAAAAAAAAGACTAAAATTAAGAAGAAAAAAATAAATTAATATTACTATAAACTGGGAAAAAATTAGTAAAAATTTATAAAAAATTACATAAGTGCACAAAATGTTTATGAACAAATTCTCAATTTTGGTGCATTATTTTGATATTCCTTTTGAAGAATTCTGCGTGTTTTAACCAAGAAATGCAACCTTTGACCCCTGTTATCCAGCTCACTGGAAGCATCTTTGATATTCCCTTTCACCCTTAGTGATGCTGTCTCGTAATCCCGTGTCTTTGAACTAGTCTCCATCCATTTAGAGTGTTGAACCGTCGCCCTTTGTTTCTTGTAGCTCTAAAATGTCAAACCTAAGACCTTAAGCATCAAAGAAAAACATTTAATTCTTCAGGAAGTGGATAAAGGCGTCAAGAAACTTTTCTTGCAGTTTTTCTTTCATTCTTTTATTCTTTTTTATATGGGTAAGATATATAAAATAAATATATATATTAATTTACAAAAAGGTGTGAATAATTACTTTTTTTTATTATTATTTAGTGTTTATGAATTTAAAATATTTGTTTTATAAGATTTATTAAGAAAACTGAAAAAGATAACCTCTATATAACGAATTTTCCATATAACGAACTTTTTTGGGAAATTTACTGATTTCGTTACATAGAGGTTCGACTATAGTTAGAAACGATATACACAAGAAATTTATTTATATTCAAGCACTGACCCTATAATTACGTGCTCTTTCGATAGCCACTGTTAGATTGTTTTCTTTTCCTTTCAGTATCAAGGGCAAGTCTATGAGCAATTTTTATCGAGCTTAAATCACAATCTACTTTCACGTAATATTTCACTGGACGACGTGATTTATGATTTCTTAACGCGCCCGGTTGCTACTTTGTTTTATACATGACAAACTGTAGCAAATGCGACGTGTCCTTGCTCCACTTTTTAAAACTATTCGAAATTATCGGAGTAATTTGCACATAAATTAAATCCTTTTTTTCAAATGTGGAATGCTTTGATTCTTAAAGCAGGCATTGCAGAGTCATTTTATATAAGGGTTGTATTTTTTAAATGCACGTGAAAACTATTTTAATATCAGTATCTCACGCGCTATGCACTGACGGACAAGCCCTCCTAGAAGGGGTTTTTTTTTGTCCCACATTCAAACAATATTATAAATATTTTCAGTTTCGATAGGTTAGAGAGAGAGAGAGAGAGAGAAAATATTCATTTAAAGCAGTTTCTTTACATATGAGGAAGTACCCATGGATATGGATTCAAAAACTTTAGCAAGTACAAACAAAATTAAACCTTCTTTAAATAAAAATGTATACAATTATTAAAATATACTTACTTCCTTTTGTGTTTAGTTAAATAAAATAAAAGAGCAACACATGCAAAATCAACGCGTCATTCCTCAAGTTCGTACTAAAAAGTTTCAAAATATAATGCTTTGAATTTTTATTGCGTTTTATAATCCACAGATAAAAAAAAAAGAGAAAAGAGACTCATCACAAAATCCTCAGAACTGTTAGACCTACGTACGTGAAATTCGATGAGAATGTTTCTTTTGTTGAATAGAGATCCACTAAGATTGAATTTTATCGAAATCAACTCTCAAATGTGGGTGAAAAGGGGGCATTATACAAAAAAATTCCAATTACTTAGTTATCAGACTTACAGACGTGAAATTTGATGAGCATTTTGAGTAGCGATCGACTAAGATCGAACTTTGCGTTACTTCCAAAAGGGATGCAAGGGGTTAATAACCCTTTATATATATAAACGATTCTCGCTTTTAAACTGTTTGTCCTACACACTTTAAATGTGGCAGACACATTTTTTTTTTTTTTTTTTTTTCAGTAGAAATCCACTAAGAACGGCTGTTGCAGAAATCAACTCCCAGGGGATAAGAGAACGTTAGAGATAAAAAAAAATTCCGTTTGTGACCTATTAATCTATCACGAATCCGTTCACGTGACTACTGGACTACCGCGGCCACCACAGAACTTTTAAGGCACGCTCATTTGAAAATGCTCTAGTTTTGGGTTGGAGAAGCCCAAGTACCTTAACCCTTTATCTACCGAAGGTACTTATAAGCACCACTCATTTTTAAGGGCCGTGGGTAGCCTGGTGGTTAGAGCATCGGACTCCAGACCAGAAGGCCTGGGTTCGATGTCCGATGCCACCAAATACCCTCCGAGTACACACGGAGTACGTGCTCGTTAAATCAGTGGGTCCGAAAGTCGTGTGGACTGAATCACGAGTGCAAAGGACTGGGGAATATTTCCCTCCCCTCCAGTCCTATGGCAAAATTGTGGAGGTGGACATAGATGGTGTCGCCATCTATCGTCCTTTCTGGGAATTTCGCCGAGCTAATTCGTACTGTCACGTGTATGGTGCTCAAGGCCAAGGCCAACGACAGGCGTACTTCTAGCCCCTTGCCACGATGAATTTCGTGGGCCTGGTTTTGACTACGTCAGACAGGTGGCATTAGCCACAACTCATTTTTAAATTACATAGAATATCCATTTTTACAAATACTCTGACGAAACTTAGCAGGAATGTACTTTAAAATCCACTCTTCCAACATATATAGCAGCACGGGTTCCATGATGAGTATTTTAGGGGGAAGGCGAATAGTTATAGAGCAGAAATTGCGTTTTCAGCGGATTGCAAAGGTTGTTATTTTTGTTCCGAAAAAACAATTAATGTCAAAAGGTGTTTAACGCGGTAGATAAAGGGTTAAAGACAAAGCTATCCATACTTTGTGTTCAATGTAATGCCAAAAACAATAACAGAGTTTTTTATTCATGTCCCACTATTAATCAACAGGACGCTATTGGTGCAATTTGAACCACGGTCAAGTGATGTGCACGACACCTGAGCTGGCACCCCTCATCTCCTAACTACCACACCAACGGGAAGACGTTTGAGCTCTCGACAGATTTAACGTGCATCGCTCCCCAACACGGCATGTCTTTACTGATACTGGGCTGGAACTCGTCACAAGCCAGCCACGATCCGTTACCTTGAGCTCTAGGCTACCGCGGCCACACGATTGGAGGGCAACAGCAATACACTGTTCAGAGAATCCATCCCAGTGATTCCCAAAGTGATCTATCTTGACCTTGATTTTAAAAGAAAATTTAATCAGGTGGAAAACATATTTGCCTATTTAATAAATTTATTCACAAACTTAATGAAGTTAATTTGCAATTAAATAAGGCGACAGTATAAAATTTCTTAAAACAAGGACCATAATTTCAGCATTTTTTGACAGAATTAAGAAGTATAATTTTGGAGATCGCTAACTTTCCCAGTTTCTCAACTGGTCACAGACAATCTGCCAGGAAAATGACGTCTTAACCTACATTCAGTATTTAAATGTCCTTTATTCAGATTTTGAAACTAAATTTGAGAATGCTTTGAACATTGTAATATCACAGTAGGCAATGAACTCATGCGGTCACATTGAAAAAAAAACATGCCAGATTACAAGAACTGATGATCGAAATAGGCACTAATGAACATCATAAAGTTGTTTAGAAATGGATGCCAGCAGTTTTGGTTTTTAAAAGGTGTACTTGCTATTCATCCCGAATTATGGAATATCTTGAGAAAGTTTTTAATTGCTTTTCCAGGTAAAAAGGAGTTTCAGCAAATTTCGAAAGGGAAAAAAAAAGACTAGACACTACTAACCGAAAAAATTTAAGGACAAACCTGATAAGATGGATGCCAAATGTGTTGAAAATTTGTTATTGCAGCACCAGATTCATCCCTCTTCATTCATAAATTAATTAAATTTTAATTTAATTAATATAAACATGTGTTCTTTAAATTCTATAAACATCGTACTTCTCTATAGTAAGAAATTAATATTTTCTAAAGTAAGCAGTTCTACACCAGCTGTCAAAAAACATTCAAGCAAAATTCAAAATTAGGTATTAGAGGTCTACCCAAAACCGAAATGCATGGCAAGAGATCTATGAGAGAAAAAGTTAGGGAAACTCTGATCCATTCTATACGCTCGGCGGAAGTCGGGAATTTACCGTTATGCGGAGTCTCAGAACTGGTTTGCTTTCGCACGGCCGCGTGACCTTGGAGGTGACCTTTACTCGCCTCTGATCTTGACCTCCGAGAATCTAGGTCAGGGAGAGCGACTGCTCCGCTTATTTGTTTACCTCTCGCAGACACCGTTATTGTGGCTGCATTGGAGAGTCAACATTTTCACATCAGAAGTTGCATGGATTTGGTTACTTTTTCAACTTTCGATGACAGTGGCACTTATGATTTGTTGCTGGCCACTGTTTTGTCCCCCTCTGTCCATTTTGTCATTTTTTCATTGGGGTGTTTTTTAATTGGAACAAATGTCAAATAACACACTTAAGGTTTTCTTTGCTCTTCCAATAAACATTTTAAAAATTTAATCATAAATGTGTTCGTCTTGGCAATGATTTTATCCTTGGTATATATATAAATCTGTTTTCGAAAGAATAAAATATTTAATGATTAATACAAGAAAAAAAAGTTTTGTAACATTTATTCAGTAAAGCACTTAAAGTATCTGAATACTTACGAAGACAAGCATTCTAAAATGTCATAATCTATTAGTATTTCGACCGCGGTAACCGAGTGGTATAGGTATCTGATCGTGGCATGCCTTGTCACGAACTCGAGCCCAGTACCACTAAAGAACCGCCGTGTAGGGCAGCGATGCACGTTAAATATGTCGAGAACTGAAACGTCCTCCCGTTGGTGTGGTAGTTAGGAGAAGGGTGCCAGCTCAGGTGTCGTCCACGTCACTTGACCATGTTTCAAAATGACGTGGTCCGTCGCCAAAAGCGCTCGTGCAGCTGAACAGTGCGACGTTAATCTTCACTCACTCACTCTATTACTGTTTTTATTTTATTTTGTTGATGCTTGTGAATTAAATGAATGAAAAACACCAATCATGAAATTATATGAGAATTTAAATTTATTAGATGGTGGTATTTTAAGTAAAATTTAATGAAAAATGTATCGAAATTTAAAAACTACATGCAATTCAGAACCATATAGTAAAACTATTTTTTTACGCAGCATATTTGACATTTATATAACTTATTAATATGTTGCGTAATGGGAGTCATAATTATATTTTGGCAAAAGTTATGACTTATTGCGCATTTTCTTATAGAAAGCTTTAGAAAATACATGGTATACGTAACAATAAACAGTTAAAAATAACAAAAAAAACATGTTGGTGTTAGAGCCAAACCCTTAGTTCATTGCCTCTTTATCTTACTTTAAATAACATGTATACAAATTATGAAAGAGATACATTCATCAATTTTTGAAAAATAACAGGTTTTAAATAACATTATTTTGACGAAAGAAAAGTGCAATCTGGAAAAGGGGTTTCGATTCTAATTTTACTAAAGCAATGCTTGATATCAAATATTTGAAATTTACCGCTTGTATAGTAGAGAACTTTCTCATTCTCTATCTTATTAAATTTCTTCTTTCTGGCTGCTCGATTTTTTCCTGCGCAAAACGGCAACCATTGATTCAGAAACAGCACCCCCAATAGCACCCCCATATCATCACGCCAGATGATGGGCCAGTATGACGATCACGAATGCACCTTTATCCACTTCCTGAAGAATTAAATGTATTTCTTTGATGCTCAAGCACTTAAGTTATAAAATTTTCGAGCTACAAGAAACAAAGTTACCAGTACGACTGATCAATCCTACAAATGAACGGAGACTAGTTGAACACGAAACAACTCCACTGAGGACAAAAGGGGATATCGAAGATGTTTACAGTAAACTGGACAATGGGGGTCAAAGGTTGCACTTCTTGGATGAAACGCTCAGAATTATGTTGCTCGGGCGAATTAGGCACCTAATAAAAACCCATTTCAAAATTTATGACCACTATAAAATATATTAAAGGAGAGAAAAACTTGGAAATGTTCAGAAATACTTTCAAAACAGGGAGAGAAAAAAATTGAATATTAAGAGAAAAAGTTCGTTCTATAGAAAAATTCGTAATATAGAGGTTCGTTGCATAGAGATTTAATGTTCTTTAGGCGGCCCGGCACCATTTGATCCGCGAACCTGGGGTTGGGGATCACTGCTCTAGACGAATCATAATTTACACATCATTCATACAGAATATTAATTTTCAAGGAAACAGTAACTTACCTTTCTGCTTTCGTTTTGAGATCTGTTGCAAAATATCACAACATAAAGGAACCATCTCCAAGTCCACTTTCATAACTCAGATGCATCGCGCTCTTTCCTCACTTGTTGACGGTCACGGAAGTAGTTAGCAGCTGATTTCACTTCGTTCATTGGTCACTCGTTTCAGTCCAGATCACCGGTGGAAGTTTGTTGGGTTACAAGCTATCAGCTGTGTTGATGAAAACCTTTAAACGCCGACGTATATAGAAAGAAATTCGATGAGGCTTCATTTCAGAAACCTCTGCACAGAATATCATAATTTAATTTTGCTAAAAGTACATGGTACCATGTACACACACTGTTTTATTTATGTATTTAAATGTAAATGTTTACATAAACCCTATTTGAAAACACATGAAATATACATTTTCAGAAGAAAGACACCATTTTCCAACACACACAAAACAGTGTTTTAATTTTTTTTTCAAATATTTCAATATTTTAAACTTTTTACTACTTCTACATATTTTAAGATTTTTTAACTTTTTTTTTTTTTTGCTAATACTTTTAGAAGTGTTCCTCCCAATTCTGTAAATGGGGTTGGTTTTTTCGTGGGATAGTTTTATATTTTTATAATTCTTTTCGTGCCAGACACAAAAAAAAAGTTTATAAAATAATAAGCGGCTATATCTAACTTCGATATTTTTTTTAAAATATATAACTACTCCCCTAAATTCTGATTCCCTGCGCAGAACTGTCAAATACACTACTGTACTAAGTGGGCCGAAAAAGTTTCAGAACTTTGCATTGAATATTAAAAAAAAAGCATTTGCATCTTAAATGCCCGATTATCGGGGAAAATAAAAACTTTTGAAAAAGCTATTTAAACTTCTAAGTGAGTGAGTGAATATTAACGTCACATTATTCAGCTGCTCGAGGGATTTTGAGACACACCTCGTCATTTTGAACCATGGCCAAGTGACCTGAGTTGACCTTTGTCATTTTTACATTGTCATGATATGAGCTCGGCAATGGACTTCTTGCTCTTGAACCTCAAGTTCACATCCTGATACTACAGAAGTCGTCTTGTAACGAAGCTAATGCACGTTAAATCTATCGTTCAAAGTTTTTCCCACTGGAGTGATGTGGAAATTAGGAGAATTGGGTACAAACTCAAGCGTCGTCCTCGTCACTTGAACCGTGGTAGTGACATGACAAATGCGTCGTCCACTGACAAATTATATCTTTAATTTCAATTCTAGGTGCGATATTATTAATCCTCCAATCAATCAATCAAAGGCTTAAAACTTAACGAGTCTTTCTGTTCATAACTATTTCTATTGTACAACCTTTTACCTTTCTTCTCTTTCTGTGTACGAGAAAATAAAACTTTTTTCTGTGATCTGCAAATCTCACTACATAACTTTTTCTCCTTTTTCCATGACAGAAATGGATCTTCGTCCTTGGATTTGGATCAAATTCCTATGCCTGATGTTCCGGCTGACGGTACAGGGTCTCCTCAACGCTGAGGCAGGTATACAAATTCTTTCTTCGAAAATCAGTTTGTTTTTTGTACTTTCAGATGTCTTTGTAACTCTTTTTCTTGTCGCTACAAATTTCATCCAGATATCCTCAATAATGCAAATTTTACTAATCTTAAAAAAAATAATTTTTTTTAAACAAACGTTTTCTACAATTATTTCCCTTTTCTCACGCAGACTCTCCATCCTTACCTCCTTTATTTAAAAATTTCTCGTCTATTTTCCTTTTGTAACTAGTCCTTTGCACAAAAGACATTCTGAAAGTAAGTCCGTCATGGTTTATCACATAGAATGTTGTCAAAATAAAATACACGGTATCCGGGCTTAAAGTATCCAAAAGTTATAGCTTATTGTTACGGAACTACCCACCAGAATGTAATACACTGTTCATCCGTGGACTGGAAAACCCTCCGAGATTTTTTGGGTCTAGTCCGATCAGCCGCACGTGCGCGTATTATTCGGCATTTGCAGACGATACATTTTTTTCACTTACTTCGTTAGTAAAGATGTGGACGCCACAGTAAAAGATACAGAGTGTACTTCGGTTGAAGGAATTTAAATCAGTCACGCGTGTACAGCGACATGTCGTTACTGGCTTGCCTAACAGACTTATCAGGACTCCTACAAAAGGAATCACGCACACGATCAGCTGTGTCTTCTATCACAAAAACTTAAGGATACTTGCCAGTTTGAGATACCAAAGTTCCCATCTCCTTTAAAGTTCTTTCCCATTGGTGGATAGATTTTGATGTCGGAGGGTCGACATTCCATTCGAACACGTCGTTGTACACGCGTGACTGATTTAAATTCCGTTAACCAAAGTATGCACTGCCTCTTTTACTGTGGCGTCCACATCTTTACCAATGAAGTCAGTATAAAAAGTTTATCGCCTGGGATTGCCGAATAATGCGTGCACATGCGGCCCATCGGACTAGACGCAAAAAATCTCAGAGGGTTTTCCAATCCACGGATGAATAGTGTATTACATTCTGAAGGGTAGTTCCGTTCCAATAAGCTATTACTTTTGGATACTTTAAGCCCGGACACCCTTTATATCAAGGCTTCGCAGTTTTTCTCAACATAGTCGCCACAGATATTGGAACATTTATCGTCACGTGTAGAAACAGTTTGAAGAAACGACTTTGGGGTAAAACTCAAGGCCTACGATTTAAGGAATTGTTGAACATCCTTCTCCTCTTCGTCACTGTTTTGTAAGGACACTGGTGAGCTGTGAAAAGCTCATTGTGCGCTTTGGTATTTGGGACAAAGTAGTGAAACCATGCCTTACTATCTGTGATGACAACCCTTTCCCCTCACACCAATACCGCATCAAGTGATTCCCATTCTTCCACTTTTGAGATCCAGGGACATGTAGCGGTATCTTCTATATAAGCCAGTAACAGCCTCCAGTCGAAGGTGATCATTTTGGTCCAGCGGTATGTTACGTGCTTACGGAACCCAAGGTCGCGGGTTCTGTCCTATTGGATAAGCGCGCCACTTCAGACATATTTCTCGGCACCCACCTTACAGACAATTTTAGTAGCTCATCAGGTCCCGAAGCATGTGTTGGATCTGAGCACACGCGATACGCAGTGTGGATGCCACTCAGTCCTCTGGTAATGTTATTTTCATTTGTGGATGTGTAGGGAAACCCATTTCGATCTTCCTCCTCCCCCCCCTTGTACTTTCTTTCATTAAACATGCAACACAAGTGAACAACCATTTGACCGAGGTTCACAATACATGGTCATAGGTGACAGACATACTACTCCCACGTGCCCATTCATAACGGATAACTAAGCTGATCTCAATGGCTCAAAGCCCATCTCAGTTTTCTTAACCTTGGGTACTGAAGTGCAGGAGCAAATGTTTTGGTCAGGTGGTTGGTCTGACGTGAAATCCCCAGTGTTTAGTTCCCAGTCAAGTTTGGTATTCCTTTGTCGATCTACTGAAGAGATGAAAAGCTGAATCGACCTTTCCCATCCCGGGATTTGAGCCCCGGACCTGTGGCGTGGAAGCGCTATGCTTCACCACTGGGCTCTATACTGGATCACAGCCCGATAATTTATAAGCGACCAAAGTTGTCGGTCTACATCTGCCTGCAATCGTGATTTGTACTCGAATAACCTCGAACACAGTAGTATGCTGCTACTCACTCTTCGGCGCTTTGCGCATGGGTCATTCTTTCTCTCTCCATGCTGTTCCATTCATTCCTTGTTCAGCCAACAACAGATGTAGTCTCTAATGGTGATCGCTTTCTTCATATTAGGTGTATTATCTTTAGGAAAATAACAAAACTTATTTTTTAAGCGTCCCTCTCTTTTAAAGAGGGTAGTTGATGCTTTTAATAACAGGTAATATTCTATTTTTGTTACAGATGACAACCTACCTCTCGCACAAGTCAAGGAGCTTTCATCGGGACCGTTGGTGGCCGAATTCGATTGGCTCATCCCTGAGATCCTCCTCCAGACATCCCGTCCCCCTCGAGGCCTCACCCATCATGGACCGGTATTCCTGACGTCACGACCCGGCTACAAGCTTCGTCTAGCTTTCACGGTTGGCCACACCCATTCACTGGATGGACTCAATTACTTCGGACTGTGGTTTTCGCTGGTCCCCGGCCCCTATGACGAGACTCTGCGGTGGCCCTTCCCCTACACCCTCAACCTCACCCTCGTGTCGAGGGGGGATGCCTCGCTTTCGCAGCACGTGACCTTACAGCAGTCCTTGGCACAGTGTCGGATGAGGCCAGGGTCGGAAGAGATCCCAAACGAGGGCTGCGGGAAAGCTTTTCTTGTACCCCAAGAGCTCGTGTTGACCGGTCCGTTTTTATCGAGGGGAGAGCTGCTGGTACGAGCCACTGTTTTTCTGGAGGGAAGGAATTCCACTCCCAAAAGGACTCGAGTGTTCATGAAGGGCAATCAGTTAGTATCGGAGTTTCTTTGGGAGGTAAGATGTTTTGCATATGTTATTCAGATATGCTCAGTAATGTAAAGTATAAAACGAAGGGGCCGTGGGTAGCCTAGTGGTTACAGCATCGGACTCCAGACCAAAGGCCTGGGTTCGATGCCCGATGACACTAAATACCTTCCGAGTACACACGGAGTACGTGCTTGTTAAATCAGTGGGTCCGAAAGTCTTGTGGGATGAATACCGAGTGCAAGGGACAGGAGAACATTTCCCTCCCATTCAGTTTCATGCCTAAATTGAGGAGGTGGAGATAAGTGGTGTCGCCATCTATCGTTCCTTCGGGGAATTTCGCCAAGCTAATTCGAACTGTCACCTGTATGGTGCTCAAGACCAATGACAGGCGTACTTTTAGCCCCTTGCCACGATGAATTTCGTGGGCCTCGATCTGACTACGTCAGACAGGTGGCATTAGCCACAACACAGCAACAACATAAAACGAAAGACCTGCAATTAAGATAAGGTTCATGGCTGAACTGAATCGCTAAATTGAAGCAATATCGTCACTTCAGCCAGCCAAGTTTTAACAAGGCGATTATTTGAGGATTAGTTATTTGAATAGCAATATTTGACTTTGCAACGACTCCTTCTAATGTAAGTCGTAAACAACAAAGGACAGGAATTGTTGTTATTGTTACTAATGCCACATGATCGGCAAAGACCAAAATTGATGCCCACGAAAATCATTGTGGCAAAGGGCTAAGTGATGCCTGTCGTTAGCCATAGCATTGAGCACCATTCAGGTGACAGTGCGATTTGGAACGTTTCCACTCCAATTTTGTGAGAGGAGAGTGTCTTTTTTCTTTCCACAAATTTCACGAGACGGCTGTTTAGAATACCCCCCTGCCGTGAAAGCACTATACATTTATAAACATGCATGTCTTCCCCGGGATTCGAACCCATGCCCTACGGCACAGCAGTCTTCATCCTTTTTAGCCACTCTACCGGATGGGTGACAAAACGGAAAAGTAGGGTTTCTTTCCCGGGAAATAATAAAATTTCTATACTGTTTATATTTCCGGGAATACTTCATTTCCGGGAGTCGATCGTTTACTTGGATACCAAAACACGCTGAAATAGTTTGTTGGTAATTCTTGAAAGATTTTTAGAAACAAAGTCAGCAATTTTAAAAGCATTGATTGACATGAAAGAAGAAGAAATGATGGCCAATGTAGAGTTTGAAACTGTGACTACAATTGTAGCAGGCTTAAAGCCAGTGAAAATTGGCTTAGAAAAAAATTATGCAGTAGAAATGCAATTTTGCTAACTGCAGAAGGTGTATTTTCTTTCGTTATTGGAGAATAGAACGAACACAATTCAGAATTTTCGAAAAATATGAAATATTCTCTAATCCAAATAATTAATGAGAGACGCAACGTTAATTTAATAGGATTAATGAAATACCTCAATATCAGGAGAAAATACGAAGCAGCTGCATTTACTGTCGATATTTCGCGATTGCCTAGTAAAAATTGTTTGGTTAGACAAGCCCAAGTGAGAGAGAGGGACAAGGCTTTTCTGTGAAGAAGAGGAATCAGTATTCAACTCTTCGCACTCAGAAGAAGAGTGAATAGAGATTTTGAAACAAAATCCTCTGACATTAGACGAAAAAAATTAGGAAAAGCAATTTACTCTAAAACCGAAGTTTTATATTGTTTAACCAAAAAAGTCATGAAACAAGAGATGCAGTTGTTCGACTTGACTGAAAATCCATCACCAAACTTTTTAAAACTATGTGAGGCTTTAAAAACAATTCCTCCAACCGCAGTTGAAACCGAGAGAGTATTTTCTGCGGTTGGATCTTTAGTCTTTAGAATTAGGCTGAGTGATAAAACAATAATTTGCTTATGCTTTCTGAAATCCTATTTTAAAAATAAATAATCATTTTTTTTTGTGATTTTTAGCTCATTATATAAATGAGTATTAATTTTAAAATTTATATGTATCCTTATTTTATATTATTATTGATTTTATTTAAACATAACTTGTTTTTAAAGTATTCGTTAAAGTAAAGTATTCATTATTAGTAAAGTATTTCTTGTTTTTGAAATTTTCATGTATTTCCGGGAATGACAATTACATTCCCGGGATTTCCCGGTTATTCCCAGGAATGGAAAAACCCGGGAAATCAAAACCCCTAGACAGGAGTAAATGCGCTTAACAAGTGACCCTAATAAGGATTCCTTTTCGTCCCAACCATCTACTTTTTAACCGAAGGTGGATGCTTCAAATCACCCAGCTTCCAAAGCAGCAAAAAAGGCTATCACGGAGGATCTACCATCTTGTCGCCGAAAGGGTAATTTAGGAAATGAACACTAGGTGGCAGCACGGCTTAACGCTACTTGTTGATTATATATTCCTTCCATTGAGAGTCTAACTAAGACTTTCCCAATAAATCCCGACCCATGATTCAAAAGGCACTCGCAACAACCATCTGAAGAAGAGACTACCCACAACGTCAAAAAAAACGTTATTGTTACGAACTTTGTGTAAAATAGTGTAAATAATTTGTATTTGGAGGTGCAATGTCTTTATTTTACTCTAAATTAGATTTAATTTACGTCAAAATTGTAATATTCACAAGTAAACGCCGTCCCTTACGTTATAATGGTGATTCAATGGGAACTTGGCGATAGAGCCAAGTTGGCGTCATTTTTGGCGACTTTGGTGGCCATTTTGGCGACTTGGTGATCAGGTTGGCAACCATTTTTGGTGAGTTTGCAGCCCTCTGGATTCTTCTAGATATTAGTAGAGAGATCCACTGGTTTCAAGACCTATGACGCAGACGTGTTTTTCTCGAATTATCTGCGAGGAATATAAATAGAGAAAGAGCTTGCCGAAAGTGAATCACCAAAATGTGTTTTGCTCAATTTACCCCTTAATTTGCGGGAATTCAAAAATGTATTTATATAACAAAGTACTTCTTTCTCTCTCTCTCTTTACACTGCCGTTTTGCGCCCCATTTTAACGCATGGTAGCCCTGTGTGGGGTTATGCTGCTGATTCCAATATTAAATTACTAGAAAATGCTCAAAATTCCTTAATTAGAAATATTACTAGATCTTGCAAGTATACTAGAAATAGAGAAATTTACAAAGTTCTCAAATCTTGCCATTCAAAGCCTACATCCAAAAACTTGCAATTAAATTCTTTAGCAATCTTCCAAACCTCAATAACCACAAACCTTCAAAATTATGATCCCAACTTAAAAGAGGCCCAGAAGATAAAAAGAAGCCCAGAAGAATTTTACTGGACTCTTACAATCCCCCATAACATTAATTCTCAGTCATTCTTTTTTTCCGGTGGGGACTGACACCCTCTTATTGCTAATTTTCTAATCTTAAATTTTTTATTTTTGTTATTTTATTTTCATTTTTATTTAATCTTTAATTATGCTTCCCACACAGACTACCTTCCTTGTAACTTTAAATTTTTCCCCTAGTCTTTAAACTCCCTTGACACCAGGACTGCCAATAGAGTGCTTTCTCACTGATTCCCGACGACCAATAGCAGTCGAGTCTCTCTCGTCTGCTTGCATGAATTTTGGACATTCTTGATACCGCTGAAACCAGCCAGCTTAGCCCCTCCCACTTTCTCCTTCCACGTCCGCCAATCAGGACACACTGTTTCAATCAAGGCCTCTCAACGTCAGAGCCCAAATACACCAGTAAGGGACGGAGGAACGCTTCGCGTTCCAGTTTCCCAATGATGTCCAGCTTCGCCGAAAGTGAATCAGTCTGGTTTTGACTAGTGATCAGTTAGTATTGCCTTAGTGATTACTTCGGCTGTTGAACGAGTGATTGCTTGTGAATATTCTTTTATATACGTGTATTTTAGACACAGATAATTGTCTGAGTGCTGTTGAAGATGCGAAGACCTTGTGAGATTTATTTTATGAATATTGCTGCTGAATCCTGTATTTAAAGGATTGGATTTTCTACAATAAATTCTCATCGCTCTTAAAAAACTGTCTTGTTCTTTGCGACTGATTGGCGTAAAATCCTCGAACCCTAGATCAACGTAACATTTTGAAACCTATTAGAGATGTGCATTAATTGCAGTAACAGCTTGAAAAACAATTTTCTCTCTCAGAAAGTTCATGAAAGAGCAAAAATACATTCTTCTCTATAAAGTATCTCTGCAGCGACCCCTTCTTTCGCAAGCATCAAAGGACATGAAAAAAAGACTGGCTCGAAAAAGATTAATTTTCCATCCCAGTCGTCTAACGCGTGTTAGGTGCAACTCCGGGACGGTAGATTGGTGGTTCAAATAAATGTTCTTGCCAAGAGCTTACGGCCGAAGAAGCACGACAATTCTTGACTGCTTTATGTTAGCAATTCTGTTTCTGTAATTCGATAAAAATTTCACATATGATAATTGAAAATGATAACACACTTTGGAACTTTTTCCTAATGCCATACCATTTCCCTCCTATAGTGGTGGCCAAAATTGTGGACATTTTTTTAAATTGTTATGTTTTTTAAGTTTGTATGCTTATCGAAAACTTTACGCAGCACAAAATGCTAAGTATTTTATATCATTTTAAAGAAAATTTTACACTGTATTAAATACAAAAAAAATTCAAATATTTAAAATGCAAAAAAAGGTAGGCGGCAATAACTGTCGATATACATTGGATACCGATTATAGTAGTGAGTTATCAGAGCTTAATGAGGTTGCGTTTATTCTTTATTGCATCTTCACATCGATGTTTCATTGAGATGAAAATAGTTTTAAGCTCTTCCTTCGTTATTACATGATGCCAGGAAACTATTATATCCTCAATTAGTTCCTTTTTATTTCGTGGACAACAGTTTTCAAAAGGTGCCACCATTGTATATTCAGTTTAAATTTGAAGTCATTATGACCAGTAGCTTTTTTACAGCATTTGAACGTAGAACTTTAATTGTAATTACCTTCTATTTTTCACGGCCTTCTCATAGATTACACAATATAAAGTTATGATTAGTTATGTTATGATCGTACTTATAATGTAATAGGAACAATTGTGTAACTTCCTTTCATTTGTTCGTTACTCTACTCTATCATTGCAGAAAATACCGTCAACCTTCTGTAATTCAAACCTTCGATTATACGAGCCTCTCGCTAATTCAAAGTATATGCTCAGCCCTCCAGGAAAACTCTTGATATTTCGAACCAAAACAATGCGTTTTTTGGTATACTCAATATTTAGAAGTAAAATCTGCAGCTGGCCAGACTACAACACGTGATAATTCGAAGTTATCTTATATAGCTCTCGACATTTCGCACACTCACTATCATGTAGAGTCCTGTAGAAAACAAGTTGGAGCTTACATGTTTTATGTTGTATTGTCTCTGTGTGTCTCTCCTGTAACATAGCCCCTTTGATGACCATCTGCCTGCCATCCGTTCTTTGTATTTCCCGGTATCTCAAGAAAAAAGACGCTTCTATTCACTGACGTAGCTAGTCCTGAGAAGCTCCGTATCAAAATTTATTCCTCATATATTTGGGGACTCGTATCATTGATACGGCTGTAGCTATGCCCATGCTTCTATTGCTTTCCAACTACAAGTGGATAATAGACCGGTGTCAGCCGTCCATATCTTTTGTTTAACACGTGGCTTTGTTACACATGTGTTCAGAAAGGATGGTCCTCAATTGTTAGAAAGAGATGCGTAGGATTGTGTATTTTGCATTAGAATGAATGGCATGTTGCTTTATGACTCATCCGTGTGACTTATGGTTTGGGGCATCAAATAGGGCATAGACCGTACTGGACCCTGCCTTGAAGAAGCGATGGTGTTGGAGACAGTGTCTGAGAGAACCGATAATAGATTAAACAGATTTTTAAAGATAAAAGATTTTTTCGTCAAAAAACATTAATTATATGTACAGTATGTGTATTCTTTTATATAATAATTGTTTTTAATACATAAATGTATTTTTTTAAAAAAAAATGTACGGGACTTTTAACTTTTGTATAATATTTACACTGTATAATATGTACTTTTTAAAAATACCTTTATACATATGTACAATTGATGTTTTATTACACTGTTACAAAAGTGTTCGAAAAAAATTTCTCTGTGTATTTTGGGAGTTTTTTCGACTCTCTTGATAATTCGAAGTTTTTCATTGGTCCCCCCTCCCCCAAAAAATTTCGAATTATTGAAAGTCGACTGCATTTGAAACAGAAAAATCTTGTTGCAGATTGACACCCTCCCTTCCCGTCATTCTCCAGTGACCAGCGAACCTTTTCAGCTGGACAGCGACGGCTACCTCCTGCAGTTACAGCTAACGTTAGCTCCCGAAGGAAGAGAGGTAGGACTCTTCGTGACACTTCTTTCTTCCCCGCATGACTCCGCTCTTCCGTGGCCCTTTACCCTGCCCTTCGAACTGGCACTGCTCGACAGAAGAGGTGGAGTGGACCCAGGAGCGGGAGGCACCTGCCCCCAGGTAGCTTTCCGTAAGCCCCATCCGGACAGGCCCAACCCTCCTTGCGGCTTCAGAAAAATTGGGACCCTAGCAGCGCTTAGATCCCGGGCGTTTAACGGGAGTGGCGTGGTGGCCAGATTCACGGCAGTGCTGGACAGAGCCCCCCAGAAAGCTACTGTGACCATCAAGGACCAATATCTGGTAGCCGAGTACGTGTGGAGAATTCCCCATATAGAGAGGAAGGTAAGCTTTTTGTACGATTTGTAATTTAATTTTACACTCATTAATTTTATAATACCTTGTGTTACAAATTTGCGGGGGGGGACAGCCGACATCTCCAATTATTTTAATAACAGATTTATTAACAGACAAACGATACACGAAGACAAATCGATATATATACACAAAGAAATATTAGCAGATTACACAATATATAATACAAATCGGACTAGTTACAAACAAGCTTTACAGCGTTCTAGAAATGTCTCTCTCTTATCCCATTCAACGCACATGATTTAATTCTCTTCTGAACTCGAATGACCTTCATATAGCTCCTTGGAAATTTTCAGTAGAGTTGATCCCAGAGACTTCTCCATAGTTCCTTGGCGGTATCATTTCACCAAATTTGTCTCTCATCAAGGTTAAATTCGAAAAAGTTACCAACTTGGTAATCTGTTGTGTTTTCTGACAAAAGCCGATTCTGCTCTGGTGCCAAGATATTTATCTATTGGGAAATGGATGCCTAGTTCAATTTCGCTCACTTAATTCGGTCGATGATGTGGTCACGGCATCCTAGTGGTTTGGGTCACGAACTCTTGAACGGCGTGTCATGGGTTTGAGTCCTGGTGCTACTGAAAACCCATTTTGAATACGGGCTGGTGCACGTTAAATCTGTCGAGGCTCAAAGTCCTCCCGTTGCCGTGGAAAGAGTGGTGCCAGCTCAAGTGTCATTCTCGTCACTTGACCGACATTTAAAATAACAAGGTCTGTCACCAATAGGCCTTATATGAGATTGGAATGCTATTCTTCTTATATGATTATCGGTTCTATAATGTAATAGATTCAAAAGGCTCTACAGCAGGCTTCTCAGTAGACTGTATAAGTTCTATTTATTTCTCACGCTGTATGATGAGGATACATTCAAATAGTGTGTGATTAACACCCATCTCTCCCTTTTAAACCGTCCTCACCCCTACTGTCTCTTTTTGCTCAGTGACCTCATACTTCCAGAG
Source organism: Trichonephila clavipes (assembly GCA_019973935.1). Lineage (NCBI taxonomy): Eukaryota > Metazoa > Arthropoda > Arachnida > Araneae > Nephilidae > Trichonephila > Trichonephila clavipes. The sequence continues at coordinate 65,870 of BMAU01009979.1, read as the reverse complement.
AGAGGGGGAACCATCCATTTTGGAATGGAGAGAATATCAGAAAAGTGTACATAATCACTTATTACGACTTAACAGTTACTTCTTTCACTGGGGTTATTACAAAAACAAGAAATCTTTGAAGCAAATTTTGTTTTGTATTTTTTACTAACTGTATATTTGTTCGAATACCCCCTTTTTGTTCTTGCTTTGTTTGTTTTTACATACGTTTAATTCTAGTGTGCTTTTTTGGAACTGTGTAATTTTAGTCATAACTTGTCTGTAACTTTTAACTGTATACTATAAATTTGAATTAGCTTTAAGATTACTAAGTTCAGAGGAATTAGGAAAGAAGGAACTAGGTTCAGAGACCAATTTTTCAAAAATTGTTTTTCTGTAGAATTTATTGTTTTAAAAAGCAGGAATTCGCTTAAGGATTCACAATTATTAACTAAATAATATCATCCTTCAGTTTTGAAAAAATATTATTTTTATAAAATTTTAGCAAAATTTTGAAAAACGCGATAGATAAAAATGCATTGGACATAATGCAATTTTAATTTCATTGATATACTTCTTGATCCATCAGAATTGTCATAAACTGCAGGTTAAAAAATATTTTAAGAAATAAGTATTTTATAAGAGCATTCTGTCTGTCTCTCTCAAATTTGAAGTGAATGGTTTTTCGTCAAAGTTACTTTGTGTTCTAAGCTAAAAGTGGCTGTAAAATATGGTCAAATGCAGCTATCTCAAAAGCTGCGCTTTGTTACACTCTGAAGGACTTTTTGCATAAGTGCTACAAGTTTTATTGAATATTATTGGATTGTTTTGAAAAGATCCCATTTTTCATGCACACCTATTCATGACAATTTCATTCTTCAGAAAACACATTTAAAAAATATATTTATCAGTTACATAAAGTAAATATTAGAAAAACAACTTAAGATTCTCTAGTTTTATATATATGTTATCCCTTCTTCCTCAATACTTATATTCCTTTTGTTTTCTAATGGTCTTAACACCTTACACCTAAAAACATACGATGAGGCGATGCACGTTAAATCTGTCGAGAGCTCAAACCTCCTCGCGTTGGTGTGATGTGGAAGTTAGGAGAGGGGGTGCCAGCTCAGATGTCATCCTCGCCACTTGACCATGGTTCAAAATGACGAGGTCCGTCGCCAAAAGCCCTCGTGTAGCTGAACAGTGTGACGTTAATATTCACTCACTCACCCAATAGTCTCATAACACATGTATGTTATAAATTTCATTGAATTTGATTGTGTGTGGATTGTTTTGGAGAAAAATCCCGGTTTTTTTCCCAAGCACGAGTTATCGTGAAAGTTTCCTTCTTGAAAAAAACAAAAATATAAAGTAAATATATATATATAAGTATATTTACTTTATCTAACATATTATAAAAATATAGGTAAGATAAAAAAAAATGCGATAAAAACAACTTAAAAACTCTCTAGCTGTATATATTATTCCTTCTTTCTCAATATTTATACATTTCTTTTCTCATGACCCTAATATCTCAAACACCTAAAAATCACTCTTTCAGCCTTGTAGAATACCTTAAACCAGTGCTTCTCAAACTTTCAATATTCGCGACCCAATATTCGATCATAATTTTCCTCGCGCCCCCCTTCCATACAGTAACATTGTATTGAATTCAATAATAATACACTTTGAGGCTAAACCTATAGGACGAATTAAACCTCTTAAGTGTCGCCGGCGTATATAAGCGTCTCACTCAACCAGTGCGTTAGCTGTCCTGGACGTATATATACGTTTTCCCAAAGTATGATCTTTTCTGAGAATTGCTATCCAAAAAATTATTCCGAAGGTTTTGGAATGCAGTAAAGTGAACTTGACAGTGTTTGCGAAGGATTTACTTATTTCAGAGGATTTGCTTACTTATTAATTTTCTACCTCCCCCCCCCCAATATACCCCATAGGCTCGCCGTGTTAAGCATTGGCATTGGGGAATGAATGGTGGAATGTTTAATCCGTACCTAAGGGAATAAGAGAAGCGTTAATTTTTGCATATAATATTATATATGAGAAGCCCATGGGGCGTCACTGGTAATTAATAAACTTGTCCTTAACTTAGTATTGTTAAATTAATTATAAAATACACTGCGCAGTATCGATATATTTACAAGTTTGTTATATCAGCGTAAATGTGCATTTTACTTTTTTATTATGTCAGAATATAGTTTGTTTTTACTTTCACACTAAACTGATAATTTTTTTAAATAATCTTTTGTTTTCGATTTTTCAACATGCTCGCACCCCCTCGTAGGGTTGTCGCGCCCCACAGTTTGAGAAACACTGTGCCTTAAACATATACTAGCTATTTAACTTTCCTTTATTTTAGCTACATCTGGCGAAGGCCGACCGCCTCAACAATCTTCTGAGCGATCGTTTCTACTCCTCGGAGCAAGGCTATCTCCTGCAGTTGCAGCTCAAATTCCAGAACCGCAGCTTAGGGCTCTACCTCACCTTACTGGAGGGAGTCAACGATGCCCTGCTCCAGTGGCCATTCGACAGACCTTTCACCCTGAGCGTAGTGGACCAGCAGCAAGGCCCGGAGGACGCTCTGGTGTCCATCGACCCCTCAGATCCGAAGGTGAGTCAAGAGGCGTGTCCGGAGTCTTTCTGGAGGCCGTTTGGGAGAAACGACGCTTGCGGATCAGCGAATGCCCTCTCTTACGATCATCTGTACGATAGGTCAGTGTTTTGAACATTAGTCATTTCAATTTGTGCGTTACTCAGTGTTTCTCAAACTGTGGGGCGCCCCTCCCCCTTGGAGGGCATGATAACTCAACGAGGGGGGCGCGAGCATAGTGAATAGTCGAAAAGAAAAGGTTTTTAAAAAAATTATTAATTTACTGAAAGTAAACAAACAAAATACTATCTGATGGAAAAAATATAAAATACACATACTCCATATAAATGTGTGTGTGTGTGTGTACTCTACAATGTATATTTTATAATTAATTTAACAATGCTAAGTTAAGAATAAATTTGATAATTATCACTGACCCCATGGGCTTGTATTAACATTTATCTTGATAATTTGTACGGTTTATTATTAATTCCTTAACTAACTGCCAATTAAAAGTTACGCGATTTGTTCCCCAATGTCACCGTTTTCCAAGTAGACGAGCGTATTTTGATGTTTTTTTGAAGAGGAGAAAAGAAATAAACAAGCAAATCCTCTGAGAAATAAGTAAATCCTTCTCAAACACTGTCAATGTCCTTTGATTGCATTCTAAAACCTTCGGAATAATTTTATGGATATCAGTACATATAAAAGATCATACTTCTGAAAGACGTATATATACGTCCAGAAAATTAATGCTTTGGCTGAGCGAGACGTTTATATTCGGCTGGGGCACATAAGAGGTTTAAGTCGTATTGTAGTTTTAGTGTCAAAGTATAGCATTATTGAATTCAATACATTGTTATTCTATGGAGGGGGTGCGATAAAAATGATGATTGAATAGTGGGGCGAGTATACTGAAAGTCTGAGAAGCACTGGCGTTACTTGTTTCACTGATGGTCCTGTAAATGTCATTTCTCTTCATTGATTTTTGATGTTATGGAAATTAATTCGGTACGTGTCAGAAAATGAAATAATTTGTGTGCAGAAAAGATTTGGGCTTAAATCACGTTTAGTGTCAGGGCCGGCTTGGGGGCACTGTTAAGAGTGTGTATACCGAAAACCCAAAGCATTGTGACAATCTTCTCAATAACGCGTTGCGCCAACTTTGGCTTTCAAAATAGCTTTAACTCGCCTTGGAACGGATGCCACACGTTCTAGGTAGATTACTGGAGACAGGCTATACCAAATGTCTTGGCAGCGGTCATGCAAAGTTGAGGTATTCCAAAATGGTGGCGTTTGATCTCTTAGCTGCCTTTCTATGAAACCCCAAATGTACTCTAGAGCAGTGTTCCGCAACCCCCGGTCCGTGGATCAAATGGTACCGCACCGCCCAAGAAACATTAAATTATTTACTGTGGTATATTTTTCTTGGATTTGAGCTACTTTTTATGAAAATCACTTTATATTACTTGTTAAATCACTTTATATTCATTTTTGGTGTAGCTATATTTTATTCTAATGTCACGATTAAATACACACACACACAATTGAATTAAAATTATTAAAACAAAACAGTCTAAAACATAAACAATCAACGTTTTCACCTCAGCGGGCCGCGGTAAAATTAACAAATGTTGAGCGGTCCGCGGCGATAAAAAGGTTGCGAAACACTGCTCTAGAGTATTAAGATCTAGCTAGTTGAGTGACCAGGGCATTAATTGGAATTTTCACCATTATACTTCTTAAACTATTTCAACACAATTCGAGCCTTGTAACATGGATCACCGTCCTTCTGGAAGATTCCATTTACAGTTGGGAATACAGATGCCTAGTAATTCTGCAACATATTTGAAATTATGTTCGGCTAGTCCATAGCTTTCATAATTTGTTCTACCTGAACTAAGGATCCCAGACCAACCCCTGCGGACGTCTCCCAAAACATAATTTCGCCCTCCCCTCCCCCCCAGCCTGAGTATGGCCTGTTGTACATGGAGGGAACAGCTGTTCGCCAAAAAAACAGTGCACCTTGACACGACCATCGACGTGATGAATTAGAAATCGTGATTCAACTTCCACTTATCTTGGTCCAGAATCGATGTTCCAGTATCGAGTCCACCGAAGACAATGAGGCTATGTCAGTGATAGGAATGTCTGCTGCACAGTCGCGTACCCAACAGTGCCACTGAACTAAGGGTTCTGAAACACTTGAACTGGGACTTGGATTGCTTTGAGCAGTCCGCTGAGCCACTGTCTGTCATCCATTTTGGCTTTAACAAGCGGGACAGTCTTCGACATTTTTTCTTTTACGATGCATTGACGTCCAACAAGCCAATGTCTACTGTTAGTTTCACCGTCATTTATCCACTTTACATAAATATTAACAAAGACATATTCTGAACAACCTACCAGTCAAGACGTTCAACAAACACTCGTTTCATATATTCACAGGCCTTTACAATCTGCCCTCTTACAAATTTATTTAAACTAGAAGCCTTTAAAGTATCCGACTACGTTCGGAACCGTGATTTTGCAAAAGCGTATAAATGGATAATATTTATGATACTTAGTGTCCCTTAGATTAGAAAACGTAAATAAAATTGTGTTTTAAGAATATTATTGCAATAAAAAGTTATTTACGTAAAATACTTTGACAAAAAATTAACACAGAATGACCAATTTTAAAAACATTCTCCTTTTATGAAAAATACTTCTATTATAATAATACTTTGTGCCTGTCTATATATATATATATATATATATATATATATATATATATATATATATATATATATATATAGCTCAGATCTCTGTACAGAAGGAGCACATAACTTAGAAGAGGATTTATCCATATTTTTTATTACAGCAGAGGGGAGAAATTTTAAGAAAAAAAAGCTGATAATTATTTTAATTGGGGATAACTCTCAAAATATAATGTGAATTTTTCAAAATTCCTAGATGAAACTCTCTGGAGAAGTCTTTACGTTATCTAAGCAAAGTATTATTATTATAGAAGCATTTTTATAAAAGGAGAACGTTTTGAAAAAAGGTTATTCTAAGTTCATTGTTTGCTAAAATATTGTACTTAAATAAATTTGTTTTGTCAAAATGTCCTTAAAACAATTTTATTAATGTATTATAATCTAAGTGACACTAAATATCATGAAAACTATCCATTTATATGCGCTTTTTTAAAATCATGGTTCCGAACGTAGTGGGATACCTTAATGATAAGAAATTGATATCAAGAGAAGATTGCAAAAATCGATCACAAGAGTTTTCACGAACAGGGACCAAGATTTCTATGAGAGAGGCATTATGAAGCTATCTTTAAAATTACAACAAATTATGGAACAAAACGGTGCATTTTTGACCAAAAGCGGTAATCCAAACCAGCTAAATAAGTCTTGAAGTTCACGTAAAAATAATGGATTCCCAACTTAATATATTCCCAAAACAATTCAATAATTATTTCTGACAAAGATTTTTTTAAGATTTGAAACACCGAAGTAGGAGTTGAATATATATACTATATTTATAATTTAATACTAGACATTTTGAAATTCTTTCATGAAGTTCTGCTAACTGTTCAACAGGAACTGCCCTGTTTCTAAACATATCAAACTAACTCTTTTAAAAAATCTCTCATGTTGACCTATTAGCTGAGAGTATTTTATGTCCTAGCCCCTTTTCTGTGTAAACTTTATAGAAATCTGGGCTTTAAGGCCGTTTTATCTCTACGTTGTTAGCACCTTAGCTGTTGCAGAGTGGCACATCGTTATAGCTTTAAATTCAAAGCCTTTATTAAAAAAATCTTTTAACCGATTTGTCGTTTTTGTTTCGTCGGTTCAGCGTTCGAAGAAAGATGCAAATAATCAATTCGAAATGGAATGAACTTTTTAATAAAATTAGGACGTGATATATTTAGACATCTGGTATTATACAGCAAATAAATCCAATGAAAATCTTTTACAGGAAGTTCATTCGCTACGGAGCCATCCTTCTGAAGGCGGTCATCTTTTTGGAAGAGATCCGCCCACCTCGTTTCGCCGCTCTGACCATCGAAGAAAATTACCTGTCTGCCCGATTTGAGTGGCTGGTGCCGGATTTGCAGGACAAAATCCGGAAAGTGAGGGAAGGCCGACTCGCCTTTCTCGACAGTGAAAAGTTCTACCTTTCAAGCAACGGTTATCGTATGATGCTCCGCCTCTACCCGGAGAAGGGGAAGGGCTTTGTTGGCCTTTATGCTGTTTTGACTAAGGGGGCCTACGACGACGAGCTGCGATGGCCATTCAACCACGCTTACCGACTCGAAGTGATTCCGCCAAGTGGCAGGCCGACCATCCAACGTACTACCCATCCTGGTAGAGGTTGTCCTGATATCGCTTTTCAAAAGCCCGATAGAGAATTGTCAGAATGGAGTTGTGGGGAAGGGCATATGGTGGCGCACGACACTCTTCTAAAAAAATCGCGCCCTTTTTCAGAGCAGAAAGACATTCATCAGGGACCCCTTCCCTACGATGAAAGATCGCGGGTTTTGATTGATTCTCAAGCCCTCCCCCCTAAAGAAAACTGGCCGCCCACCGGATCTCGCTCATTCCCCGAGCGAATGAGTGGCTTTCAATTAAAACCCAATTCCTTTGCGGAAAGGGTTGGAAGAACTCTGTTTGGATCCAATCCTTACATCTCCGAAATACCGCCGATCGGATCTCACTCCTTAGTACAAGAAGAGAAGAAAGAGTTACATCAATCTTCTCCATACACAAAAGTTTCCGGGGAGTCCCGCCCCTATATGGAAGAAGCCAGTGAAGGGTCTCCGAACGTCCCAAGAGAAGGCATTAAACCCCAATCTCCCTCTTATAACGAAGACGAGGCCAATGTTCGTTTCGCTATCACTGTTTTTCTACAAGAACTCACTCCTCCAGTGGCCTCTCTAAGACTGGAAGCGGGCGTCCTGGTCGCGAAGTATTCGTGGACAATCCCAAGTGTTACAGCGAATCTAGAACTACTCCAGTCCTTAGAAAAAAATCGACTGGAAAGTCCTGTGTTCTATACAGAAAACCAAGGCTATGCCATGCGTTTAGCACTCTCACTCACAAGGCGCCCTGATCATCGGAACTCAGTGTCAACCATTTCAGAAGAACAAATGGTCGGGCTCTATTGGACTTTACATGCAGGGCTTCATGACCACTTACTCCGGTGGCCTTTTTCTTCTACTGTCACCTTGAGTCTCATGGAGGGGAGGAGCGGGCATGCTTCCCTTCAAAAAGTGATCGACCCTCGCAGGAGCAAGTGCCCTCGGGAGGCATTTGAGAGACCTTCCCATCCGCACAATGAACACTCGTGTGGCTTTGCAGCAGTGGTTAATCTGGCGACGCTGCTGTCCACCTATATCCACAATGATGTGTTGCACATCAAAGTTTCCATCACACTACCTTATGACTGATAGCCGTCATTTTCGACCCATCGATATTTTGTATCCATATCACACCAAATCCAATTCCTTTCCGGAAACAAATGATCAAAAAAAAGTCGCCATCCTTTAAAAAAAGCTTTTTCATTAAATGTTTCTCTCTGCACGATTCAAAAGCCAGCATTTTTCTGAATAAATTACAGTTACATCAAAAAAATGAATATAAAGTGATTTCCAGGGAAAGTCGCACAAACTCTAGGGAAATACACCATAGTAAGATGAGATCATTTAGTGTTCCCCTTGAGCAGCCCAGTATTATTTGAACTACGGACCGGTCTATGACCCTGGGGTTAGGGACCAGTAAACAACACCATAGCAGTGTTCTTTGAAAAAAAATCGACTTTTTCATTTCATATCTCTTTTATGATTAATGCCTTTGGACGAGATTTAATTTCATTTTGATACCATCTGCTTCAAAAACAATGCTTACCGTGCTTGACCGTGGTTTAAAATTGCAAAGTCTCATTTTGATAATCTTCATTATCTTCTAATATTATTTGAATTCCCACCGAGAATTGATACAATATCCTTAATGTATATATAAAAATCTATTAAGGGAGAGTGAAAGGAAAAACCTTATTACATTTGTTAAAAATTATTTACCAATTGCAATTTCCAGATAATCCTAGAATAACGGACGGTAATTCATTCAATACATTCAAAACAAGAAATTATAAGACAATCGTATCAGATAACTGTAATCACATGTTTGAGAAGACAGTTCATGCACTTCATTGTTGCCAACTTTTGCTTTTTGCAGAAACTTGCTTTTCAAAAGTACATTCTTGAAAGCAATAATAGCACACATAGCTAAATATATATATAGAATGTACTAAATTTATAAGTATATGTATAATATTAGATTTTTTTTTAATTTTGGAAAAACTTTTTGATGTGAGTCTTAATATTTGAAAATTTTTGCTCAATTATCAAATTTGAAACTTCATTTAAATTTATTTATTAAAAGTACAAGTCTAAGGGTAATTTTGACTTCAATGGAGAACACGTGATTAAATTTATCACGTAGCTTTCATAAACATAGCACATTAATAAAGAGTAAAAGCCACAATGGGCTAAATTCATGGTGATCACATGATACAATCACATGTTTTGCATTGAATTCAAGATTTATATTAGACTAGGACTTGCTTTTTTGCTCGTTAAGTTTAGATAAAATTTTAAATTTCACACAAATATACTAAAATTCTTCAATAAGTTATTCAAAACTTTTTTAAAAAAAATTCACATACACATTATTCGCGAGCTTCTAATGCAAGCGTATTTTGTTTAACTAAGTGAATTATTATTGTGGATAAATATGTACTTTCAAAAGAAAGTTTCTGCGAAAAGCAAAAGTTAGCAATAGTGTGGCGCAGGAACTTATTGACCAATAACATGTGATTACCAAGAACGTCTTAAGACTTATTGAGGCCCTAGGCCCTTACGCAAAATTAGACCCTGGGCCCATACACAACTGTAGGCCCCATCTATGACCCATTAAAACAGACAGTGCATAGCATACATTGTCAAATACTCGTACAAACCCAAAACAAATCAATGTCTTTGACTTACAATCAAGCAAACCGGCACAACCGACTGTCACCTTTTGATTGGATGAGTAATGATGGTATATTGTGGTAGGCCTATACAGGGACGACGGTCATCATCTGTAGCCAGTTGACATATCATCCGAAATTCTTTGTTTTTCGAAGAATACAACCGGAAATAACTTTTGACCGTTGACATTATTCGAATCAGGACTTGATTAAGGCTGAATCGAGAACGAGACGAGATCTCCCCCCCCCATTGTGGTCGAGGCCCTGTGCCCGGTCCAGATGACCATGACTTAAGAGGTCCCTGGTAATTGCAGTTGTCATGTGACTATGATGTCACATGAAGTTAACCCATAGCAGCAGATTTAATCAAGTCGTTTGCAGATGACCGCGACTTCAGTCGTGGAGAATAAGATGAAGTAATCTTTTGGGCGCTACATCGACTCCCTCACAGAGAACTGAATGATTCACACCCTGTGCTTTCTGATTAACATCTGTTGTTGCTCTTGACGGAGAAATATGGGGTCACTTAAAATTCCTCCTTGCAAAATCTAATTTGCCAATTACTTTACACCTCCATTGGGATTGTGTTTCTCTTATACAATCAAGAATACCTAGAAGGGGCGATATGTGCAAAATTGTAAAAAGACAGACTATTCAAAGGCCCTCACAACGTGAACTTGAATTCATTTGCTGTGTTCGAGAATTATCGGCACCAATTCGTTTTTCTTGCAACTGTTAATATTCTTTTGTTTTCATCTTATGCTTTGAAAGTGTATTTTTTAATGAGGTGTACAAGCTTACAGGTTTTAGTTGTTTGAAATGATCAACTCCCTGTTTTTGGTCAGTAATATGTGCACAATAAAATGAACAGGTTGAAACGAAGAATGTGTTTTTGATTTCTTTTCTTTCGAAATAAATTTCACATTTATTATACAGTTTTATTATTTGTTGTGAATTTATCCTTTTTTACGAAATACATCCAGACGCAAAATTCACTGTTAAAATAATAAAATTTTCTTAAATTGACTATCCGTTTATCAAAGAACGTGAAGGTACCAAACATTTTATTAATGTCTTGATGAAAAAAAATTAAGTAAATATTTTTGTAATCTAATACTCTCGTGTTACAATTCAGATTCCACAGGAACGCGATCCTTAATCAACACAATCACAAAAGACAAATTTAGATAATTCGATTTGTCGCAACCCAGAGGTTACGGGTGCAGTTTGGGTCACTGAAGAAGCAGACGATATTATAAAAATTTTATTTGCGACTTATCACTTTATAATCAATTTATAACTAATTAAATAACCTTGGGAGTAATCCTAATATCTTAATCTAATTTATAAGATTGTTCAAAGCACACATCTCTTTAATTCAGCTTGCATATCACTTATCAGCTCTTTCCTAAAGTGCTACAGTCTTCTTAAAATCAGTTTCTATATTGCTTCCCCTTCTCTGAAAGGACGGTATAGCTAGAATACTAACTTCAGGATGGCACCTAACGATTCACGATCCCGGATTAACCTAAGGCCATGGTTTAAGTATTAATACGTTTATCGGGGTTCGAGGATTTTATGCAAATCAGTCGCAAAGTACAAGACAGTTCTTTAAGAGCTCTGAGAATTTACTATCGAAAATCCAATCCTTGAAATACAGGATTCAGCAGCAATATTCACGAAGTAAATCCCAGATCTTCACACCTTCCACAGCACTCAAACACAATTATCAGCGTTTAAAATGCAAGTATCTAAAGGATTATTCACAAGCACAGCTGAGCTCATCAGCTATCGCTAGTCAAAACAATGCTCACTAATCTCTGGTTGAATCAAGACTGACTCGTTGCGGCTAGCACTGCTCTATTTATAAACCCAGTGGAAACTTCCAGAAAAAAATCTGCACGTGTCATAGAGCGTGAAACTGGTGGAGAAATCCACTAATTTCTAGAAGAATCCAGAGGGTCCCGAACTCGCCAAATTGGAGGCAAACTTGGTCGTTAAATATGATGCCAACTTGGCTCTATTGCAGAAATTTCGCCAAGTTCTCATTGAATCACCACTATAGCGTAAGGAACGGTATTTCTTGTGAATATTACAATTTTAACATAAAATAAATATAACATAGAGTAATAAAAATGCATTATACATCCAAATACAAATTATTTACATTATTTACACAAAATTCATAACAATATTTACATCACCATAAAATCAAGTCATCTTTACTGAAAGCGGTTTTAAACTCAAACCACAACTAAGGAATAATTTCCCCAAGAGGATTAGTTGAAACCGCGGATGTAACCCGTCACCCCCCCCTTTCCCCTCCTCAGAGAAGACGTGATTTATAGGTGGGTTTTAGCGGCCCGACAAGAATTACGTTAGATTTTCATATTCTCAGGAATCTGCCAAAAATCTAAATCTAACTACTCTTATTTCCTGAAAATTCACGAACTCGGGGAACTACGCAATGAATCAAGTTAACTAGCTGTCTATCACACATTTAATTAATCAGTATTAGCTTGTAAAAAAAAGTTAATTGCATCACATAACACATTGCATCCCAAAGTTTATTGCATCATATAACACACAAGTGCACCCCATACAGACTAGGACAGGAGGGAAAACCCCTCATCTCGAAGGAAAAAACCTAGTCCATTCCGAAACGACATGAAGCGTGGTAGTTTGTCCCGCACCAATACGCCGTAAAAGTAAAGTTCCTAGCTTCGATCTAAGTGGGGTCCCCACCACCTGTTTCTACGGAAATGAAAAAAAAAAGCGGGATTCTTTCTCATCCTAGTTGCAGCATGAAAATGAAACACAATATTTTTTTAAAAAATATGTTTAGAGAGAGAAAAAGAAATCCTACACTAAAATTAAACATAAAATGTAGACAAAGGACACATTTTTGTAGAGCTAAATAAATAGTATAATTATCATTAGCAACATTGCAGTGAGTTTAAGAATAAAAATCTATTTTTATAAGCGAATCAGAATAGCAGTGAACAAGTAGCTCTATTAATCACATTACTTTTATACTTTGAATCTAAAAAGAAAGTTAAAACAATTAAAAATTTAAAATAAAATTAAGTATACTGCTCAAAATAATTAAAGGATATTGCGGTTTTAGGTGGATCTTGTGACTGGGAAACTTTTTAACTGATTGATACAAGGTCGACAGACGTAGTAGGTTATATGAGAATAAATTACACATGTTTGGCAGAAAAAAAATTGCATTTTATTGCGCATTTGTGTACAAAAGGAAAAAAACACAATTTGTGCATATGAGAAAAAAAGAATAAGAAAAGGTGTTTTCTTCAAAGAAAATCATTTTCAGTAGGGGGTATGGTTTCCACGGACGGCCAGCAACGTTGAGCACCTTTGAGGCATAGAGTCAATGAGGCTATTAATCACGAGTTGGGGTATTCTGTCCCACTCTTCCAGAAGAGCTCTTTCCAGTTCTTGGAGAGTTTGTGGGGGTGGTTGGCGGCCAGCAACTCGTCTTTCTAGAGCATCCCAAACGTGCTCTATTGGATTCATGTCTGGAGAACACGCTGGCTATTCCATTCGTAGGATTCCTTTCTCGAAAAGAAAATCCTCCACCAGGTTAGCACGATGTGGCCTGCAGTTATCGTCCATTAAAGTGAAGTCATCTCCAATTCCAGCAGCGTAAGGAACCACAGTAGGTCTGCGGATCTCATCCCTACATCGGCGAGCAGTCAAAGGTCCATCTCGAATGATGTAGAGGTCTGTGCGCCCTTCAATGGAGATGCCACCATACACCAACATTTCCCCACCACCAAATCTGACACTTTCGCGCACGAACACAGGATTATTCCTACTGACACGGTCCCTCCAGATGAAAGTACGCCTATTATCCGGATGAGCAGAAAAACGGGACTCGTCAGAAAAAAGAACATTGCTTCATTAATTTCTCCTCCAGTTCACATGCTCTGTTGACCACTCCCTACGATCGCGACTATGCCTTGATGTTAGTCTAACACATACCATCGGTCGACAAGCATACAGACCTACACCATGGAGCCGGTTTCGGACAGTCTGAGTTGAAACCGTGGTGCCAGTAGCCGAGCGAAGGTGTTGTTGGAGAAGAGTAGCGTTCATATTTCGGTGTCTCCGAGCCGTTAACACTAAATAACGATCTTCATTGGGCGTTGTTGCCCGTCTACGACCTTGTCCTGGTCTTCCGCCTGCACTTCCAGTCTCCAAGAAACGGTTCCAGATCCTGGAAATCACGCTTTGTGACACTCCAATGGCTTGCGCTACTTCGGCTTGAGTTTGGCCCCCTTCTAGCCTACCAACAACTCTCCAAGCTTCTGAATCGGTTAAATGACTTCGCTGAGACATCGTACTCATCGAAACAAAGCAGCCACTGAATGCCGATCATCCTTGTCTTCATTTCAGTTGAAACTCACATTTCATTCGCTGCCCCTGAAGCAACGTTTTTGATGTCGAACTCAAAAATAGCATACTCCACAGTTTGAAAATCAGAAAAATTTGCATTTCTGATTCTCTTCTTCCATTTTCGGCAAAAAAAATTTCGCTTATATCTTTATTTTATATAAAACTTACAATATCCTTTAATTGTTTTGAGCAGTATATATATAAACAGTATGGGGGAAAGCCTATATATATATATATATATATATATATATATATATATATATATATATATATATATATATACACTGGTGTGCAAAAATTAAGGACGAGACAGTTTTTTCAATATAACTTTGTACAAAAGCTTTCCAAATCAAAACATTTAATACCGTAAGATCCCCAATACGTAAGGACATGTGTAATATGTAAGCAACACTTACTAAAAGAGAAATCAGAGGGATAAAAGAAGCTTGATTGAAAAAGTAGCATGGAGCGCAATGCGACTGAAGGCCGAAACATCCCTGTGATGAGTGTCCAGCAAGAAACATCCGGTCTTTAGTAGGGGATATGATCTCCCATCACTGCTAGGCAGGTTTCACAGCGTCTGCCCATGCTGAGAATGAGGGTGTCAATGAGTTGTTGAGGCATTGCTGCCCATTCGTCTTGCAGCGCCAATCGAAGCTCCCGAATCGTTACTGGTGGTAAGGTACAAGCTGCCAAGCGTCTGCCTAGAAAATCTCATACATGCTCGATGGGATTGAGATCCGGAGATCGTGCCGGCCTATCCATACGTTCAATATCCTCACTCTCTAAGAGCTGTTCGGCAGCTACTGTGCGATGACATGGTGCATTGTCATCCATGAAAAGGAACTGCAGACCCATAGCGCCTCTAAAAAGACGCACATATGGAAGAAGAATCTCGTTACAATAACGGGTCCCGTTGACTGAACCTGCGTCGAAGATGTGAAGGTCTGTACGACTACCAAACATGATGCCTCCCCAAACGAGAACACCGCGACCTCCATACCTGTCCCTTTCAATGATGTTCGAGGGATGATTGCGGCTTCCCCGCTCTCTCCAGATGAGTATGCGATGAGAATCGCTACTCAAACTGAATCTGCTCTCATCTGTAAAGAGTACTCGTCCCCATTCATTGTCTCTCCAATTCCGGTGTTCCCGGCACCACAGAGAACGCCTTCTCCGATGGGCAGGCGTTAAAGGTACACACCGTACAGGGCGTCGTGCAAACAGACCACCACCGTGCAGTCTTCTGGCCACGGTAAAACGCGATATCGGTCGTCCAGTCGCCTGTGTCGTGTGTCTAGCGATTTCTCCCGCTGTCTGCCACCTGTTTCTTCTGGCCTGTAAGACAATGTACCTGTCATCTGCGGGTGTGGTTCCTCGTGGACAACCACTACTGAACCCTCGGATAGCTGTTCCTGTATTTTGAAATTGTCTCCAAAGTCGTGAAACGACGCTGTGAGCAATTCCGAACTCTGCAGCCACACTTGTCACACTGCGGCCTTCCTCCAACTTCCCAATGATTCGACCTCGGGTAAAAGCATCCAGATGTCGTCTAACAGATTGATTATTCGCCATTTCTCGCTGAGGCAGCAACTCTGTGTGATTTTAACTGCTATACGGCGTGCAATCTCTTTGCCAGAAATACTGATCTTACACCGACAACATGCTTTATTCTACTCAGACACTCCCGCATTACGTCTACCTGCATATCTGCGCATGTGCTAAAGTACATCACCTTACTTAATCTCCTGATTGGTCTTTCTGTCCACTCTACCTCTTCGTTCAGCTGATATGCTAATTTTTCGACTTCGTCCTTAATTTTTGCACACCAGTGTATATATATAGGCTTTCCCCCATACTTTTTTTTTCTATGTTATATATATATTATTTATATGTTTAATCAAACATTCAGAAAAAAAGCAATCGTTTCAATAGCTATCTGTAAATTTTTCTTTTATATATTACCTATAGAAATTTGATTTTAATATATATATATATATGTTTTTAAAAGGATTATTTCTATTATTTCATTACTAAAGGAATTCTTTGTTAGTTAAAAAGTACATCGTCTATTATTTTGGATCAAAATATATTTTAGAGACATTTTTAAGCTAACTATATGCAACGATTGATTGATTCATGATATTTTATTATTTTAGATTCTTAGAAACTAACCATTATTAAAAATGAACTTCTTTTCTTTTTTTTTTTTTTTTTTTTTTTTTTTTTTAGTATCAGAATCGTTTTCTTTTTATTGTGTGTGTGTTTCACATATTAATTTTTTAATTCTAACGCAATATTTTTTTTATAAGTCATACATCAAAATTTGAAGCAATCTTATCAGTGAGAAGGAGGGGATTGATTGATTGAATATTAACGTCGCACTGTGCAGCTACACAAGGGCTTTTGGCGACGGACCACGTAATTTTGAACCATGGTCAAGTGACGTGGACGACACCTGAGCTGGCACCTCCCTCTCCTAACTACCACACCACACCAACGGGAGGACGTTTCAGCTCTCGACAGATTTAACGTGCATCGCTGCCCTACACGGCGGGTCTTTAGTGGTACTGGGCTCGAACCCGTGACAAAGCAAGCCACGGTCCGATACCTATACCACTCGGCTACCACGGCCACGAGAAGGAGGGGAAGATAAAACAATAATTTTACACTAAAAAACCCGTGTTCGTGCTATAGAGAGAGGAAAGAACCTGTCTTAAATCAAAAATAAGTGGAATGGAACAAATTTCGAAAAAGGGAATTTTTTTTACCTAATTTTAGAAATCACTCCCATTGTACGCTCCCACACACAGAAATGCTGGTGTCGTGAGGAAAAGAGAACGCCCGAGCAACGCTGGGCTAAGCGGTGGAAGTCATTTTGAAAAAGAGTATTAGAGAAGTGCTGATTTTGTGAAGGAAAGGGAAAATTTATAAAAGTAGAGAAAGCCCGTTCAACCCCGGGCCATGCAGCTAGTAAATATATATTAATTTACAAAAAGGTGACAAAAATTACTTTTTTTATTGTATAGAGTTTATGAATTTAAAATTTTTGTGTGGTTTATAAAGAAAGTTGAAAGATAACCTCTATATAACGAATTTTCCATATAACGAACTGTTTTTCGGGATTTAGAGACTTCTTTATATAGAGATCCGACTGTAGTTTAAAAAAACTAAAAAAAAAAAACGCTTTTATGTTAAATCGAAATAAAAAGTAAAAAAATTAATTCTTAATTTCTGAATAAAATGATTAACGAGAAAATTAATGTCATTGTGGTAAAAGCGTGTGGGGTGCTTTGTACTTTACACTAACTCAGCATCTCGGAATAGAACTAGTAAGGAATTATTAAAATTAATATAAAGCCCCCACGCTTTTACCCCAATGACATTAATTTTTCGTTAATCATTTTATTCTTATATTAAGAATTATTTTTTTACTTTTTAATTCCATTTAACATAAAAGCGTGTTTAGTTATTTTTAAATTATAATTTATTTGTTATCCATTTTTTTCGTGTCTGAAATTCTGACTTAAAAATTAATTTTCGTAACGAATAACAGAATATATTGTTTTCTTATTTTTTCATATATATATATATATATATATATATATATATATATTGTAGCAGTTAAGACTCATTGGGATTTCACATTTGTTTTCATACTTATCTCGAATTATAAAGAGCTTTAAGAATGATTACCTCAAAATTTACCAGCACATAAAAGAAACACTTAACATAAGAGTACAAAAAAATGCGAAAAATATTCTTAGACATAAAGGGGGGGGGGCATTCGAATTATGATTCGGAACTCTGCCCCATTACCTCCTCTACTTTTCCAAAGTCTTATTGCAATACTGGAATCTAGCAGCTGAATACTACATATAAAGATGGACTATTAAAAAAAAAATTTTTTTTTTATATGGGTACTTAAAATACGCATGTACATTTGTGGTAAAATTATCTACAAGGGATATTTTAGCTATAAAAACAATAATAGAACCAGAAATGTATAAATGCATTGAATTTGAAAGCTCTTGGTAAAATAAATTTCTTAAATTTGGCGTATAAAATTTTGAGAATACAACGTCTAATATTATTCATGTCATTTTTTCCTGAAAAATTTGTAAATGTAAGTAATCAAAATTAAACATGTAAGTAGATAAGAAAAACCGATTCTGCTGTAAAGGCGGTGCAGGCGGTCGACGGCAGCGCAGAGTTGAGTTGTTTCATACTTGCTGCCGAGTTGAGTTGTGTTCTGCTGCTGAGCTGAGTTGGTTTCCCCTGCTGAGTTGAGTTGTTTCGTTCCTGCTGCTGAGTTGAGCTGTTTTTCTTCTGATATGGTTTTGGTTTTTGGGTTGAGGGGGGCGAGTTGAATTTTAAATGACTCAATGCAACAAATTTAGTCAGGACTCAAATTTATAAAGTTGAGTTGAGTTTGGAGTTTTATGGCACAAGAGCCGAATTCGGCCATACTGCGCCAAACATTTGTTTAAAAAACCATTTTAAGAACATATACATGGGGACAATACGAATTACATATAAATAAAATTTATACATGTGCATGCCTGCATGCACATATATAAAAATGAAAGTTAAAGTTAAAACATTTTAAAAAGTCAAATCAAATGTAAAAATCCAATTTTTAAAAGGAAGGCAAAAAGATTGTGGTGGGGAGTTTCTCCCACCAAGTCAGATAAGGTTAAAACAGATGTATGAAAGGTGATGCGATGATGGTTAAAAACGGGACAATCTATTAAAATGTGATAAACCGAATATGGCACTTTACACAAGGGACATTCTGGGGCATTTTCTCCCAACAGAAGGTGCCTGTGCGTGAAACGAGTGTGACCAATGCGAAGTCGAGTCAAGCGGACATCATGTCTTCACACTGGTAGTGCTGCCCAATGAGAAGTGGAAGGATGAATGTTATGTAGTTTGTTGAGGATCTGTTGATCCCAAGTCTCTTGCCATACACGATGGATATAGTTCTGTGTAGAAGTCTTTAAATCTCGGTAACAGACAGGCCGCATCAGACATGGATCGTGCAGCGGTATCAACCTGTTCATTACCAAGTATACCCACGTGTCCAGGTACCCAGGAAAAAATTATATCAAAACCCTTCTTTTCTAGTTTTCGCAGAAGAAGTATTTCTATCACAGTGGGGTGTCTATGCTCTGTTGAAAAGTGTAAGGACTCTAGAGCACTCATGCTGTCAGTGTACACACAAAAATGACGGTGGTTAGAAACTATTATATGCTGAAGTGCGACAAGGATGGCAGTCAATTCAGCACTAAAGACAGACATGGAATTGTGTCAAGTAAAACTAAGAATGGTATTGTTAAAAACAACACCACACCCAACATGTCCGGCAGTCTTCGATCCGTCCGTGTAGACTGATATGTATTTAGAATACTTATTGCGATGGTAAGAAAAGAGTTGCTGATAAATAACAGCAGCAGTGCCTGCTTTGTCATAGCCCGAAAAGGGGTTGTGATAGTTAAAAATTTGGATGTCCCAGGGTGGAAAAGCAAAAAAAAAAGGATATTATTTTCCTGGATATTTATGTTATTTAAGTGGGCGTCACATTTAGAACAGCCTTTGCTCTTTCCGAAAAAGGTTTGATGTTAAATGAACGGGCTTCATACAGTCGGGTGAGACCAATGGCAAGAGAAAAGGGTTTTAATGGATGAGAAGGAACAGACATGGTCCGAATAAAATAATTTGCACTTAATTGCCTCCGCCTTAGTTCTAAAGGTGGTTGATGGCATACCACATACAAGCTGGTAACAGGCGAAGTTCTGAAGGCACCAGAGCAGAGTGATGTACTGTGTCCAGTCGTTTTAATACAGATGCACGAGCAGAACCGTACACTACACAACCATAGTCCAAACGTGAAAGTATTAGTGCTTGGTACACTCGGAGTAACGAGACTCTATCCGCTCCCCATAAGGTGTTTGATAGTACTTTTAAGATGTTGAGGGATCGTTCACACTTCTTCCGCAAGTAAAGGACATGCGGAAGGAAAGTCAATTTAGAGTCAAAGATTACTCCGAGGAAGCGCACCTCACTGACTACAGGTATTTGAATATTTCCTATATGAATAGAAGGATCTGGGTGTAGGTTACGTTTTCTGCAAAAATGGACACAGCTGCTCTTGGAAGGAGATATCGTATGTCCATTCTGATCGCACCACTTAACTAATCGATTGACAGTTGTTTGCAGCTGTCGCTCAATTAGTCGCATATCTGAACCTTGACAAGAGACTTGCAGATCGTCAACATAAAGCATTCCTCGCACTGAAGGTGGAAGGTGACCAAGTATGCTACTCATATGAATATTAAAAAGGGTAACGCTCAAAACGCTACCCTGAGGAACACCCTGATCTTGTATGAATTTATGAGAAGATGAATGACCAATGCGTACATGAAAATAACGAACAGCTAAAAAGTTAAAAATAAAAATGGGAAGATTTCCCCTTAAACCAAAATCATGCATAATACGGAGAATCCCATAACGCCATGTTCGGTCGTATGTTTTTTCTATATCAAAGAAAAGAGAAACCAAGTGGTTTCTCCTAACAAAGGCATCCCTGATTTGGGACTCTAGGAATACGAGGTTATCAAGAGTAGATCGGCCCTTGCGGAATCCACTCTGCAGAGGAGAAATACACTTTTCTTTTTCTAAAACATACACTAAACGAGTATTAACCATGCGTTCAAAGGTCTTGCAAAAGCAGCTCGTCAGAGCAATGGGACGGTAACTCAGAGGATCTGTTGCCACCTTGCCCGGCTTAAGGATTGGAATCACAATGGCTTCTCTCCAGCTGGAGAGAAAGCAATGCACCTTCCAAACTCTGTTGAACAAAAAAAGAACGTTCGTTAGAGAGTTAGGGTCTAGATGACGAAGCATCGTGTATGTGATTCCATCCGGTCCAGGGCTTGTATTGTGCGCTTGTATGAGTGCTTTTTTTAACTCAGTCATCGTGAAGTTACAACAGTGCTTCTCAAACTTTCAATACTGGCGCCCCCCTTTTAAATCACAATTTTTATCGCGCCCCCCTTATACATAATAATTTACTGAATGCAATAATAATGCACTTTTACGATAAAGCAACTATATTTATTATAAACCGTACAAATTCATGACATAAGTATTAAATTTTGTATATGTTACTTTTAAGCAAAAAAAAGTTAAGTAATAGGATAATTACTAAGTTATTTTTCCTTTCTCTGATTTTTAAATTGGAACATATTACAAAATGCGGTGGTTGTTTAGAAGACAACCTAATATAGAAAATTTCTAAATATAGAAAATGAACTCAGAGGGTCAATTAAAAACTCCTTTCAAAAACTTTGCTCTGTAAGATAAGCCCAAGGAAGTAGCTAATAATTATTAAACTTGTTCTTAATTTAGTATTAATTAATTAGTCATAAAATACTCTGTGCACCACTCATACATTAAAAGCAGTGTTTCTCAAACTTTCAATACTGGCGACCCAATTTTCAATCATAATTTTGGTCGCCCCCTGTTAAACAATAATGTATTTACTGCAATAAAAATGCACTTTGAGACAGAGACGCTAAAGTTACAATACGATCTTAATTATAAACCGTACAAATTAATACGATAAGTATATTAAATTTTGTGTATATGTAACTTTTAAGTAATATATATTTTAAGAAAATTACTTAAAATATATATTACTTAGAATTATGTTATTTTTCTTTCTCTAATTTTTAAATTGGAACAGATCGCAAAATGATGCATTTAATTAAAGATTTATTTCCTTCAGCACATTCATTTCTCAAGGTACAAATGTCATTAGAAAAATAGTCTAGTCAATGTCGCTCTCTATCATATCCATCACATCTGGCATTATAGGGTACGTTTGCGTGAGTCTGGGCAAACTATCGGACGTCTGCGCAAAACATGTAAAAATGCTTTTCCTCGTTCAATTCCAGTCAGTTTTGGTCGACTCGATACTCCTATAGCTACCGAATCTAGCTTGAATGTACATTTTTTTAAATTTCCACGTTAATTGTAATTCACGGTAATTAAGTATTTACGGCAGTAGATTAAAACAATATCATACATACATTTTTAAGTCGTAAGCAAACATTCGACCATAATAAAGAATCAACAAGTACACAGACGAACGAGCATGGTTCCGAAAATTAAATCAAGGCGATCTTCTCAAAAATACTTAAATTTTGGATTTACCCTTACTGAAGTAAATGATGGAATAAAAGCCCCAGCTCGATCTGTGTTAAAACTTACAAATCTGTAGAACAGCATGTGAAAGTTGTTTTTAAAACATGTAAAATCATTTAGCTATGTTGGCAAAGAATTTTAAAAAGTATTTTCTGAATGAGGACAGCTTGGTAGGAAGTTACAAGTGGATTAGGGATCTATTTCAAGATACTCCAAAGGGCTCTCAACTTCCGAAGAAGAAATCTCTTCATAGATTTCACATCCAGTGAAAAATTAAAAGGCAATTTTGAAATAAATCGCTCTTTGAATTTGGGGTAGAGGTGGATGAGGAATTATCTGTACTGAAAACAAAAGCACTTCGTATACTATTACCATTTTCAACATCCTACCTTTTTCAAACCGGATTTTCTGCAGTGGATGCCTTAAAGAAAAATATAGATTTCAGATAAATATAGAAAAATCACTCTTTAAGTGTCAATTTCTGATATTAAACCTTCCTTTGAAAAACTTTCCTCTACAAGACAAGCCCGTGGAAGTCCCTAATAATTATTAAACTTGTTCTTAATTTAGTAATAAGATTGATTGATTGAATATTAACGTCGCACTGTTCAGCTGCACGAGGGCTTTTGACGACGGACCACGTAATTTTGAACCATGGTCAAGTGACGTGGATGACACCTGAGCTGGCACCCCTCTCTCCTAACTACCACACCCCACCAACGGGAAAACGTTTCAACTCTCCACAGATTTAACGTGCATCGCTGCCCTACACGGCGGGTCTTTAGTGGTACTGGGCTCGAACTCGTGACAAGGCAAGCCACGATCCGATACCTATACAACTCGGCTACCGCGGCCAAATTCAGTAATAAGAAATTATTTATAAAATACCTTCTTCAGTACTGATACGTCAAACGTATACTGGCTGAAACACCGACTCTTCGCACGAGTTCATTTTTTAAAAAAATAAAACATTCTTGATATAATAGCTGAACTGTAAGGAGAGTAAAACTGTGTGCACGACATTGTATACAAAAATGTAAAATGATTTTTTTTTAGATAAATGCTATAATTGTAAATAACTGTTTAAAAGAACTGTAATTTTAAACCTCACACAATTAGCATTTAGAATTAATGTTAAATTACGAAAAAGAATATAAAATTCCGATGAAGAATAATTGTGTTACTTTTTAACATTTAAAGCGAGAAGACTTCAAAATGTTTTAACCCGGGAGCAGGCGCGTACTCGATACTAACATTAATGGTAGTGCGGGGGGACTCAGTCACCCCAATCATTTGTTTAGAATTATTTTTACTGTACACGATACAAATCGAAATTCTAGTGAATATTTTAATTTATAGAAAGTATACTTACCTTCTTTCAAGGACTATTCAATTCTTTGATGATTTGAGAAAGAATCCAATAAAACTGAACTAAAATGATTCAAAAGTACAAGACCATAATAAAGGACGCAAATCAGACACTTTTCAATTATCCTACAGAAATGTTAAACCAATCAATTCTTTTCCAAATATCGCAAAACTCAATTATTTACTATTTCCCTAAGCGAAAAGCAAAGGCATAAAAGATGGGAGGGAACTAATATTGATAATAACCATACCATAAGATTGAAGGTCAATCAAATGATTAGCAAACGTACTATGCAGCCTGGCTGAAAAGTGAATCATGACTTCCTTTTCTTTTTCTACAATTAATGTACAGTATTTCAATAATAATTACAGTGGTGTATTGTTTATCTTCTTAGAATTTTTCTCAGGGTCTGGGTTTCGTTTTTTCTTTTAACGAGTAATATTTTATGTTAAAACGTAATAAAAAAATCTCTCATTGAGGAAATACAGCAAATAAAACAAAATGTTTTTTTTTTTTTTAATTTGGTTTTGGGATCAAAGATAGCTATTTGATGACGGAAAAAAGCCAGATAATAAACATAAATTATGTCAGTGTTGTTGTGTGTATTTTTTTTTTATTATGGAAGAAAGCATTTTGTTTTACTTCTCTTTCCGGTTATTTTTTTTTAAAAAAAATCTTTAAATTTTCGATACGCTCGCGCCCCCCCCAGGGGGGCGCGCCCCACACTTTGAGAAACACTGAGTTACAATTATATGGAAAAAAGGAGCGAGTAGAAAAGTTTATCGGGGTACGTTCTGCACGCCTCTTAATCTCGAGAAAACGAGAACTATAAGAGGCTGTACTAGATACACTCTGAAAAGTTTCACCCAGAATGTTAGCAATTTCGACTGGGGAAGAAAAGACAGAGTTCGAGGTTTGTAAAATAGGGAAGGAAAATTCCCGATACATCCCGTTTGCTGCTTTAACCTTTTTCCATAATTGTTTACTGGACGTTGACGAAGTGAGTGAGGACACATATCGGATCCAGGATTGCCTCTGACTCCGACGCCTTACTCTGCGAGCATTTGCTTTTGCCTTTTTGAACGCCAAGAGATTCTCCGTAGTGGGATATCTGCGAAAGATTCCCCATAACTTCCGCTGGTTCTTATACGCTGTCTGACAATCAGTATTCCACCAAGGTTTGTAACGTTGGAATGAATGACTTGAAACTTTTGGTATGGATAAATCAGCAGCAGCAATCAAAACAT
Organism: Trichonephila clavipes; assembly: GCA_019973935.1. Lineage (NCBI taxonomy): Eukaryota > Metazoa > Arthropoda > Arachnida > Araneae > Nephilidae > Trichonephila > Trichonephila clavipes. The sequence continues at coordinate 41,014 of BMAU01009979.1, read as the reverse complement.
TGGTGACTTCTTGTACAGCAGTATCAACACTTTCTGTCTTGACCATTGCATCAGGTATTACAGCCAACTGTGTGAAAAGGGCCCAGTCTGCACGACTATAAGAATACGTAGGTGGGAAGGTTTTTCCACCCGTATCAGAATCGTGAGAAAGGATAACAGGGAAGTGGTCACTATTATACAGGTCCTTCTCAACAGACAAATTTAAATTAGGGAAGAGTGACGGTGAGCAGATGGCCAAATCTAATGTGTGAAAGGATCGTGTGGGTTCGTGAAAGTACGTTGGTTCCTCGTGATTAAGCAGACAGAGACAGTGATCAGAAAGCACCTGTTCAATCTGTCTGCCACGAGGGTTCGTCTTCGCACTACCCAACAGAGTGCTATGTCCATTGAAGTCACCAAGTATGACAAAGGGTGCTGGCAACTGGTGGATAACAGTATTTGGTGGCAAGTAAAGACAGCAGACTGTGATTAGGCTCGTGGAGTGGATTCTCACGGCTACAGCCTGCAACGAGGTATGGAGTGGCAGAGCACTAGATGGAACATCGAGGGATGTAAAAATACATACGCCTCCGGACACAGAGGGTCCCTCCGTGTCTTTCCACACACAACCATACCGACGTATCTTTGTTGTGTGACAAGAGACTTCAAGAAAGTCTCTTGAAGTACTACGCATACTGGATGGTACTGACGCATGATGTCTTTTACGTCATCTGTATGCGATCTATAGCCACGACAGTTCCAAGAAACCAGGGAAATTATTTTTTGGGTGAACTTGGCGAAAGGGGCCCTTTCAAGGGATTATCTGCCACTTGTTTAAAATCAGCCTCTAAAAGGCTCTCATCTTCTTCGGATGCCAGACCTGTGACGTAAACCGTGTCACAAGGATCAACGTCTGTGTCCATGGCATCCAAAGTTTTAGAAGTTTTCCGTCTCCGGGATCTTTTGGAGACGAGAGTTTATTCATTGGGGGAATCTTGTTTCCTCGCAATCTTTACGGATGTGTTTTTTGCTGGTTTTTTCTTTAAATTTGTTGTAGTTTTTACACTCATTAAGTCTATTTTTTTGTTATCTTTTCGGGGACGATCTAGTGGAGATGGTTGTTCTTTAATTTTCCCTTTTGTCTCAGACATGGGAGTTGGTGGCTGAGGATTCGATATAGTAGATGTTTTTGAAGAAATGGAAGGTAAGAGTTGCGTTTGGGCAGAAGATGATGAGGTAATAGCAGTAGGAATATTTATTCTTTGTTTGGATGATAGTGTGTGTGTGTGTGTGGTGCAAGTAATTTTAAAGGTGGACATTTTAATTTAGTTTTATTTTCATCTGTTTGGGTAGAATTATTTAAAGTAGAGGATCTGGTAGCCTGAGCGTAGGTCTGAGGTAACTGTGGGACTATTAATTTACGTGCTTCTGGGTAAGAAATATTTTTAGTTGTTTTTATTTCCTGTATTTGTTTCTCTATTTTCCATTTAGGGCATATTTTGGAGTCTGATGGATGAGGTTGTAAGCAATTAACACATTTTGGCTCTAGACTGCAATCTGTGGAAGTATGTCAGATGCACATCTAGAGCAAGTAAGTTGACCGCGGCAGGAAGTTTGTGAGTGTCCGAACCTCTGGCACTTAAAGCAGCGCAGAGGATTCGGTATGTGTGGGCGTATTCTACAGTTAAAGTATCCAGCTTTTATATTTGTCGGTAGTATTGGGCTATTGAAAGTTAAAATTAAATGTTTAGTTGGAATACATGTAGTCTTTTTTAATAGAGATTCTTCTGACCTGAATAACACCCTGACTGGAGGATTTCCCCGTCAGGGGTGCCCAACAGGTAAGTTTCAGAAATGATACCACGGCAGGAATTAAGGATTTTGTGTGGACTAATTGTAACAGGGCTATCTAGGAAAGACTTTGCAAGTAAAAAGGACTTGGTTTGAAGAGCAGAGTTCGTTTCAACAAGCAGATCCTCGGAACGCAATCTTTCAACGGATTTCGGTTCACCACTTATTCCGATGAGGGCTTTTTGTACGGCAAAGGGTGATATTTTCGTCATTTCACTGTTAGGAAGCGAAATGACCAAAAATCTAGTATTCAGTGACACTTGGTCAACGTTGAGGTTGGGCAATGCGAGGTCTCAACCCGGGCATGAATTCAAAGAATCCATGGGCCGAGCGTCTTGAGTTGGATAGAGTGTGTGAGTTGGGGGTTTTAATAGATGCGTTTTTAGTTTTGTCTTTATTTTGACTTTTTTTTTTAGAAAGGAGAATTCCTTGTGATTTTCAGAGGACCAGTTTAGCAGGGCTAGCCCTAGATTCAGCAACCAGTAGTGGCCTCGGGAGAGCCCCCCGCTCTGCAATGCAGGACCCCATCCAGGCACCACCTGGAACTACAAGACAAGCGGGATTATACACCAGCTGATAGAGCAGCCAGGAAATGCTGGTTAGGCTGTCCCGGGCTCCTGTACTATCTGGCGGCCTGAGACGCAAAACTCAGCTTATCTCCGGTACCCTCTACATGGCCGCTTCATCCAAGACCCCACCTCACTAGTCCAAAGGTCCTCATAAGTTCAAAACCCCGCTCCAAGTGCCAGTTTTCCCAAGGAGCAGTCCGTTGTGTCATCATACCAAAAGTGAAAAACCATCCGACACAACTTCATTCCACTCAGTTCTGGTCTGCCACAGGACTTCGTGGCAGAAAAAAAAAGATAATAAGTAAAGAAAAGCATTGTCAATTGAACACAAATAAAGCAACAAAATCAATAATCGAATACAAAAGAAGCAAAAAAATTAAAATATTGAAAGAAATTTAAGAAAATCAAATTAAAAGAACATAATATAAAATGCAAACCATAATACGGCAGTAAAAAAAAATATCAATTTTTTTACTAGAAAAAAACAAAGTTGGAACAAATTTCAGTGTTCAATGTGGGTCTGTGGTCTGGACGTAAAAAGAAAAGGGAAATTGGAATGGCAAGAAAGAAGGCCGAAAATAGAGAAGGATCACTAGGGTTCCCCGGGTTCGTGAAGCTCGTGTTTACCAAAGACAGTAAACCCCTAGGGAGAAGGAAAAGATTACTGGGGCACCTCGGGAGCGAGAAACCCGTACTCACCTAAAGAAGGTGAGCCCCCTGAGGGGCTCAAATTTATAAAGCAGGATAGTATCAATACAGATGAACCTTTTAGACTTTAATACTTATGTAAAAATTAAAATCCAGAGTATTCTTATGTTTAATACATTCCAGCTGGGGTTGCATAATTTCTTCAATACACTGTTATACTCCAATAATATGTGTATAGTCTTATATGTGAAACTTATCAGAATTAATGAATTTTACATTTTGATAACCCTTGTGCAAATACCAATAAATGTTATCCATAGTAAAAAAAAAATTGTACATCTGTGTGACAAATTTATACCAGTCAAATTCTGAAAAATAGATGTCGTGTTAAGAAATCCCTATACTACAAAATAAATAGATACAAATTTAATGCCTTAATTTTTTCCCACATTCAGAATGAAATTCTCGATAAATATTTTTTTACTAAAATGGTGCTGCGAATAAAGGCTTTAAAAATGTTGCATAATTTTTTTACTAATAATTTTACAAAAGGTAATTTGCATTTCTAATGTTTGAAAATGGTATTTAATTTATCATCAAGTATAAACATTAATGAACCTGTAGTAAATTAAGATATTTTTTCATTTCTGTAGTAAATGCTTTTCGCGATGTTTGCTTCCCCAAAGAATAAAATTATATAGTATAATACATTATATATACAGAGAAAGAGAGACAAAAACTTATTTTAATATATGACATGTAGGGTTGCATATCAGATTCTTGTGTTTTTATTTTAGATAATTTAATACAGAAATATCTATGAACTACTCTGAAGATATGTAAAATAATAAAAATTTAAGTTAACTAAATATATTTTTTCTCTATATAATTTAATTTAAAATAAACAAAAAATATTTACATTCCTGTAGATATCATCCAAATTCCTTTTAGCAGAAGTTTCTTTTGTAAACACAAAAATAGTAGGAATGGAGCAGGCGACAATTTCTAAATGTTTGGTATTGAAAACAAGCTTATTCAAAGTGGTCAGAGCATAATAAGTGAGGAGATGGTTTAAAATCCTTACGCTTCATCATGTTAACTAAACACTCAAATTTTTTTAACCGGGATATTAAAAAAAAATTTTTTTTCCAATACAATCATCTGATCTTTTACTTGTAATCGAGTTAGAATGTAAAAGAGCAAGAGCAAAATAGTATACAAAAGTGTTAGGTCAGAGTTAAGCGGGAAAAAAACCAAAACATATTGACGTGCCATCCTTATCACGTGATCGTGACGTCACATGAATCAACCTCATTTTCCACTCCCCCCCTCCATACAATAACAATGCATTGAATGCAATAAAAATGTTCTTTGACGCTAAAGCAACAATACAATCTTAATTATAAACATTACAAATTATCAAGGTAAGTATTTAGTTTCATAAATGCTACTTTTAAATAATAAACATTTCAGGTTACTTTTAAGCAATAGAATAATCATTCCTTTACAGGTTTAATAGATATTAGAGTACCTGCTTCCTGCAGAGAAGCTCAAATTAAAGATGTTAAATTAAAATTTTTAAGTTGATTTGAGAAAAGATATTAAAGATTAAGTAAAATACATTACGTAATTAAAATGGTGTGAAAAAATTTGAGTGAAAAATCTTTATTTCAAAGTGTAGTGTGTTATTGCTTGTGAAAATATGAGAAAAAAAATTTTTGTGGCAGAGCGCAGGGTGGCCGACTTGATTTCAGGTTGAGGGGGAGAAAAACAAACAACGCAGTGAACCTGCCCTCAGTCTGAAAAGGTGCCTCAGAGAGGCAGCTTTTTATAAACTTTGGGGTGAAAGTGTATTGACCAATCGGGGAGCAGCCTTTAAGTCCCTCTAGTGGGGGAGGGAGATGCAGTTATTCTTTCTAATTTCTAAATTGGAACTGATAGCAAGATCCATCTGTTCCCATGAATTTTTACCATCTTAAGTAGAAACACAAGTGCAAAGTCCTTCAGGATCTCTCAAATGTGATATTTTCCTATTTATCAGTAATGTTCAACCTTATGAGCAATGATCAATCACAAGAAGAATACTTTACCTGGAATCATTTCAAGAAATGAAACTCTTGCACTGATCCACTTGTTTCACTAAATGCTTGTTCCAAAAAGTGAGCCATACTGTGAAGTCGAAAAGATCAACACAGTAGGGTTCACCATTTAGAAAAAAAGCATTCAAATCAAAATGCTGTAAAATACCCAAAAAGGAGGAAGTATTAATTTTCGAAACATATACATATAACAAGAATATAGTTAAATGTAGAGACTACCTTATAAAGTAATATTTAAAACTATGATCCTTAACTCCTGTTTCGATTTAAAATAGAAATAAAACAAATTTTCTAGAATTAAAATCTTAAATTGTAGGATAAGGAGAGAGGCTAACTGCAAATTTATAAATTTAAATGCATCAAAAATGAGTAGAATTTTAAATAATTTTAATACAGCTTTTATATAATTACTACAGTATGACTATATAATTTATACTACAAATTTTTAGTCTTACCTTTACATTTCACACAAGGCTCACTTGAGAGAGAGAACCTGAATCCTTTCCCCAGATTTCTCAACCGTGAACGATTAGTTTGATTAACATTTCAAGTTTAACAAAATAATTATTAATGTAGTTATTTTATATTGATTACTAATTCTGAAGTGCAATAACAATTAATAAAATGTATTAATACATTAATGTACTTCTCCAAAAGAAGAACTCAAATATAGTTTTACTATACTCTGTTTTGAGAAAGTCAATCTTATAATTAATTCCAAAGAATAAATGTTTATTTGAATGTATTTTAAAGACATGCATCTTCTTTCTCTATATGATTTCAATACAATGTTAAACATTTAAGAAGAGCTTTTACTAATGCAACTTTTCAATAGAATCCATTTCCAGCAAATTCCTTTCTTTCAAACTCCCTTTATACTAGCATTACAGAGGATAGTTTCCCCATTAGCATTATTTATAATTCTACGCGTTAAAAAAAGAAAACTTCATATTCCAAGATATGTCAATTTATTATGGTACAATTAAAAGAAACAAACAAAAAAAGGGGGATTGTACTCACCATTAATTTAACATCTTAAACACAGGCTTGTAGGTATGAATAAAAAAAGCTTCAAGTAGTATTACAGCTGTACAATAGGCTGTTGGTAACATGTCATTCAACTTGATATTTCACTCTTAACTTAACAAAATGTAAGGATTTTAAAGCTTAATAAATATATTGTAGCCCTATACAGATGTTTCATAACAAGAATATTAAAGGATTGTGATCTCCATGAGGGTATGGCAATCTTAAAAAATTTCAGTTAACCATTTAAAAATTTTAAATAAAAAATTATAAATGTATGATAGTCCGACTCATTTTTAAAATTACAAACATTTTGAATTTTATAAAACAAATGATATACAAATATTTAAAATTTCACACTTAAGATTATTTTAAAAAAGAAAATTATTTGGAGAAGACTTCTTTTGTATTGACTTGATTTATAAAACTCACACTAAGGTAAAATTAAAAATGCATATATAGTTACAGATAAGAAACTAATAGCTAGCAGCTTTTATTAAAAAAGAACTAACTCAAAATGATTATATTTTAAGATTATTACACATGCAAAAGTTAACTAAATTAGAAGTTGACATCAAGACAAAAAGCAACCAATAGCTATCGAGTAAATGAATGCTGTAAAATTTGCAGCTTCTTTACAAACAAACTTTTAAAGGCATAGAACTACATTCCTTTCTGATGATAAATATTCCAAAAGTGTATGACACACTAACAATTAAATTTTTTTCTTCAAATAGGTAACACTTCCATCCCCCCCCCCCACCCTCCTGCAGCCTTGTATGTCATAAATAAAACTAAATGTTCAAAAAGAGTACCATTACATTTGTTACCAAGTTGCCACTGCCACATTTAAATCCACCTAAAATGAGTTGACAACTATTTTCTCCAATGAAACGCCCAATCAAATTTGGAATTGAAAAAGAAGCCATTTTGAATCGAGACATTTTGCCAGATCCAAGTAAAACAACACAAGGGGATATATGCAATCAATCAATACCGCCATTAGATGCTGCTGAATAAGAATCTTTTGTGCATTATTTCATACACTCTTTCCAAATAAAAGCTAATTCACTATTCACAGCAGATATTTTAATACTTGAACATCAGTACTGCTCAGCAATAGTTGGCTTTGGAAATATATTTTCTGGCAGTAGTCAAAGGAACATTATGAACAAGAAAAATGTACAAACAGTACGTCAGCTCTGGTTACATTTCTCTCAACAGCATTTATGAAAAACAATCCAATTTTGAGCAACTGCTCCTTCATTTTCTCAATCAGAACATACTTTCGAGTTTCCATATGTTGGGCAATATATCTGACAGGGAGAAATCATATTTTCAGTATGACACATACATGTCAAATTGGTTTTTTTTTACCCCATTTAAGGATGTAGTAAAAAAAATCAAATTCCTTTCTAAAAGTCTTGACTGGTTTAAAAGTAAATTTTGCCTTTGTTAGACAGCTTAACAGAAATATCGAGCTAAAATCATTCAGCAATATTTTACATTAAGAATACAAATATCTGCAAAGTACAAAGTGAATGGAGATCTAAAAAGTTGATAGAGGTTAAGTTTTTTAAGCTAATAACTCTCTCTCTGCTCATCCTGTGATTTCCATGGACAACGTAGATTGCGCAACCCATTATTTTCAAGGGTTATGCATTTTTCTAACTATTAACGGTAGCAACCCATGCTGCTCTTGTTTATGTTTTCATTTATATTTTTATATTCATATTTTGATGATCTAATTCTATATTTTAAAATAAGAATTCTTTTACATTTTTTTGTATTTTTAACTCCAAAATGTAGATTTGAAATACGTAATACCATACATAATTTTTTAACCTACTTGGATAAAATAACTATGCAGCGGGAGGGTTAACAAAAGCCTGCCTAAGAATCTGAAACCAAAAGTTAAAATACAACATGCAGGAGGAAAGACAATTTTTAAACACTGAATTGCAATAAGTAGCATGGTTTCACCACCTTATTTTCCAGTTTTATGTGAATATAAAACAATACATAGTCAGCAGACTACGGAATTTTTGTGAAATGTAAAAATGAATGATCTTGAACAAAAACATGAATAAAAGCTAAAAGGTGTATGTATATATATGAAATTATAGGATGTGAAAGATTTTATTTAAAAATAAATTTTGGGGTAAAGTTGTAATTGACCTCATTTTAAAGTACTTGAAATAAACTATTTTTCAATTCTTACTATTAGCTCCTTCTATGTATTTATTTATATATTTATATTGTTCAAATTTTCAATCGTTAATAAAATACTTTCTATATATTCATCCAATCAAGTTCAAATAAATTGTTTTAAACTTGTAGTGGATGACACTTAATGTTAATACAGTTTTTTCAAACAAATTTAATTTAATTAAATTAATTACTGGTTTTGGATGCCAACTTAGAAATGTTTCTATTGTTGTAACAATGTAACTGTTCAAACAAGAGCAAAAGTTGGCATCAAAAACCTGTTTTTCAGCCAAACTAGCCAAATCGGGTGTACATTGTTACAACCTTGCAGACAAATCATGCTCTTTTTTCAATCTCTACTAATAGTTCACTCTCTTCCCTATATATATATTTCATAAATATATCTTATTCAAATTTTCAATCATTAATAAAATACTTTCTATTCATGCACTTTTTATATTACTTGTTTAATTGAGTCAGTACACAAAACTAAAAATTTTCTTATGTTATACTTGACTTTATAATTAAATATGATTAAGTAATCAGATTTATTATTTTGCTGTGTTCCAATGCAAAAATTTAGACATATATTGAAATCTTTACGAAATTAGATGGTGCTTAATAATCTGAAATGGAATTTCAAGAGTATTGGTGTTGTGATAATATTGAAAAGAATCTTTATAGTTAGGATCCCTTATGAAGAAGTCTACTTCCCTTCCACAATTATTTAATGCCATCGTTCCCACACATTAAATCAGAAAAACTTTCAAAATGTGAAGCACTACATTCAGATACACAGTGTAACAGAGAAACAAAGTTTCTACACAAAAGCATTCAAATACTCTTTGGCAGATACAATGAGAAATTAGGAAATTTAAGAATTCCCTCTCCCCTTCCAAACTTAAGCATATTACTAATTTTTAGATCTAGAACCTGTAGGCCTGGATGTTTAGTAATATGTACCAGTTTAACAATTTTTGAGATATGCTTTGATAAATACAACAGAAAGGAAAAATACTTAAGATGAACAAATAAAACACAAGAAAATATCTAAATTAACTCAAGTAAATTGCGTTATTTTGAAAAATAAAAGTGTAAGTTATTAAACAAGAAAATTTTATTTCTCTCTTTATGCAAGTGATTTCATTTTTAAACATCTATTTCCTATAGCTAAGTTTATTTATATCTATTATGAATATATTCATGGATTTTATATATTTCATAATTTATATATAATACAATTTTTCCTCTATGTTTTAATCTCACGTTTTTAAGAAATTGTTTAGTCTGTATCTCTTTAGCAAATATTACTAATATCACTACTAAATAAAAAACCATAACACATGTATAAATTTCACAAAATAAATTATTGCATCTTTCAAGGTTAAGTAATGAAAACATTGCACAGTTACTGTCCTTATTTTTGGTAGAGTTTTATCATTAATAAATAAATATGTGATAATATACCTTCCTTAGAATTTGATTTAATGAAATCATTAATTTTGGATTCCATATAAAAAAATTCCATTTAGGACACTAATTAAACATTAACATACTTGAGGCATTAAAAGTAACTGACCAAATATAATGAAAAACAAGGATGTACCTTACTTTTTGATAAGTCTTTTTTACAAGTGTTGTAATAGCCATGTTTATATTTAAGAAAAATTAAATTATAAACAATTATGTACAGGGATTTAATTACTTCATTAATAAAAATATGCATATTTTCACACATTAAAATAGCACACAAAACAAACATTCATTGTGTATTCAGAAAAGTTAAATTTAAAAAATATGGTAATCTCTTAATAATTAACTTCAGTTGAATGCCAACTTAAGTGATATACTCTCACAAGAGTATTTGTTTAAGAGAAAGCAAGATTTATAATTATCAAAAGCCAAGAACAGATTTTTTTTAATGTTCAGAAATTCACAAAGCACCAAACTCATAGCATACTAAATTCTCTTTTGATTTTATTCTTTGTAAAATACTTTTAATCGTGTAAAATATACCTGAACTTCTTGTTGACAATTAGAACTCATCCTTAAATGTCTTCAGTCAAACAAACTGGTGTCATCAAGGTTTAAGTTGAACTTTACTTTGCAATCATTATATAACTAAGAGGGTAATTTCCTAAAACAGTCAATGTGAAATGAAGATATTTTCGGAAATGTTACCCCCCTTCCGATAATTTTTTTTTTTTTTTTTTTTTTAATCTCTTAAATCTCCTAAACCCCCAAACTATCTAATGCAATATCATAGAATTTCTGATGGAAAAACTGCACAACTTTTTATTGATCAAGATTTTATTTTAAGTAATTTTAGAAAACAACAATGAATTCAACTTTTCACCAAAAAAAAGGCTTTTAGTAAACTAAATCTTGCAGACACAAATGTAAGCTTTATCCTTATATTTTTATAAATATGCATGGCTGTATATCTAGTTTTAATATAAAATGTTTTATTTCATTCCAATTTAGCTCTTATAATACATCAAGCATATTCAGAATACAGTATTGCATTATAAGTATGCCCATCTTCTTTTCCCTCATGCCAAGGTTTCATCAAGGAAAAACCTCAATACAAATGCAGTACTAGACTATAACCAAGCTCTTTCAATTATGAAATATCTGAAAGAATGAGTAGTAAAATGTTATCTTCCCAATTAAAATATTAACATGTGTATTTCTCTGGATCATCCAAGCAAATTGCAATCTTTGATGAAATTTTTATAATTTAGGAAGTGGAAAGTTAAAAGATTTAACTACGTTCCACTAAACTTCGGGGTTTCATGAGTAAATACTTGGAATTCACCAAATTGAAATAAAATTTTGAAAAAGAAAAAAAAAAGAAATAGATTCACTTAGCCTGTTGAGTTTGTATGATCACAACTTAAAGCAATGTTGCCTAATGTAGGTTTCCACAGGGGATTAACAAAAAAGCAATCCTGGTCTCTCAGCCTTTAATTTCCTGCTATTTTTACTTTGCATACAAAAGTTAAAAGCTACTAGAAGATATACTCTATGGCAGAAATTAGCCTAAATAAAAGTGGTAAAAGGCACATTTGTGTTTCATGGCATGTTTCAGGAGAATGGGGTAAAATGGTACCTTTTAAAAAAATTATGGAAAATTTGTGGCAATTTAATTTTGGAAATATTTAGCTTCCTGCATTTATACAAATAAAAAAACTAGAGTACCTTCATCACGTTTTAACTGTAAAAGGCAGCCAACCACTTTCAAATTCTTTTTGATCTTTAAGATTTAATGCATAGGTAGGTATTCTCTATTCATTGTGAGATAAAGTGAAAAAACATTTTATTGAATAGACTTTTATTATTTTTTTTTACTACCTTTGCATTATATAAATATACATCATTATCAGCAGTTTCTTAGAATATTTCTTGTGCATGTTTTCTTAGCTTGAATGTATTGAACACTTTCAATTATACAAAGAAAAATATTTATATGCTTTCATACAAAAAATTCCCAAATTCTTTATAAATGCAGATAATCATTTATATTACCATATACTAACGAGTTTTAGAGTACATTTATTTATTATTTACTATGAAATAAACGGATTCCAACAATAAGATATACTTGAAATTGAGACAAAACTGAAATATTTATGTAACTATTCTTTGTGGTTAGTAATAAATGCATAACTTATATTGCATCAAATTGTTGAAAGAAATTTTTTTTTGTACACACACATTAGTATTTTTTTTTTTTTTTTTTTTTGTATTCTGGGGAGGTGGATTAACCCCATTGTACAAATAATATATCTGTTCATACTGTAAAGTTCCTTTTTGTCGCAAAATTTCTTTTCTTGGCACCCCTCTTCAACCTCTTTACAACCCATTTTTACTAACTATTCCTAATGTATAAATCAATTTATTACAGCATCACAAAAAACTTTTTATACAGTAAGAGTACTCCAGTGATACTCAACATGCTACCCGCCAGCCTTTTCTGAGTGGCCCATTGCACTAAGAAATTAAGTTACTGAAAAACTATGTCCTAAAAATTTAGCAGGAAATTTTATCAATCAAGCAATCAAATATATCAATTTTGCTATTAATTTTTTTAAGGTATAATGTAAGCAAGAGGCTTGGTCATGAATGAAAGGAAATAAAAATTCTCATAACTCAGTAAAAAAAAATGCATAAGAATAAATATTCGTGTGCATGTGCTTGATCGAAAAGTTAATATAGTATTAAAGTAAAAGCCAAAATGAGTTTTAATGCTTTTTCCAATGTTGCTTTGGTCTTATAGTGTTTTTTTCTATTATCTGCATGTTGCGGCCTGCGTAAAATACCTGTCGTGTACGCAGCTTGAAAGGAAAAGATTGAGTACCCCTGGTCTACTCTAATACTATATTTATTACGCTGGGAAGAAGCCTTACAGCCATTTTCATGCCAACAGCCCAATACAAACTGGCTTTTTTCTTACTATACTTTTGAGAGACTTTATTTAAATAAAGCTGTACACTTTTTACGTTGCCATCTAATTATCACTAAGAATTAATTACATCTACTAAATTGTAATTTTATCCATAGGTCATTTGAAAGAGTTTATGTGTAACCTATTAATTATGTTTGGTGTTTTAAGCTTTTAAAACAAAAAGACTAAAAAATTCATCCTAATGTATATTGTAAGAATTATATATAAAAATTAATCTCAGTTCAATTCAAAGGAATAAACTGAATATGTTTAAGAAACAAGATTTTAATCCAAAGAATATCACAGTTCTCTTTTAGAAAATTGTTATTTTTACCTCACAGTACATTTTTCTTCAAATATGTAGGAACTTTCTCTGATACTGAAGCAAAATTTGGAAGGATGATTTTTAATTACTTGAACATGCAGTGATGACAAAGTAGAATTAGCAGTGTTTTAATACTGTTTTAATTTATAAAGCAAAATTAATTTTCTACATAAAATTGGATATCATAGAATTTATCAGACTTGAATCCCACTATGACAAGTAAAGTTAAAAAATTAGCATTTCTCAATTTAGCCACAGCATTGTAAAAATAACAGCATAAAATAAAAACCATTAACCAATTCATCAAATGAAAAAATTTTACTTAACAAAGTGAGCTGTGGAAAGCCATTCCCTCGCACTGAATGCAAAAACTTGAAAACAAAAACCTCGTTCATAATTTGTATTAGTTAATTAAAATTTGGAGTCTACTTTTTACAAAATAACAGCAGTTCCCAAAAATACAGAAACATTCCATCAAAAAAAGAATATTTACAAATAAACAATGGAAATTAACATGAAGGAACAAATGCTGTAACTAGCCAATTGAAATCTTAAAAGGTACATAAGAATCAAAAAGGAATGTTAAATGAAAAAAAATTCATTTACAGTTGGTCCAAAGAACTTGCATCTATCAGGGAAGTAATAAGTCAACAAAACTGAAACATATTGCAACAATTATCAAAAAGTCTGTACGCAAGCTTATTATCCAGATAATACAAAAAAATTGGCCAGGCAAGGCTGTGAAAATTGACAAGTCTTTCCCCCCAAAAAAACAGTACTTATATGCAACAATACTGAATGCAATTAAGATGTTTGGGACACCTGAATAATGTAATTATTAGAGCTCATGTTTAGTTTTTTTGTAAACATACTAATTAATTTTTCTAAATCCACCAATTTTATTGCCGACAAGCTAACACAGAAGAATCATGGGCAAAAATTTGTTTTCCCATATGTATGGAAATGTTATTTGACGAAATTAGTGAACAGCATAATATGCGAACATTAAAATTTTTGTCATGTTGAATTATATATATTTGATATAATCATAAAATTTATCAAGAAAAAATAACCTGGTATGATAGGATGTACCAATATGTGCAATTTTTCTAAAATAGTAGCTTTTACAACTCCTGTTACAAGGATCTGATACTTATACAATTTAGATTACTACCAATTTTAAACATTTAATTTAATGAAATATAATGTAATTTGAGAAATACTTGACTTTCTGAAAAATATGAATTTTTGGATATAGTTGCCAGATCAGTAAGTTAGTAGAATTAATAATTCGAAGGAGTGCTTAATGCATTATACACGATAAAGGAAGTATTTTTTTGATGAACTATGCAAAAATTTTCAAAAAGTTGCATTTAATTTGAAAATTAAGAATCTTCTGACAAGATAAAATAGAAAAGGGAAAGTGAAATAAATGACATACTCCTTTGATAGTCAGATCATATTTTCATGGGAAGTGCTGAAGAACAAAAAAAGCAGAAAAATTAGATCTGCAATTTTAGCTCAACTCAACAGCCACAAGACAATTTTAAGGATGAGAATTGCAACCTTAAAATTAACACCTCTGTTCAAAGTTTTATAGTGAGTTACAGCACTAGAAAAAAGTACTATAAAAAAATGTTAACTCAATTCCTACTTTGAATGGATGAATAGAAAATATTTTATTCATAATTGAAAATTTGAACAAGATATATATGCTGTAAAAAATCTGGCGTATAATGCATACCTATACATTCAAGCTTAGTTTTTTAATCTTTAGTTATATTCACTGTATAACAGGTACTCCCTGCTTTAAGAAAAAATCTGAAATGTTTAAAATACATTGCTCTTATGTTTTGAAGTCGTTTAGTCATTGTATTATCTGAGACTTTTGAAAAAATAATATACCTCTAGAACTACAACTCTTTTAGTTCATAAGACCAGTCGATTATATTAGATAAACTGTATTTCGATACATATAGATGTAATTTTTTTTATGCTCATGTTTTTTGAGATTTTTAAAGCTATCGTTTTTATATCCGACATATAACGTGCTCCCTTAAATTTTGATTTTATTATTTTGTGTTAAAAGTGTGCGTTATACGCTGGATTTGACGGTGTGTATATATAGGGAGAGAGTGAACTAATAGTAGAAATTGAAAAAGAGCATGATTTGTTTGCATTGTTGTAACAGTGCACAGTAGGTTTGACTGAAAAACTAGTTTGTCACTGTTTTAACAGTTGCATTTACAACAATGGAGATGAATCTAAGTTGGTGTTGAAAACCATTAATTTAATTAATATTTGAAAAAACTGTATTAACATGAAGTGTTCTCCACTATAAGTTTAAAAAAATTTATTTGAACTTGATTGGATGAACAGAAAGAATTATATTAACGTATAAAAATTTGAACAATATATATAAAAATAAATATATAAATAAAGGAGAAAAGCGACTCACTCGCTGACTGACTGACTAATCACGATATCTCCGGAACTATTAAACCAACAAACTTGAAATTTGGTAGGTAGGCTCCTTTCATGGAGTAGGCATCAGCTAAGAACAGATTTTGCAAAGTTCGAACCCCAAGGGGCGTTATAGATAATTATTTCCATTACTAAACTATTAGATGTACAGTAGTGAAACTTGGTACACAGATTTCTTTCATAAAGTAGAGATTCCCTACATAATGATTTTTACAAAAATCGACCTCCATGGGGCGTTATACATAATTATTCCCATTTTTAACCTATTAGACGTAGTCTTGAAATTTGGTAAGCGGATTCCTTTCATAGAGTACAGATCCGCTGCAAAATGGGTTTTGTTAACATCGACCCCAAGTGGCGTTGAGGAGAATTAAGGGGCGTTATAGGCAATTAACTGCTTCTTTAAACTATTAGACGTCAAATCTTGAAATTAAGTAGATTCCATTCACCGAGTGGAGATCTGTCATAAAATGGGCTTTGTGAAAATCGTTTCCTAAGTGGCATTGCGGGGGCTTAAGGGGCATTATAGACAATTATTTCCATTTTTAAACTATTAGATGTACAGTCTTGAAATTTGGTAATTGGATTCCTTTAATAGAGTACAGATCCGCTGTAAAATGGGTTTTGTCAAAATCGACTCCCAAGTGGCGTTATAGGCAATTAACTTCTTTTTTAAACTATTAAACGTAAAATCTTGAAATTTAGTAAGCTGATTCCATTCATTAAGTAGAGATTCGCTATAAGATGGGTTTTATGAAAATAGTTTCCTAAGTGGCGTTGCGGGGACTTAAGGGGCGTTATAGATAATTATTTCCATTTTTAAACTATTAGACGTACAGTCTTAAAATTTGGTAAGCGAATTCCTTTCATGGTATAGAGATCCGCTACAAAATAGTTTTGGGGAAAATTGATCCCCAAGGGTCACTGAGGGGGATTAAGGGGCGTAATAGATACAATATTTCCGCTTTTCAACTAATAGAAACACCTGTTTGAAAATTAGAAAGTATATTCCGTTGATGGAATAAAGTTCCTTTTACAAAGATTTTTTGCGAAAACTGACACCCAAAGGAGTGGGGATGCGAGGGATTAAGGCGTGTTATAGAAAAATTCCTGTTTTTGAATTTAACTCATTTACTTGAAATTTGTTGAGCACTTTTCTTTAGTTGAATAGAGTTCCACTAAGAATGGATTTTACGGAAATCAACTCCAGGGGGAAGAGGGGAGAGTTATTGGGGCGTATTGATAGACAAAATTCCCGTTTTCGAACTGCTAAGACTACAATAATAAAATTTGGTTTGCATGCTTCTTTTGTTGAATCGGAATCCGCTAAGAATGCTCTCAATGAGGTATTGATGATAAAAATTCCGTTTTTGCTCTGTTAGATTTAGACTTGAAATTTAGCATGCATGTTTATTTTATTGAGTACAGATCCACTGAAAGTTGCTTTGGTGGAAATCCACTTGATTATTAGGGTAAGTGAGCGAAACCAATCTTTCTCCTTCTATTTTAGATATAAATAGAAATTAGATATTATAATTTATATTCTTTTTATATCAAGGAGCGAGAGTGTAACAGCTATAAATATATTTTTCAATACAATTGATTTCTTAATGCTAGATATCAATAATTAATATATATGTAAACAGTATACATATATACAACATCGTGAAATACCCAGTGAAGCGGGTGGGTAACGGCTAGTATATATATATAGGGAGAGAGTGAGCTATAATAGTTGGAATTGAAAAAATTGAAACTTATCAATGTTATTTCAAGTGTATAGCATGTATATCTAGAAGATTTGGTTTACTATCTGGAGTAGAGACTTTAGTTAGGATAAGTCTTTAAACAGAAAAGGATATTTTTTTCAAGTAAAATGACCTCACATAAAAACTAGTCTTAGATGGGTAATCAATGAAAAAGACAAATCTGATTAAGAATATGCATTAGCAGAATAAAAAATTTTATATAGCAACTTCCAAATTATATATACCACTTAGTAGTGCAACAGCCCATGAGGGCCAAGGCCTACTGTATCCATCTCAGTTTTCATGACTTTGGGCACTGAGGTGTGCGAGTGAACGAATATTAACGTTGCATTGTTCAGCTACTGATACTACAAAAGATTCACAATAACTCCGATGATACAAGAATAATCAACTTAATTTTCCTTATTTAAATACAGGCGAATCTGAAAAAGATACAGTTCTGCACTGACTCTGGAAGTCCTAATTTTAACCTCATGGGTGTAAAAATTACTAAAGCCAGCAACCAATATTAAACTGCATGAAGGCCATATTAGTATTTAGTATCATTCATGCTATACACTGCTACAAGGTTTCCATTGATAAGTTTCAAACAAAGAGATCCTTTTCAATGTAATCACAGATAAAACACATGGCAAGTAAAACTTAATATTATTTTATAACTAAACTCAGCAGTGCAACAGCCCATGAGGGCAAAGTTGTGGATGAGGGGTAACCCATCTCAGTTTTCGTGATTTAGGGCAACAGATGTACCGGTCAGGTGGTCACAGTCTGATGCAACAGACCTTACATGGACACAGTCTACTGACTAACAAGGAGAGGGCTCGACATGGTAAATTTATTTGGGAACAAGACTCAAATAGTAGTACTCCTTTAAGGTGTTCAACCTCTAGGTAATAGCATCAAATGAGCTGTCAATTCAGAGAAAATATCCTCCAAATACAAATAAATTTTAATTACCTACAGCAACGCAGTAGCTTATAGTATATATTGAGTACCACATGATTTTAGTCTTTTTTAATCAACTCATTTTATTATTTTTACAATAAAAAATTTATTAAAAAGTAAAATAATTACTATCGTTATAAAATGTATTGTGTATGTTTTATATAAATATATTTTTATTACTAATAAATATTGTTTATTATATAAAAATATTAAATACTATTATTTCGCATTTTAAAAAGAAAAAAGTTACAACATAATTGTATAAAAACCATTTTTAAATAAATTTATCTAATTGTAAAAATAATTAAATGAATTCATTTAAAAAATCAGCTTGTTGATCATGTGGCATGCAGATATACCACCTAAGCTACTGTGTCGTAGGTAGTTGAAACTTATTTGTGTACAAGCCAAGTATGAATTTCGAAGGCTATTAAAAACTGAATAACTGTCCATTTGGCAGTATTATTTTTAGAGTTGTACACCCTAAAAGGAGAACTATTACACTAAGTCTCGCCCCAAATGAATTTCCCATGCCATATTTGAAAAATGGAGGGAAAAAAAATTTCACTTAATCATGAGATGGGTGTATAAAAAAAAAAGGCAACAAATGCATTAATGTAGAATGTCTAATGATTTTATACATAAAAAAGTTTAAAATTTTTTTTTGATGCCTCTTTTTTTAAATTCAAATTTCAAGAAATATAGAATCCTAATATATATAAACACAAAAGTTTGTGAGGATGGTTGGCTGTCTTTCACGTAAAAACTAAATGGACTTTACAATAATACAGCTTAAAAATCAGAATAACACATAGGCTATAATTTATAAAGATGTGTGAAGTTTTCAAAATGTAAAGACAATTGTCAACAAAGTAGGAAAAAATTCTGTCATTTGCAAAAAAGCCCACGACAGCATTCATCTTCGGCATGCCTCAGTGAATCATTCTTTTATTTCATAATAAAACTAGATTTCAAAGGGAAAGGTGGTGACAAGATTTTAACAAAAAAAAAAGTAATATTAATGTATTACACTAACTGATATAAATTATTTACACTATTTTAAGCGTTCATTACACAATTTGTAACAATGACAGTGGAAGGAAAAACTGTGAAATTAAAATATCAAAATGTTTTTAGCAGTTATTTTTTTTTGAATGTTTTTTTTTCAGTACATGTAAACATATATCTATGCTTCCCCCATACTGTTTTTTTATAACTTAGATATATATGTTTATTCAAGCATTAAAAAAAGCAATCGTTTTAATAGCTATCTGTAAATTTTTCTTTTATTACTTATAGAAAATGGATTTTAATATATATATGTTTTTTAAAAGAATTATTTCTATTATTTCATAACTAAATTAATTATTTGTTAATTAAAAAGTACATCGTCTATTATTTTGGATAAAAATACATTTCAGAGACATTTTTTAGCTAACTATACGTAATGATTGATTCAAGAAAATCTTAAAATTTATTATATTATTTTAGTTTCTTAGAAACTAATTATTCTAAAAATGATGAGTTTTTTGTTTTACTCTTAGCATTTAAATCTTTTTCTTTTTATTACTTCACATTAATAATTTTTTAACTAATACAATATTGTTTTTTAAGTCATACATCGAAATTTGAAGCCATATTTTATCTGTAAGCGGAAGGGGAAACAGTAATTTTACACTAAAAAAAACCTGTTATGCCAAATCAAAAATATGTGAAACAAATTTCGATAAAAGGAAATTTAATGAAATAATTTCAGAAATCACTCGCATTGCACGCGTACAAACACAATTGCTGGCGTCATGAGGAAAAGAGAAAGCCTGTGCAAAGCCGGGCCATGCAGCTAGTACTTTATAATTGAAGGGAAAATCTTAATTTCACTTAAGTGATTGAAGAAACTTAAAAGGCAACCGACTTCTCAATATTTGTCCTTGAAACCTTTCCGCAGCAATCCGATATTATAACAAATCCTTTCAGTGATTCCTTTACCTACAATATATTCATTCTCATGAACCCTTGAAAATGTCATGAGCTAAAAACTGCCCATGCTTAGTGTCATGTGGACATGAGGAATCCCACAGACTTTTCCCTCACAAATATTACATTTCACATCTGTATATATATATTCCATTCCTTTCTGTAAAACTTTGTTTAAAATCTTTTTCACTAATATTTAAACGAACTTTTTTTCAAGAAGTTTATAGAGAACTACTGAAATGTTAAGAAAATTTCAAGTTCTAAAACAGAAAAGAATTCTGATAAAAATGCTGCTACTAACCACCACACTTCTACTTATAGATTTTTATATTAAAGAGTTTGGAAGCATGTATGAAATAAATTAAAGATGCACATAAGATTCAGCACCAATAGAAGTGAGAAAAACATTCTGTATTTTTTAACATGCTTGTGCCCATCCAGTAGTGATGAGCAACATTGACGAGCAATAGGGCCAGGGCTGGAATCACAAAGGCATGGATGTTTGTAAATGTATAGTGCTTTTGCTGCATGGCGGTACACTAAATGTACACTGGTACATTCAGCTGCAAGACCTGTCATGAGGTTGGTGGAAGAGGTAGGAGGCCCCTGAACACCACCAGGGTGTTTTCTTTCAAAATTGGGGTGGAAATGAGCAAAATCGTAGTCACCTGCATGGTGCTCAAAGCTAACGACAGGCGTAAAAACATAGCCCTTGGCCACAATGAATATCATGGTCCTCGATCTGGCCTTTGCTGATCATTTGGCATTAAAAACATGCTTAGCTTAGAAATGATGAATACTGAAATGAAACTGAAGAAATCTACATTTTATTAGATAATTAGGAATATTTTCAAGTTTTTATATTTTCTTAACCAAGTGGGCAATATTCAATTTAATAAAATGTTCATAAGTTCATTTTAGTATATGAACTACTTAGCTGCATATTTTCATGGATTAGTATTTTAATTGGCAAGTAGCGAACTAAATACTCATCCCACACAGTACAAAAAGCTTTATAAAAATTACTCTATAACTCCAATTAGAAGTTTCATTTATGTGTTTCTCTTTGAAAATCTGCATGCAGAAATTTATAATCCATTTTGCAAGCTATGTATTAAAACTACCTCTAACTTTCAATTTATTTTGCATCCTGTATAAATGTGATGAAAATTGCTAAACAAGTAGGTTCGTATAATTATAATTTAATAAATAGGCGAGATTTTTTGCCCCTTAAAGAGATTAAAACAATGGTACAAAATTAAATGTTTTGAATTCATTTAATACATAGTACTAGCTGGTATACCAGTTCTTCGCACGGGTGAACTGAAAAATCAACACAGATTGAAGTTTTTAATGAGTTAATTTTACGCGAGTTTCAAATTAAACAAAAAAAAAAAAGCTTTTGCATATCTCAGCTAAACAAAAAAAAAACAAAGGAAAAAAACTTTTAAAATTTTAAGTACATACATCCAATAGGTGATAAAAAGGGGGGTTTTTTATTTATAACTCCCCGTGACACTCTCGAGGGTCGATTTTTGAAAATACCTCCATAAGCTGATCTCTGCTCAGCAAAAGTAACACATTGTTACAAACTTTGTGTAATGAACGCTAAAAATAGTGTAAATTTATTTCTTGAAATCTAACACATTAATATTACTTTCTGTTGTATTTATTTTATGTTAAAATTATAATATTCGCAAGCAATGTCGTTTCTTAAATTATAATGGCGATTCAATGAAAAACATAGCGAAATGTTAACGATAGTCAAGTTGGCAAATGTCTAGCTACTTTCATAGCTCGAGCTTTACTAGTGCTTTGTAAGACCCGCCGTGTAGGGGCGATGCACGTGAATACTTTATCCACTGCATTATGATTTGCTAGTTTTTTTCATACAATATATTTTTTTTTTGGATCTCTACATTGAAAATTAAGGGATATACATAAACAAAATACTCTGCTTTGGGAAATTTAATCAGTTAGAGCTAATAAATTAAAGATATTCCACTGTAAAATTAATTATATACACTGTTCACTTTAAATAATTAGTCAAATCGTTTTCTAAGGTCTTCATTAACATATAAAAACATAAGACACTTAAATTTTGACATTAACTATTTTTTCAGGACAAAAATGATAATCTTTGCAATCCGCTGAAAATGCAATATCTGCTACAAAAATATTCGCCCCTTCCCCGCTAAAATACTCATCATAGAACCAGTGCTGCCATATATCTTTAAGAGTTGATTTCAAATATTCCTGCTAAGTATTGGTAGAATATTTCTTCTAAGTTGGTGTGGTTTGGTAGTTAGGAGAAGGGGGTGCCAGCTCAGGTGTCATCCACGTCACTTGACCATGGTTTAAAATTACGTGGTGTCGCCAAAAGCCCTCGTGTAGCTGAACAGTGCAGCATTAATATCACTCACTCCAAAAAATACAGAACAGTAGTTATAATTATTTTTATACTTAAAAATGCAATATCTGCCAATTCAATTAAAATTATAGCGTTATAATTAACTACTAACCACAAACAAATTTTGAAGATTTGCCCAAATGATGCAGCGTGAAAGAGAAAGTTTATTTGCTTTAAGTACCAGAACTGATAAAAACATTTATTTTGAAAAAGATCAATTTCTTGCTATCAAATGTGCATAATAAAATCATAGAAAAAAATATTCAAATAAAGAGATTTTCAACAACCTCTCCCTTCAAAACTTACGTTTTATTCTGAAATTAAAAAAAAAATTAGGGATTATGCTGATCACAGGAATTAGAAGCAAGCGCCTTGCATATCCAAAAGAAAAAGGATTTCTTCACAAACAAAAGATAGATATATGCTCTCTGTCGTGGGCTTTTTTGCAGTGCACGCCAGAATTGCTTGTAGATGGCAGAATTTTTTCCCACTTAATTGACAAATATCGTTATATTTCGGACACTTCACACAATATCTTTATAAATTATAGCCTATGTGTTATTCTGATGTAAAAGCTATATTACTGTTAAGTTTCATTAAAATCCATTCAGATGTTTTTGCGTGAAAGACGGCCAAACATCCTCACAAACTTTTGCATATTTATAATATATATCTAGATTTTGCAGTTAAACTTTATATTTTAAGAACGTGCACAAGTGTGAAAAATATAAAATCCATACAAAATATTTAACTTATTAATCTGGTCTTGAAACTTCGAAATACCCTTTATCCTATGAAGAACCATGTAAAACACTTAAGATTTATGACTATTTCCTTGGTGGTTTCAATAAAACCACTGCCCTACAGATAAAGTGCTTTTCTATACTAGTTATGATGCTTTAAATCAGCTCCACAGGATCACTTCTTGGGGATTTTAGACGCATGGAATGTGTGAAGGGTGCAATAAAAGAAATACATGTCTTTGTATACATGTGCACAGATCTTTCACAGAACATGCGCATTTTCTAGTTAAACTTTTCATTCTCTTTAGCTTCCCTCAAAGAAAAATCTCCCTTTTATTATATATATGGTCTTTTCCCACATGTGCACAGTCCTTACTTTTTTTGTGTAGTTTGAATCATACACAACTCGATTTAAATGACATTTTCTTAGTATGGTCAACCCAATGATTAGGATGGGTAACTCCTTCAGGATGAACTTTACAGGATAAGTAAAAACTGCTTATGTTTACTATGCATGGGAATTATTTCAATGCAATTAGGAATCTAGAAGTACAAAGAAATTAATTTTACAATTTATTGTTCGATTTTTAGGTTTCAAAATACTCTACAAGATAGAATTATAAGTATTTAATTATTTTGTGGAGTTACGCATTCAGATAATCAGGACAACGATATATATATTTATTATTCAATTTATTACATAAAAATAACATTTCAACAAATTTTTTAGTTTTGTAATATTTTTTCAATGTATTCATGCTGTAAAAAAAAAATCGATCAAAGTTTATATATAAAATTTGTTAAAAAATATGTAACTGCTTACACAGATTGCTTAACGGTTATGTAACCCAAATCCTCTCAATGATATAGAGCAGTGGTCCCCAACCCCTGGGCTGTCTGAGGAACTTTAAATTAATTCCATTTTATTAACTGTGATATTCATCTCGTATTTATGCGATTTTCTACTGAAATCAGTTTATATTCCTTGTTAAATCACTTTTCATTTTTGGTGTAACTACTTTATTCTGAAGGCATATTTAAATACAATGAAATTAAAATTATTAAATCAAAACAATCTAAAATATACACAACCAATATCCCACCCAAAGCAGGCCCCGTTAACGTTAGCAATTGTTGACCGGCCCATGGTGATAAAAAGGTTTAGCGACACCGTTGTAGAGGAGCTGTAATTTTCACAATGAAACTACCTCTCCTGAAACATGCAATGCTTAATTTATTTTAAGTGCAAATAACTAATCGAAAAGCAATTTAATAAATATTACCTTAGTAAAAATGTGCCCCATAGAGGGAAAATATAGATTTAAAAAAATTTTCCAGAAAAGTCTAATTAATCTGGGGTTAAATATAAACTCTTATAAAAATGCAACAAATTTGTTTTGCAGTTTGTAATAAATATGTCAATTACTCTTAACTTATATTTCAAATCATTTAAAAAATTTCAACCAATTAGAAATAATAAGCACATGTATTTTGAGACTCCCTTCTTGTTTTCCTTATTATATGTTATTACCATTAAAATGGCTTTTCATGCTACCTTTTTGCATGTTCAACTAGTTTAAAAGCATATTTAATGAAATATGAACAAACTAAGGATAAAAACTAAGCACAATTTTAAAACATTTAATTTTTCAGATAAATAACAACTCAATGTTGCAATGTACATAAAAAATTATACGGTAGGATTACAACTTCATCTTTTATTTACAACTTTATCCTTGATTCAATCTTACAACTTCCAATATGAAAAGTGCTATATATTGCTTTACGTCTCTTACTAAGAAAAAAAAATTATAAAGAATTAACCTGTTCAGGACCTTCAACACATATGCGTGATCATTATTTTCCCTCCTGGCCCACAGTATCATTATCTATTTAAATTTTAATTTTTAAAACACTAAATGACAGTTGAAGTCTCCTATAAATAAAAATATTTAAAGAGTTTTCACCTTCGATATGCACTGTTAAGCTTTAAATCTGTGATCCAGGGTTTTTAATGAAAAGAAACAATTGCACATCCTTGACTCTTTTTAAGAGAATAGGACATTTATTGTGCTTTGGATTCTGTTTATATCTTGAAATTGGGGAAATGATGGAAAACTTTTTAATCTATGCAAGAGCATGGAGTTTATATATTTAGGGATCAGTTTTATTTCAGTCTACGACAGAAACTAATAATATAGTAAGAGAAAAACTATTTTTTGAATATAAGCAGTGGAGAACCAAGGCTATTTAGGTGACAGCAAAATCAGTTGATTATGTAGATTATAAGGTAGACAATTGAATTGCAAGTCCTGAATATGTTTTAAAAATTCTTACATGTTCAGAGGTTTCAACCATTTTTTTTATTTTAAATATTCATATGCAAAGTTGGAAATTTATCATTTTCTGAAAAAATATATGATTTTTTAAAAAAAATCTTATATAAGCAAATTTTTAGAGCGCAATTTGCAGTACATTCAGATATTATAATAAGCTGTAAATTTCTATATCTTACAAAGCAGTAATGATTTTATATGAAATATGAAATTAGGTATAAATGAAAAAAGCCTGATCCTGTGTGTATGTTATACTCTCCGAACAGACTGGTCTGGGAGGGGTGAGCTGTCTTTAGTCCAGAACAGATAAAGGGAACTTTTTAGAAAATTTCCATATTTTTACATCTAAAAGTTTTAAAATTTATAAGCTGAAGAAAATATTTACCTGTAAACTGATGTACAACTAACTTTTTGCATTAACTCTACATCGATATAAAATTTTCAGAACATTTATGCTTAGTTAAGAGTTTTCAAAAATTAAAGTAGAAAGTTTTGATTTTCTTTTAAAATTAAAATTAATTACTTAAATAAGAAAAAAAATCAAACACTAAAATTAGTGTTATTTAGTGTAAAATTAATCATGACTTATTCAGTGCATGGCTAATTTTAAACTAATTAATAATGAAATATAAATTAATGTTTTAATATAGTATAAAGCAATACAAAGTCCATTAAGAAATAATTCATAAAATTTTTAAAATTCCTATTATAGGGGTCAGCAACCTATAGCACGTGTTACAATTCTCAAGGACACTCTGCAAATCTTGGTTAATTTTTGAGTGGATGGAATTTAATAAATATGTAATGGACTTTACTTGGCAAACATTTTCAGAAAATTACGGACATTTAAGTAATTACGAAAAATCTGAAGATAAATTTAGTTATTTTAAAAATTACTTAATGTCATTGATGGAGATATAATTGTTTGAACACAGGAAACTACTTATGTACTCTTGTTTTGGTTCTACATATCTAAAAAATCTTTCCTTACATACAAAATTTTTCGAGTCCAACAAGAAATTTACAAAATATTTCGAGTCCACAAAGAAATTGTTTAACTGAATGCTCAAAATCGTATCAAACATAAAGTCACATGATACCCCTGATTTTGCAATATGAAAGAAGTGATACACAAGCATTAGGTCCACATTAAAGTTTTTATTTTTTATTCAACTATAATGAAGAGGCGCTAAAATACGATGTCATCTTTCTTATTTTGATAAATTTTTAAAAATATGTAATATACGTACAATTTAAATTTTTTTATTTTGTTGAATTATGTTTTACTTTTTCTGTTAAGAAATATCTTTAAATGAAAAAATAAAACTGAAAATCTGTATTACTGACCTCTATACTCTGACTACATGCAGTATCACAGGAATTGAATTATTTCAAAAATGTTCTACCATGTGGCATGTTGAATCACATTGGTCGATTGGTTTGGCACACCATAGCTAAAAGGTTCAGACCCCTGATATAGACCATTAAAGAGAATATGTATACATGATTTCAAAATTGCTTAAAATATGGATGGATAATTAAAAAATTAAGACCATTCGTCAGTTTCAGTTACAAATTGTTTATAAAACATAAGGGATAGTTTTATGTACTGTTTAATCCATGTGATCATACAGTCATTAACAACAATATACAAGTTTTATATCTTATCAATTTTATACTAATTCATCCTTTTTATGAAAAGAGCAAATTTTTTAAATTCTACATTGAGAGCAATTATCTTCAGAAATTACTTCCATCTAGATATTCATCAAAGCTTCATTAGTGCTGGTAAATAATTAGCTTTTTGCTTGACATTTACACATAAGAAGAAAATGTTTTTATTTACCAAAACTTTTAAGATAAAAACTAATTTTACAATATTACACTTGTGTTTAGATTTCAACTAAGCAGGAAATGTATTTTGAATTAACTTTGTCTTTTACTTAACTTTCAAGAAAAATTAAATTTTATGATAGAAAAGCATGTTTAACAAATTCAACAACTTGTTATCACATTATTTATCACATTGTTATAACTTGTTAACATTGTTATATACATTTATAATTTGTAACTGCCTTTTATAATTATAAACTAAAAATTTAATGTTATTCTACAATGTAGGATATATTTCTTCATATAATTGTTCTGTAAGACTTGTTAAAATATAAAACAGGTACTTTATTAGAAAAACTTTTTTTCTGAAGACAATTTATTGTTTGAAGTAGACAGATTAGCAGAACAAACCAAGAACAAAACTGTTGTTGCTAATTAGCATTACGTTTAATTGTTTTTGTCAGCTTAACATCAGTACTAATGAGGTGTAGTTTATCATACAAGATATTACACAAGATATATTAGAAAATTCAAGCGAATACCAGAAATATTGCAAAAATTACTATCAAACCTAGAGTTCTGTTTGATAATTCTATCAATAATGATATTTTATAAAATCCATCCAATACACGACACTTTAAAATAATTTACTTTTCCATGCTTTTATTTTCCCAAGATAGTATTTTAAATGTAATCCCAATTTAATAAATGCGTTATTTGGATAACCAAAAATTATTAAAATATTTTAATTGAAATGTTTCAGAACCTTTTAATGTATAACAAGTTTTTCCCTAGTATGACTGCAATGGTTGGAATCCCATAGAAAGCTATAATGATGAAAAACTTGGGCAAGAAAAATAAAACGTGTTAATTTTATACTTCAATCGTTATTTTTTAATTAAGATTAGAAATAATATTGCATTACCTCAGTGTCGTTGATTACAATAAAAATAACCAAGTTAATAAATCCCAATAATCTCCTCAATAAATCCTGGTGCAAGACATTTCACTATGAATTTTAATTAACCAATGACTTGAAAAAATCAATTTGTTAAAAAGTAAATTCTTTACATTTGTAATTCTAATGTTAGACGATTATATATTAGTTTTTAGATGTAAGATGCGTGTATTAATGTATGTACTTTTTTTAACACTGCAGTTCCATTTATTTAAATTATTTTGTATGATAAATGAAATAACAGAATCTTTAATTTGGATATTTAACATACAGAATAAATATTTCTTACATGCAGCACTTCAATTAATGTTTGAGAAATTAAATTATCTAATAAAATAAAGTTAATATTACGCCACACGCGAAACCTGAATTGACATCGGTAAATGTAGAAGATATGCTTTAATAAAACCATCATATAAATAAAGTAAAAAATGCAACTTCCTAGAGTGGAATATGATGACAAAACTTTTGTTCATGAAAAAAAATTGTGATTGCTCCTGTAATTATTTCTTTCGCTACAGAAAAAAAGCAAAATTACACATGTTTGGATATTTATAAATACCCATAGAAATTAAAGTTGTAATATTCTTTTGAATCAAATGTATGAAAGAATGACAAGTTTCAAATTTATAAAACAAAAAATTAATTTTAAAAAATATGTACACTTAATGTTATATGAAAATATATTTTAAAAAGGCTGCAATAATCTAGGCATTACTTAACGAAAATTGTCGCAATCGTTTGATGCTTATGAAAGAAGGTACTTACCTTTATTTTCCTGTTATTGTGATGTTTTTAGCAAATATTTAAAACGCTGAAATTCTTACAAACGCAATCTGACCGATATAGAATTCAATTTGGTACCGCAAAACTGATGATGTAGGATCTAGAGTAAACCATGAAAGGAAAACTAACTAATGGTTAAAACAACAAAGCCACTTCATGTCTTGGATTGATTATTTCAGAATCTTAATCAAACTTCTAAATTTTTTACATTACATTAAGATTCAGCATCAAATAAAAGACTGCATAGATATTTTAACTCTTGTCTGGAAATATATATATATATATATTTCATACTTTAAATTACTTAACTCAAATACTTAAAAAATGACAAATGAAAAATTAATCTCATTTTCAATCTATTAACTAATATTCAAAAGATATAACACTTTGAAATTTTCATATAAAAAAACTTCATTTAAGTTTTAACTAAATTTTACGGGTCTATGCATTTACACCCAACGATTTCAAAAGCTAATTTCGAAGACATACTAAAAAAGTAAATTTTTTAACCTTTTAAATATAGTAAGTAATTAATACACCTCCTATAAGTCTTCAGTCTATAAATGCATGAAAAGAAAAGCATGCAAATCATTATAACAAGTCGTAGATGTTAACTTTTTCTTACCAACAGGACACACGAGTGCAAGAGGGTTTCCCTTTTCAGCAAACTAATGGATGTATATGGTTATTCATGGTAATGCAAAATGCCTTGAAACTCTTCAATACTCCTACAGCAAGAAAATTTGTATTATGAACAAACGAGCTCCCATTCGAACCAGAATATCGAAATTTTCAATTATCTCTTTATTTAGTTTCATAACAAATTCCTATGTTATGAGATTTCTTTTCTAATTTCCACACATTCGATGAAGGTAACAGTTTACAAATACTAAAACAAAAATATGTGGATTTCCCTTCAAATATGTAAACCTTTCAGGCTTGCAATGTAAAAATTATAAATATCAATTAGTACAAATAAGATCTTAAAATTTATCATTTTCACACATCTTATGCCCAAAGACTGTTAAAACAAGGTTATATTTTTTTTATTGTAATATGGATGTATAAAAAAAATTATTCTTGTCATTTACTTTTAGCTGGATTTACGTAATTGAAATTCTAAAATTTAACTAGTTTTATGTTAAAAATAGACGTGCACGAACAATAAGATTGAGAATTAAAAAGTATTCATTTAATATTTCAAAAAATTTGAAACAAAATAAAAATTTATATTGTTATTTATCACACTTAAGTGAATAATTTAATGAGCTAATCAGCAGCACATAAATCATAAATACTGCTTACAGAAATCTTTGTTCATCTGTTATCAATAATTGCTTCAGCATATTCTGGTTATACAGCAGTTTCATTTCATCCATCAATCCACCACACGAGAAGATCCTATTTACACGAGAAGATCCTATTTACACTATAGAAATAAAATACTTCCATAGAATTGAAAACTTTCAAAAGAAAACCCCAATTCTTAAAAAAAAAACAGCTTAGTTAACTTACAAGAAAAAACTTTCTTACCAACTCATACTCAGGCACATATGTACTGCTCTAACCAAATTGGCAGGACAATATACTCAATTTGGCTGCAAAACGGGAATGAGAGTACAATGTATTAAAAAAAATGAGTCAGTCAATTTCCTCTTTTTCTAGATCTTAAAGCATACTTATATTTTACTCATTTCATAACTATTGCACGCTCATTAGTAATCTTTCAAATTAGGAATTAATATCACAATAAAATATTCAAATTTTAAATAAAAATATGCATAGAAATTTTCTTTAAACAGTACAACTTACAAAATGCATCGACTTCATAGTGTTATTCTTCGAAGTTAATCTTTGGCAGCATTCCTTTAAACAATACCCAGAATAACTCTTAGCTATTTGAAACAAAACGCAGAGCTGAGTGACTTAATTAAAATTACATTTCATATAAATTTAATAAATTACATCCACATTTCTAAGGGAAAACTAGCAAAGTGACTTACACTTAGTATAACATTTTACTTCATTACGCACACAGATTTCGGATTCCCACACTTCAAACGCAATAGATGCAGGAGCACGGACGGAGTCTGCATTAAAACATGAAAATATTGGCATGTACAGTGAGAAATGTATCAACTAATAAAATGAACTTAAATGTACAAAAAGCTATCATAAAGCATATGAAAACACTTTTATTGAAGACAAACTTAGCTAGAGTATAATGATTTATTTACAATTCTGACATAAAGGTAGCAGATTTTACCAATGATTACAATTCCGGCATTACGGAAAAGATTTCATCCACATGACACGGCTCAGTTTCAGCCCAATGTGATTATCACAGATAATTTTACATGATGTGGTTTGCTGCAAAAGAAATGAGGTTAAATATAAAACAATTTAGGGATTGATAACCCTTTACAAAATACATGATCTACACACATATGCTATTTACAATGTGACATGAATGCTTAGTTTTAAAATTTGGCATTAAAATATTAAACATTTCCATCAGATGAAAATGTTACTGATTTTAAATTGCTAAAGAAATCATTCAGACCAATGAGTTCATCATCAACCATTTCCACGTCAGTGTCGATTTTTGATCTTTTATTCATGCCATTTTTCAATGCTTCCCATTTCCTCTTTCGGATTTGTTGCTTTTCTTTCAATTCTTTGGAGAGAACTTCGTGCGTCGTCTTGAGAAGAACTTCCCTACGGAGATTCCCACGGCTTTGCATTTGTTTAGTGGTAATACTCAAGAGCATCTCGAGAAGTTCATCGGTGTACATCTTTGTTTTGCACATCTCAGAAATTTTGTGCATAGATTCTTCGGAATATAACAATAGTTCAACTAAAAACCTAGCTCAGAAAATAAATATTCTAAAATAAATGATATTTCGCAGCAATATTTCCTGCGACCTACTTAAACTTGCACAAGATCAATAGTTGCAGTAGGAAAAAAGTAGGCTTAGCACGTAAGCTTGAATATCATCACAAAATTTCAAATATTTTCTTTTAAAATGATAAATAATGCAGAAATACAGTTCACCTAGTGTAACACCACAAGATGTTGCGAATACAGCTACTTCACACAGAAGATTTCGCTCCAAAATTCAATTTTTACACTTGAATTCTCAAATCAATCAATGCTGAATCACTTCACGAGCAAAATGGCGACTAGCGCTTGCAAAAATTTCCGTATCATCTGCGTCAATGTGACGTCAATATTAACGTTGCGCCAGAGTTCAATATCATTAATCGATGATGATAAATTTATCAATATTGAATTTAAATTTTTAAAAATTTAAGATATTATTTTAATAAATATTAGGGATTGCAAATTGTAAGCTGGTTCGCATAAAAAAAATTTTACAAGAGTAATTTGTAAAACTATTTTACAATTCAATTTTAATCATCTGAGTCATTTCACTCTTATCCCTGTACCATGGAATCTATTTTGAATAAAGGCTGCCGGGCACTAATTGCTTATCGTTTTGCTTTAAGTGGTCACATTATAAAGCCATGGCCTATACAGACCTTTTTTTTAATGATAAGACTATTCAAGCTAAAGTAGAGTTCACACCAAGGCTATCAGCGTTAAGCGTCTAGCCAATCAGAGACTTCATCTCGGGCGAAATGAAGTCTCTGATTGGCTAGACGCTAGACACTCGACTTTGGTACGCATTGGTGTCAATGAGCCTTAACAACACGAAGATGAGAGTGCCTATAGGTAATCTCTACAATATAATAAAAATTATATTAGTTGGAGAGGTGTTGAGCCCCTAATCCCCTTTGTGTACACCACTGTAACAGAGGTTTTCCATCCAATTTTTATCCAAAAAAGTAAACAATTTTAAAATAAGTTCCTATATTATATATAATGATGGTTTAAAGCTATATCAGAGTTCGAGTTGCCTCAACACCTAGTTCCAGTATATTTTTGACCGTTTTAAAAAGCTACATTAGAAATGAAAGTAACACGTTGAGGAATGATTCGCATTATTTGACAAAAAATAAGTGCGTACTAATTATTTCAATCTGTAAATGAATTCCAACAGTGGTGTTCTTGTATTGCAAGAGAGATGTATGTGTGTGGGTAGAACTTTATTTTTTTAATTTAAAAATTTTCTAAGTACACTAAATTGAAGGGCTGAGTGTGGAAGTCATCCCTTTTATGATCTATATTTCTGGATTTGTCATATTCAATGACTCTAAATACAGAAAAAAGTCTCATACACAATTCTACTTTTTAAAACAATTATGTGCATTAAAAATACATTCTTAATATAGGCATTGTATAATTATTGCATTTCAAATTTTACATAAGTCTTGAAGGAATATTTTAGGATTACTAAAAAGACACCAAAAGAAAAGGCACTTAAGAGATTCTGTACGCTCTACTGTTTATTATACATTCCGCAAGAAATACTTACTATTAAAATAATTCTATTTTTATGTAAAAATTAATGTTATTTAATTGAAATAGTAATCTGCATTTTCTTTCATAAGAAAGATGTTACTTAAAACGTTATCTCATTCTCCAAACTTCTGCACTACAATTAGTTCAAAGATTAGAGAAAGGCAAAGTGTGAAGATAGAAACATTGTAGTCACTTGTAATCTGTTTCTTAATTTTATTTTTATTTAATTAGCAAATTTATACAAATACGAAGATACTTTTTAATACTATTTTTACAAAAACCATTATCTTTACAAGCGAAAATTCTGAAAGTATTTAAAATTTCTGAAAATTTTGAAAGTATTTTTCAACCCTTCATAACTCATAAAACACGGGTTAATGTATTGAAAGATTTTTTTTTCAGTTTTTATTATTGTAATCAATGACATTCATCATTTTATTAATATTTAAATACTTTTAAATTGCTTCTTTCTTATTTTCTGTTAACAAATCATCTATAATTAAGGATTAATTTTTATTTACTGCTTGTTGGAAAAGTTTGGTTAAAAGTTCATTTTTGCACAAAAACATTCATGATGTTAAACAAAAATTTTGAAGATTAAAATACTGTTGTACCTTTTGTACATGTGGAACAATTGTGCTTCTAATAAAATATAATAAGAGAGAAGTTCTTATAGTTATACATTACTGGAAGTAAGCAGGAAAATCTGTGCCCTTTGGAACATTAAGTTAGCGACAAAAAAAGCTTAAAACAGATTTATTGGATTTAAAAACTTCAGTCTTTTCGCACACAAATAAAGACACGAAAATTCCTAGTTAATAAAAATGAACATTTTTTACTATGATTTCAAATAAAAAAAACTTTTGTGATTTATTCCGAATAGTAAAGAATGCTTGAATTGAGTTTTTTTGCACTGAACCATCATTCAGAAGGATTTTTTTTCCCGTATAGATATAAACACAAGCTCAGTATTTATGTATATTAGATTTTTAGAAAATGATTTTTGTTTCCGAGTTTTGTAATTATAACACCAATTTTCTCAGGGTCGCCCCAAACTTTACAGAATTCGGGTACATAATTTTAAAAATTTGATTTAATGAAATTATTAGAATTTATTTAATACCAAATGCATTGATCAAATTAATTAATTCAAATATTTATTTATCTTTAATTTTGTTACTCATGACATTAAATCGAAATTTAAAAAAACTAAAACATTTGTCAAATACGAGTGTGGGACTTGAGAATGAATTCAATCATCAGAAGGTGTGTGAATTTGTCTGGTAACTGAATTCTTAAAGATTGATTTAAAGTACCTTTGTGAATTAAAAATATTCAGTAGATAATTTTTTGAAAGTTTGATTTACACTAATAAAAATATCAGGGTCTCATTTTTAAAAAGCCCCAAACCATTTGTATAAAAAGTAACAAGATACAGAATTGATTTTGTTTATCTAAAACAAATTTTCAAATTAATTATATTTAAACCAATAAATGAGATTAAGAGAGTAATTAAATAATTATTTAAGAATATATTCCAAACACTGTTTAAATAAAAACGAATTAAATATTGAATTCGATCGTGAATAAACATGATCAGACGATAAATAAAAAATAAAATCGATCGATATCACTGTATCGCGGTTCACCACAAAATGCACTAAAGCATATTTGTTTCAATATAATTTTTCACAACAGGCTTTATATTAACCCATTTCGTAATTTTTTTTATGTAATTCTCGAAACGTGTCAAAAGAAAAATCGTCATTTGTTTTAAGGTTTAAGATCAATTGTGGGTTAAATTAGATGCAAATGTTTAATTCATTTGTCATTTAGAAGAGCTAAAGATGTTTACATTTCGTTAAGTTTTAACAAATACATATTATTCAATTATTATATTTATGATTATGTTGAGGTTATACTTTACTATGAACCATATATATACTAAACTGTGTTTTTGTTACAGGAATATTGAATAAAGAGCTTTTACTATTTAAATGTCCACTGTGGAATTAGAAAGGGGAGAAACCCCAAAAGTCATAGAGAAAGAACAGTCCTTGGTTGTTTCCTTTCATGTACCTCATCATGCACTTCAATTGATCTTATTGCGCTTGCTCAGACAATGATATACCTAAGACTTCCCAAATTAAAGACCATTCGATAAAATAATGTGACACTTAACATATTTTATAACAGCTAAGCCTGAAAAAAAGTAAATTCACTATCCTCCTTTTAAAAATGGACATTGATTGTACTTAAAAAACATTATATATAATTAAATATAATCTAATATATAATACTTGGAGCGTCGTTTTTTTATGTTTCTAGCTTATAAGCTATTTTTGAAATTTTTTGACTTGAATTATCGATTTCAATAAGGTGGGAAGGGAGCTTAACTTATTTATTAAAGATAACATTATTATATTGTTGTTTCAGTATCAACGCGAAATTCTGTGAACATCACGGTTATAAACTTGATATCTTTATGTACACAAACCATCCAAAATTCCGTATGGAGGTTATAGAATTCTGGAAATCCTCACAAAAAGGGGACTGTCGCATTACAATCCTCGTCTCCAACGTCACTGTAATAAAAATGCAAGTACAGCAAAATTTTCATCTCAAAATTGGAATCAATCGTTAAATTAAAATAAATAGTGTAAAAAGGATATTGGGTGTCTTCCAAGGGGCATCAAACACGAGTAATGATTTAAGTTGTATTTTGAATATATTGTCAGAAGGATACGCGGATTCAATATTTTACTTATTTTTAAATCTGTCAAACATTATCTCAAAAATAATATTTTTTTAATTTTCCATTAGAAAAAACAGGGCTTTTTAGTGTGAATGAATAAGAAAAGGAAAGAAGATCTTTGAGCTCTTAGTCTATGTGGTACAGATATTTTAATAACAGGCACGAATATATAGCGCATCATAAAAGCACAACGTTAACAAAATATTTAAACGTTTTACCCAAGACAACCAATCAAACTTTGTCAAGAACACATATAAATTGAATATAAGTCCATCAGAAAGGGAGAAATAAGGTGCCTGACCAGCGCAAAAACGTCAATTTTGATGAAAATGACGATTTTTTTTTTTTTACTTAAAATTTTATATAGTTGAGTTTTCTACTTTCTAAAAATACCTTACTTTTATTTGTACTTCAATTATTTAAGAAGTTATAACAGTTTTTATGTCAAGAGAGAGAGCAGCAAAACCGGGCCGGAAGTTAGATATCGAAACCGGAAGTGTTTGCATTTTAGTACTTTTTTTAAACTTTTTTGGTGTTTATCGAATTTATTTTAAAAAATACTAACTTAGGTAAGGTAATGACGGGACATGGTGATATTTTTTTAAATATAATTTATTAGTTTTAAGTGAAATTTGGCAAATAAATTCGTAAAATGTTTGTCACTTTTCGATTTTCTTGTGCCCTTGCTTCTCGATATTTTGTTTCATATTTAACTTTTTTTATATATTTGATAGAAAACTCTGTTCTTAAAGGCAAAATATTAATTAATTATGCCTAAAGCATGGTCTGGGAAATCTAAGGAATTTACTTCATCATTGGTGCTAACAGTAATGAGAATATTGACACAGAGCTAATCCCAATAATACTTAGTCAGCTGGTGACAAACAGTTGAAATCTAATATATATTATAAATGCGAAAGTTTGTGAGGATGTTTGGGGGTCTTTCACGCAAAAACAACTGAATGGATTTTAATGAAACTTTGCAGTAATATAGCTTATACATCAGAATAACAGATAGATTATAATTTATAAAGATATTGTATGAAGTGTCAAAATAAAACGATATTTGTTAAGTATGTAGGAAAAAATTCTGCCATCTTCGCTACTCCTGGCGTGCGCTGCAAAAATTCCCCTTTTTTGCCATCTTCAAGCATGATCACTAATTTTTTTTTTATTTCTGGCGTGCTGTTCACATTTTTTTGGGGGTATAATTTTTTCAAAATTGACTTAAAGTAAGTAAACTTTCTATTTCACACTATATCATTCGGGCAAATTTTCAAAATTTGATTATGGTTAGTAGTTAATTATAACGCTATAATTTTAATTGAATTGGCAGATATTGCATTTTTAAGTATAAAAATAATTATAACTACTGTTCTGTATTTTTTGGAGTGAGTGATATTAATGCCGCACTGTTCAGCTACACGAGGGCTTTTGGTAACGCACCACGTAATTTTGAACCATGGTCAAGTGACGTGGACGACACCTAAGCTGGCACTCCCTTCTCCTAACTACCACACCACACTAACTTAGAAGGAATATTGTACCAATAAGCAGGAATATTCTTTGAAATCCACTCTTCCAAGATATATGGCAGCACGGGTTCTATGATGAGTATTTTAGTAGGGAAGGCGAATAGTTTTGTAGCAGATATTGCGTTTTCAGCTGACGGCGTTTTCAGCGGATTGCAAAGATTATTATTTTTGTCCCGAAAAAATAGTTTATGTCAAAATTTAAGTGTCTTATGTTTTTTGTATGTTAATGAAGACCTTAAAAAATGATTTGACTACTTATTTTAAGTGAAAGGTGTATATAATTAATTTTACAGTGGGATATCTTTAATTAATTTATTAGCTCTAACGGATTAAATTTCCCAAAGCAGAGTATTTTGTTTATTTATATCCCTTAATTTTCAATGTAGTGATCCAAAAAATATATATTGTTTGAAAAAAACTGAAGTAAATCATAATGCGGTTGGATAAAGTACTAACGTGCATCGCTCCCCTACAAGGCGGGTATTACAAAGCTCTAATAAAGCTCGAGCTATGAAAGTAGCTAGGCATTTGCCAACTTGACTCTATTGTTAACATTTCGCTATGTTTTTCATTGGATCTTCATTATATTTTAAGAAACGGCGTTGCGTGCGAATATTACAATTTTAACATAAAATAAATACAACAGAAAGTAATATTAATGAATTATACTTTCAGATATTAATTATTTACACTATTTTAAGCGTTAATTACACAAAACTTTTAACAATGTTTTACTTTTGCTGAGCAGAGATCTGCTTAGGGAGGTATTTTCAAAAATCGACCCTCAAGAGTGTTACGGGGAGCTATAAATAAAAAAAAAATCCTTTTTATCAGCTATTAGATCTACACACTTAAAATTTAACAAAGGTTTGTTTTTTCTTTCTTTTTTTCCAGCTGAGATATGCAAAAAAGCTTTTCTTTTTTTTGTTTAATTTAAAATTCACGTAAAATTAACTCATTAAAAATTTCTTTATCCTTCAATCTGTATGGCTTAAATTTTCAGTTCACCCGTGCGAAGAACGGGTATACCAGCTAGTCAATTCATAAATGTTTCGAAATTTACTCAGAAAGCCTTTTTCAGTAACATTTTATGGAGTATTTTACTTAAAGAAACAATTATTGTGTGTGTGTGTGTGTGAACTTGAAACATTTCACTTAAGTGCATTATTAACGTTAATTCCTTTTAATTTGTGATATACAGGTTTATTATCCTTATATATGTGGGAGTCCGAATAAATCTTCGAATAAAAATCAGACTCTTCAGAAGGCGAGATTTTAGATTGGCGAGGTGGTTTGTCTAGGGGTAAGTATTTAAGGGTGAGTGATGAATTAATTGAATCAAAGTCATTTAAACACAGATACTTCATTTAAGTAGAAAAGAATTTATTTAAAGTTAAAGGGAAATATTTACAAAAGAGGATATTTACAAAGAGAAAGGCATGCAGGAATTAGGTTAATTAAAAGTTGAGTTATACCTTTAGAAGACGGAGAAATAAACCTTTATCATTATTGGACGTTAGGACTGGTGGTGCCGCGCAGGGCGCGAAAATGCGGTAAAGACGCGACGTGTTGAACAAGCAGTGGTTAGTAGGCCTCTGCCGAAAAAGTATCACCGCCGGAGCTACGAAAAAGCTCACTAGATGGCGCTGCTTCGAATGCAGTAATAAATAAAATTGAGATTAATGGTCCTCTGAAAAGGATATGACTCAACCTTTTAACAAAATGTTTCAAAGGGAAAATCCTACAAAATCACCCTCTCCTAACAGAGCTGGTCTCTCAGCTCTTACAAAATGTCGAGAGCTAAAGTACTTTAAATACAAACTATTTTTAGTTACAACTATGAATTTGATGATTATTGGAATGTGGATGCAATAAAGACAAATAATACGATTCTTAAAGATAATAAAATAAAATATTACAGATGAAAAGTACCTAATATACCTAATATTCACAATTCCGGACCTAAAATAAAGCATATAAAAACAAAATATTCTATGTTGTGATCTACAATTAACTAAATCATAAAAAAATCCTTCGCATCAATAGAAAGATAATGAATAATACGAAAATATAATAAATGTTACAAGTGAATATAAAATGATTAATGGAAACGAGTGTTACCATAGAACATGTATTAATTTCTCAAGAGGGATATGAGAAAATTAAAAATAATAACAAATAAAAAAAAATTCAATTAAGCATAAAAATGTTTCATCAAATCAGCTGAGGTGGTGGTTGAGTTCGG
The DNA here is from genome assembly GCA_019973935.1 of Trichonephila clavipes. Taxonomy (NCBI): domain Eukaryota; kingdom Metazoa; phylum Arthropoda; class Arachnida; order Araneae; family Nephilidae; genus Trichonephila; species Trichonephila clavipes. Next base: position 663 of record BMAU01009979.1, on the reverse strand, counting down.
TCCATCGTGCTGGATCAACCTTTTCCACTTCATACCTATCCTTGAATTCACTTCCTCGTTACTTTGTAAGGGTCTAAGAACTTTGGTCTTAGTTTCAGTCCAGCTCCAAATTGGGTTCTTTTGATGGCTACTAAATCACCTTCTTTGTATATAACGAAGCTTTCTTCTTCTTCTGTTATACGTCTTTCTATTTTCAGACTGCAGGTTTCGATGTTCTTTTTGCATCGTTTCTTAAAAAATTCGCGTTGTTCTAGTAATTCTTTCGCAATTTCTTCTAGAAGTAAGTCTTTGATTAGGATGTCTTCCTTTGTTACGCATTTTTGATTCCCACTAATAGTTCGAATGGTGTCCATTTTGTACTGAGACTTATAGTACTATTTAGCATTCTCCCCTTCTGTAATCTGTCGACGTATTTGTACCATTTCGTTGAGTCGTCTAATGATAGTTTGCGAGAACTGGAATCAAAGTTCGATGAATCCGTTCAACTTGTCCGTTTCTGAGAACACCGTCGCTATTTGTAGATGTTGAATGTTCTCTTCATCACAGTAGTCATTGAATAATTTTGAAGTGAACGCTGAACCTCTATCAGAGATAATTCTGATGGAATAATCCAAAGGTCTTCTGCTGTTGTTTTAGTTTCTTTCGAGGGCACTTCAGCAGACA
>BMAU01009977.1:0-83828 GCA_019973935.1 Trichonephila clavipes | reverse complement strand
ATCAAAGCCTCGGCTACTGAAAAATGCTGCTTTATTTGTGTTAAAGTTTTAATTTTTTACTGATTCATTTTTAAGTTAATGCCTTCAAACTTCATATATCGATTGCAAACTAACAGTACTCTTTAAACAAAAAATGCTAACAAAAAATAATACTTAAATGTTTCTGGCAGAAAGGGGAAAAACGAAAAACACAATTTTTTTAAAAAAAAACCGTAATTTCCTTTAGCAATTTTTTCAATCTTTGTACAGATTATGAATAATATTGTTCTATACACGAAAAAATTTTGATACAATTTTTAACATTTAAATAAAGTTTTGAGTATTTTTGAGAAATCGTAAGTTTTTGGCATTTTATTTTAAATGACTGATTCTAAAAGAGAAAAGCACATATTTTTAGTGTAGAATATCATTTTCATTAATGTGAAAGAAAATGTAAACGGAATGATTGAAATCATTTCACAAAAGCGTATCGATTTTGACTCATTTTAGAAAAATCGTAAAAAAATGAAAATATCATTATTATGTAAAAAATAAATTATACCGTATCTTGGCGAAGTAAATGATCTTTCTGATTCTGTAATTATTTTTGTCTGAGTCTGATAAAAAAAAAATTAGATCGTGTTTTAAAAACGTCTGGGATAAAAAAAAAAAAGGTCGAAAAATTGGAACTTCGCCGCCTGGCGGAAAAAATTGGCAATAATTATGCGTTTTAAGGTTTTTAATTAATATCTTTTTAACTAATTGCAATATCGGAATAGTAATGTTCAAAACGGATTCCTCGGATCATTCCCAAGCTTTTGGTACCTTCGGCGAGTTTCTGCGTCGTGCGGTTCGTGATAAGATGCACCTAGTTGTATAGTCGCATAGTGGCATAGATAAATACGTTTGTTCACCTTCGAATTTTAATATTGTAGAGGTTTTATTCAGGAAATTCAACAATACAAGAAAAAAATTATCAATAAGGCGTTACCCCGCTCCTGGTCTTGATTCAATCCGTTATCCGTCTGAGCATTAACAGGTAGAGCACCAGTGGCGCACATAAGGGGAAGGAAGTCCTCGAGTCTGGACCCCTCCCCCATAGCCCTTGATTTTTTCCATTGATTGTAATCCTATGTATATAAAATTTAATCAAGTATTTGTTATTAATAATTAATTTTATTAATTAATGCTAATTATTTATTCAATAATTAATTAATTACTGTTTGTTGTTCCCCAAATCGATAAAATCAAAGGAATATGCTGGACGGTGTATTGAGGTATGATACGAAAATGGTGGAATTTTGAACTTGACCCCTCCCTCAACCTAGAAAAATTCCTATGTGTGCCACTGTAGAGCACGTATGTTGAGATTACGTTCTGACTGGCGAGTTAAATCGGAGCGATCCAGGGACAGTTGAAAACACCTATTCAGAGTCGAAACGTTTTATTGTGGAGAGATCTTGAAATCGCCACCGCCTGGGAAGTGTTGATTAAGCAAAATGTAACTGTAACTTAGCAGTGGTGCAACAGCTCATGCGGGCTACGGTAGCCCAGTGGTCCGGGTATCGGATCATAGGAGGCATGTCATGAGTTCGAGCCCAGTACCACTAAAGACCCGCCGTGTTGGGCAGCGTTGCACGCTAAATCTGTCGAGAGCTGAAACGTGGTGTGGTGTGGTAGTTAGGAGGGGGGTGCTAGATCATGTGTCGTCCACGTCACTTGACCATGGTTCAAAATTACGTGGTCCTTCGCCCAAAGCCCTCGTGTAGCTGAACAGTGCGACGTTAATATTCACTCACTAACTCACTCACGCAACAGCTCATGCGGGCCAAGGCTATTGTGCCCATTTCAATATAAGTGACCTTGGGCCCTGAGGTGCATGAGCAGATGTTCCAGTCAGGGTGGCCAGTCTGGCGTGAAACCCCCAATGTTAAGTTCCCAAGCAAGCTTGGTACTCATTTATCGACCCACTGAAGGGATGAAAGACTGAATCGATCTTGGCCAGTCCGGGGTTTGAATGTCGGACATGTGGTGTGGAAGAGCGCTGCACTATCACACAGCCACTGAACTTAGATTTAACTGTAGGGAATTAAAAAAAGTCGCATGGAGCCAAATCAGGTGAATAAGGAGGATGCCCTAACACAGTAATGTTTTTGCTGGTGAGAAACTGTTTGACAGATAGGGCTGTGTGAGTGCAATCATTGTCTTGGTGCAACAGCCATCTATTACTCTCCAATTCTGGCCTTTTTTCGTAATTTTTTTGTAAATTCTTTTTAGTACTTCAATGTAGTAGTGTTGATTAACAGTCTGACCACCGATGTGAGTGGGAACCCACTAATATCATGAATTTTGTCAATGTTTTGGTCTGTAATTTCTGATCTTGGGCGCCCAGCAGGTTCATCATGTTCCACACTGTCCCTTCTCTTTTAAATACCGATCATGCGGTTCGGCCACATGTGCACAAAACAAAGTTTCACCTCCACAAGCCTCGGCTAATATTTGAAATTTTTTCGTGGCTGATTTCTTAATATTCACTAGAAACTTGATGTTGATTCGATATTTTTCCGACAGAATGCAGTTGCCCGTTCACTCAATGACACAGTGCTCCCAACCGGCGTAATTGGCTACATGGATAGAGAAGGTGCGTGGGATGACGCCACTAAAACAGTTGTTACCAACTCCACTCTTTTTCAAGCTGCACACTTAGTCTTGCTTTTTTGTGTGCCATACCTTGTGTGTGACTAAATTTAGAAAACTTGCCAAATTCTTTCAATTACCGTCTTTTACACAGGCAATTCGAAAACATATTTATTGTACTCTAATAACTATGTGTTAACTAAACAATTTAAAAATTCCAAAGTATAGTATAACATTTTGAGAAAACTACTAATAAAATTCCTCATAATGCATATTACAAAAAATGTACAGGGTGTCTCGAAACTCAACGACAAGCGAACGTGGGAAGAAAGGGGGGAGGGATGCCGTATCTCGGTTCTGGGGAAAATAAAAAAAAAATACCGTATGACTTGGTTAAATGATGACTTGCATTTTTTTTACCACCACAACTATTTTTTACACTATTTCGAAATAACATGGTACTCGAATTTAATGATTTTTTTTACGCATTTTTTTTTGTTCTTGCACGAATTTAAAAAAAAAAAAAATTAAGGGATTCGTGCGCTTAGGATGAGGATGATTTGATTGGATTTATGACAGTTTTTGATAATAAAAAAGTTGATAATGAGTTGAAGTCGAAGGTGAAGTTCAGTTATATTAAGAGCTGGTTTAATTCGCGGGGGCTAGAAATGTGCTTTTAGCATGGAACAACATTTTCTTACTCATGATCCTGACATAGAGTGTGCATTAAAATTTCAACATAATCATAAGTTTTGCGTAGCAGGATATCAAATATATTATACAAACAACCTGAGAACCCCCCCCAACAGCCTCTAATAATGGACTGTCAGATAATAAATAGCATTTTCGATGTAGTTCGTAATAAACATGCACACTTGTTATTAAGTAGCAATAAATAGTTGTTGGTTTGTAGTTTTACTTCTAATTACAATTTGAATTTTTATATGTTGTACATACTTATAGACTGAATTTTCATTGTACACTAATTTTAATTTTTTTTTGTAATAAAAATAATTGTTTTTGTTTTGTAAATATCTAACATGTGTGTGGATTTTTTTATTATTTTTTTGCACTGATTTTTGGAAAATTTTTTAGATATTTTTCATCTTGCACAATTTTTTAAAATTGTAGAACATACCCCTAATTTTACGATATGTTGCATGTATTTTTTACACGTTTTTCTAAAGAAGGTATCTACCGTGTAGAAAAAGAATTAGGTGTACTTTTAAAAATGTGAAAAATTGATACCCTCCATCACATTATTATGTACTGTGACTACTTTTCACTACTGTGATTTTTTCACTAGCATCGTTTTACACAGTCGTGTTGTTAATCACAATCATATGCCGGTAAAAAAAACTTGAGTGGATTAGTTAAAATCAATGTAGTTTGACTCGGGGTTTGTGAGAAAATAAAAAATGTCATCTAACTTTAATTCCCAATAAAAAGAAAAATATTACATACAGTCCAGATATGTTTCTCAAAAAATGATCTGTTTAGCAGATTTCAAAATCGTGCAACACTTGCTACTTTTCTATCGATAACAATTATTGGCAATTTTTTCATCGTTCCCCATTTTGAAAACACATCTGTTGACACCCTCCATCGCATCATTAGGTACTGTGGCCACAAATTTCACAATCTTATTGATTTTTTCACTCAAGTCATCTTACACAGCAGGGCTATTAATCTGTCATAAGTCGGTAAAAAAAAACTTTGCTGGCTTAGTTAAAATCAATGTAATTTGTTGGAGTCGGGGTTTGAGAAAATGATGTCACCTAATTTTGACTCTCCATAAAAAGAAAAATATTGCATATAATTTAGGCAAATTTCTTCAAATTCCGGGCTGGGCAAGGTCGACTCAGGGGTTGATAAATGAGTACCAAGCTTGCTCTGGGGGTTTCGCGTAAGACTGACTACCTGGCCGGAACATCTGCTCATGCACCTCAGTGCCCAAGGTCAGGTAAAGTGAGATGGGCACAGTTAGCCTTTGCTCTCATGGGCTGTTACGCCACTGTGAGTTGAGTTATATACTTATATTTAAAATCTTGAAAAGGCAGCTATAAAAATTTCGAAACAAAACCGCGCCTATCAATCAATTAGGGATTAATTAAATTTGGTTATACCGTGAGATCTCACAAATTCTCCATGAATTGTTTTAGAAACTTACTAGATACGAGTTCTGCAGTTTCCGCCCGCGCATTTACTTATTTTCTGGTCTTTGTAAAAAATGCTAAATGAGTTTTAGAGGAGAATATTGTCGGAGATTTTGCGAAAAAACGTGCACTTATGCTATCTGCGTGCAAAGTTTTAAAATTGGCAGGTATGAATGAGTGCTCTATCAGTGAGTAAATTACATTAATATAATATTTAAAAAATTTTAGTAAAAAATACAATACTTTTCTTTAAGTGTCTTTACATGAAGTAACTATAATATATTGATGTATTTTAAATATTTATTTTAACATAAATTTTAAGAGTGGGTTGGAGTTTTCTGAAAACACCAAGTACTGAAAACACCAACTCTCTAAGTGTTCCATGAGCGGACAGAATTTGAAGACCACTGCTGTACACTTTATATATTCTACATGCATAAGCTACTTTTGTATGGTACATATATAAACTATATATAAATATGTGATAAAAATTTAAAAAGTTTAATTTATCAAATGATTTTATATTCATTATACAATCAGAAACTAAGTAGATGAAAATCGTAGAACTCGTTGCCATTCAGTTTTTAAAAATTCATGAAGTTTGTCCTTCCTTCAGCAAAACTAGGGTTTATTTCTTGAATTTCTAGGAATTGTAAGATTTTCATAGTCGTTTATATTCCCAAGAATTATACTTGGAGAGAGAAGAAATAAATTAAAAGTAAAAATTTTTTTTAAAAAAAACAAGCTTTTTTATTTAAATGCTCTAAAAAAGAATAAAATAAACTTTTCTTTTAAAACTTTTTTCGCTGTCAACTTATAACGTCATTACACAATTTATGATATAAAAGTTTGTCGCGAGATTTAAGTACTCGTATTTACTTAGTTTGAAAATTTAAAAATTAAAATCAATCAGAGCGAATTATTTAATTTGCTTGTTTATCTACGCAGGTAAATCTCGCGACAAGCTTTTATATCATAAATTGTGTAATGACGTTATAAGTTGATAGCAAAAAAGAAAAAAATTTTTTTAAAAGAAAAGTTTATTTTATTCTTTTTAGAGCATTTAAATAAAAGCTTGTTTTTAAAAAGTTTTTTTTTTTTTTTACTTTTAATTTATTTTTAACTTTTTAGTTAAAGCTTGTTTGTAAATAAAAAGCTTGTTTTTAAAGTTTTTTTTTTTTACTTTTACTTTATTTTTAACTTTATTTATTTTTTTAACTTTATTTATTTATTTTTAATTTGCTTGTTTATCTACGCTGGTAAACCTCGCGACAAGCTTTTATATCATAAATTGTGTAATGACGTTATAAGTTGATAGCAAAAAAAAATTTAAAAGAAAAGTTTATTTTATTCTTTTTAGAGCATTTAAATAAAAAAGCTTGTTTTTAAAAAAGTTTTTTTTTTTTACTTTTAATTTATTTTTAACTTTTTAGTTATCGCTGGACAGGTTTTTTAGTCTATTCATCTCAATCTTTTTTCCCGCCAGGCCACATACATATGATAGGTATTTCACTCGAGCCGTAACAAGAGGTTAATGGGGGACGGGGATAAACACTGTAAGACCAAAACAACATTAGACAAAGCAAAATTAATCAAAATATTAAAACTCTTTTTTTACTATAATACTATATTAAAAACGAAACACACACAAAAAAAATTTTTAATCCGTAATTTTAAACGAATTTTTAAATCTTTGTGTCGAATTTGGATAATACTAAAAAAAACGTTTCGTGCGATTAACTTTAAAAATGACGACGTTTTTAAATGTTTTATTAAAAATTTGAGTATTCTTTTGAAAAATCGTAAAAAAAAAAAAAAAAAAAATTCTTTTTATTTTTTAAATGACTGGTTCTAAAAGAGAAAAGCCTGGACTTTTTAGTGCAGAATATCGATTCATTAACACGAAAAAAAAATTCATACGGAACGATTTAGAAATCATTTTCATGAAAATACATTGATTTTGACTCATTTTAGAAAAAATCGTAAGAAATAGAAAATATCATAATTTTTTGTAAAGAATTACACCGTATCGTGGCGAAATAAATGATCTTTCTGATTATGTAATTATTTTTAGCTCTCAGTTTGATAGAAAGAATAAAAGATGGGTTTTTAAAAAAGTTCGAAAAATCGGAACTTCTTTATGCTCTCAATCCGATAAGATGCTCGGCAGAATAAAAAGCTAACAAGGGCAAAGGGATTTTAATTAATATCTTTTTAACTAATTGCGATATTGAAAGATAAATGGTTAAGACATGCATTGTCATCCAAACTAAACGTGTATACAAATTTTTAGCTTAATCGGTTGAAGACATCAGCTTCAAAATTGAGTTGCAAAATTCCTACCGAACAAATTACTTTAATTAATATCTTTTTAACTAATTGTGATATCGTAATATAAATGGTCAAAACATACATTGTCATCTAAACTAAACGTGTATACAAAATTTCAGCTCAATCGAAAACCGGAAAGTGGATCAAATTTAACTTGCAAGATTTGATTACAGACCGACAGACAACGGGACAGGTGAAACTAAATAAAAGCTTGTAAAAAGGGTGAGAAATAAGACACCGTATTATTAATTTTATAGAGCTTATCTATAAACACTATATGATTTGATCAAACTTCAGATTACAAATGAAATTTCATCAATTTTAAAGGCAGGACTCTGTTGTAGCTTGACACTTGATGAGTGTAAATCGTTTAAAACATGATAGTGTTGAATACAAACATTCATTTCTGTAAAGGTAAGTTTGTTAATTTAGGAAATTTAGGTTAATTTAATATAGCTTTTTCAGCAGAAAATTGTGTTAAAACACAGTAAAGGCTAAACTAAAAGAATCATAATTGAAAAGCACACTGTTGCATATGCTGCTAATGGTGCCAGTATGATAGTCAAGTTTGGAAAAATAATGAGTCGTGAATCACCTGTGTAATACTTACTGCTCAGTATTAGTCATAATGTTAATTGTGTTATGTGTATATAACTGGCCGTGTATGTTTTTTGATAGAAAAGAGGGGATTTGGGAGAAGGTACCGTTGAAATAGAAAATATGTCTCGTGAAGATATTGCTGAAAGTGAAGAGCCAATTGAAAAGAGATTCAGGCAAAGTGTTAAATTTAGCATTAGAAGGTGGCATTGAAAGATATGTATTTCATATTGCCTATACAAAAAAGAAAAATGTAAATTAATGTGAAGGGTATAAATGAAACTATTAAAAAAATGAAGGGTATTGTAGAGTTATTCATTAAACCCCAGCGAACAAGAATAATATTTACTAAAAATTATGTTAATACAGAATTTGTCTGTAAGAAATGGTTTGTTTTGAAACCAAAACATGCTGGAATAGTTTGTTGACAATACTTGAAAGATTATTAGAGATAAAATCAGCAATATTAAAATGTGTTAATTGATGTTAAAGAACAGCAAATTTTGTTATGTAATGTAGAATTCGAAACTGACTGCAATTGTAGAGGGCTTAAAGCCAGTAAATTTGGCTTCGAAAAACTATGCAATCAAAACGGGATTTTGCTAATTGCTGAAGGAGTATTTGCTTTAATTATTGGAGAGTTGGACCAATAAAACACAGAATTTAGTGAGAGATATAGTTAAATGTTTAGTGTAGTTGAATTTATACAATATCAAAATTTTAGGAGAAAGCATAATGCTGTTGCACTTACTGTTGTTTCTTCACATTTAACCAGATAAAAACTCTTTGATTCGGCAAGCTAAAATAATTATGACTAGGCTTTTTAACGAAAAAAAAAAACGAATCACTGTTCAACTCTTCGTACCCAGGAGAGAGCATGAAAACTTTGGAATATAAATCTTTAAGTCAATTTTTTTTTTAAAAAAAAGGTCCACACTCAAAAATTCTCGGGGAGGGAAAAAAGGTCGGGAAATCAGAAACTCGCAACATATTTTGTTAACTATTAGTTCCTGATTTGTAGGCGCGGTTCCGTTAAGCGAAACCTTTGTTTCTTCATCTGTTGCAACTTTGTAGAACTCGTTTTGTGCTTTGCACGTTTTTGTATTCTCTACGCTTCATGCGGTCGAACGAGATTTGTTTTCTCATCTATTGTTTTGTTTACCTTGTTGTCTAACAAAGGCAAAATATACTTTCAAAATTTTAAACATATAAAAAAGTTATAAAAAGAAATGCGCGCGCTGCTGCGCGCGCGCGCGATTATAATTGTAGCATTTCAAAAAGTGAAAAAAAATATACCTTTTGTAACATGCATTTCTCACGGTGGGCGATATGATATTGCCCGTTTTCTGAAAACTCCAAAGCATGTCGCAAATAAGAAAGCCAGCAGGAGTTGCTCAAAATTGGATAATGTTTTTTTCAAAGACTATGTTCAGTTAAATGTTATAAGGGCATAAGTACTGTTTATGCCTTTCTTTGTAGAACATTATGTACCTTTCACTGCATCTGATCATGCAGGACCTCTGGTGTGTTGTATACGAACAGTAAAAAAAGTTTTGTTACTTTCCTTCCTGTTGTAATTTTAATGGCCAGCAGTATGTATATATTGGCATTAATATTATACTTTAGTGTTGTAAATCTGACTTAAATCAAAACAATAAGCAAGAAAATAACTCCAATACATACATTTTCACACTTAAGTCTTGGGGTAAGATTGTCGGATTAAGCAAAGTTTCAAGGCCCATTTCAGGGGAGGCTCTAGAGTCAAACATTCCGGACCCTTGCCCGGGGCGGCATTTGTATCAGATTTAAAAAATATTTTTTTATTACAAATAATTTGATGTATTGTTTCGAATATTATTGGGTGTTAATTTGGTATTTCATTTTACGTTTCTTATTTTGTACTCTGTATGTTTAAAGTCAGTTTTCTCTCTCTCTTTTATGTTAAAACTTGTAGGGTTCGAGGCGGGAGTATATGTTTGTTTATTCATAAAATTTGATATGTTTGCACATCTGTTCGTAGTAACTTTCTTCCCCTCCCGGAGCAGAGTCACAACGGACATTCCTTTCACCCATACGATGTTCGGTTTCAGCTATCCAAAAGGGGACAGGGGTAATTAAGTAACTACATCTTCACTAGGCGGTAACATGTTGATTACTTCGTCTTTCCGAGTTTAAAGTGAATGCTCAGGTTGATTCTCAACTCTTCGTACTTTTACAGCTTTATTCGTATTTTAAAAATACGTATTTGACATTTAAATTTTAGTTCCGCTTTTTCTTATCTGATTTTAATGTTACATATTTACGTTAATGTATGTTTTATAAGTAATATTTTATTTCAGGTCGAGCACTTAGAGGAAAAGCTTTTTATAATGTTCATGGGAAAGTTTATTGTGAAGAAGATTATTTGGTGAGTTGAATTCAATTTTTTATCTATATATAAATGTAATATACGATTGCTTTCCCTTATTTCTTATTATCTTTATAAGTTTTATTATCTTAAATGCTGATAAATGAGACGATAATTCATTTATGAAAGTGTATTTTATTGTTTTTTATATATATAAAATAAATGTAATTTATTTAATTTTAAATTTTTTAGAACAAAACTATTGTTAAATTTAGTTGCTGTCGTTGTATATTGGTATAAGGAGGTAGATGATGGTAGGTTCGAACTGCCTTTCTGTTGACCTGCAGACATGCATCTTAGACAACTGAATTGAAAAAGAATTTCCTCTCTAGTCAATTAAGAACTTTTAATTCTCTCGTTGCTAATTTCAAACTGTGTAAGAAGGGCTGCCGCATATATACACATACATATATGCGTATATATATGCTCTAGCGTAGCTAGTCCTAAGGGAGCCATGTATCAAACTTTCTTGGGGGCGGGCCGTTTTTTGGAAAATAGATAGTGACGATCGCATTAATAAAACAGATTTGAAAGTGTCAAAATGTTACACATTTTGAGGTTCTTGTTGCTTGAGGGTCCCGTATCATTAACACAGCTGATACGGTGGTAGCTACACTCTTGTATATATATTCACATACACAAGAGTACCTCGCTTAGTGCAGCTTCAATTTGTATGGACTCTATAGAACGGTTACAAATTTGAGTAAAAATTACTTCCCAAATTAATGAATGGTGCTAATTTAACCCTGATCAATTACTAATTGATTAGTAGATGCTTTTATATAAATTTGATTCTCGAGAGAAAGGACTCGTGGTATATACAATCTACAAAGATAACTTATATAACCACATCGTTTGCACATTGGTTATTCTTGCCATCCGATTCACATCACACAACCCGCTCATTTTTAAAAATTATATATAGTATCATTCCTTTAACCCAGGGGTACTTAACCTTTTTCTCTGCTGGGCCGCATACATATGTCAGCTATTTCACGCGGGCCGCATACATATGTTAGTTATTTCACACGGGCCGCAACATGAGGATAAATGGGGAAGGGGGGGTCGAGAAATGCTTTAAGACTGAGATAACAATGGAACTTTAAAATGGGGAAAATTCATCAAAATATTACAACTCCTGTTTTTCTTTTTTAATTATTATTTTTTTTTATTTTTATCTGTAACAGCAAATTAGAAGCATTTGAGAAACCGTCCTTCACTATTTCTGCATCAGTAAACGGTTTCATATGATTACCAATAATGTAACAAACTTCATAGGATGTCTTTCTTGCCGCTGTGATATTACCACTGACAAAACACTTTGTTGCTGTTGCAAAGATTATTCAAGAAAACCTATTTATCACCTCTTGAAAGAGATGTTCGAGGAAAAGTGTCATTGAATGATTCCTGTTTATTTGTATTTTTTAAGTACATCACTTTCGCGACAAATCAAATAATTACTGATCTCTCCCTCTCTATGTTTGTTTTTCACTACAAAATAGTCAACCTCTCAATCGTCTTGAAACGATATATTTTCTTCGAATATTTTTCGCTTGCTAGATATGAAGGATAGTTAAAAATTATATATATATATATATATATATATATATATATATATATAGTTCCACCCATATAAAATTGTCACTAAACCACTGTTGTCTTTTATCACTAACCTTAACTGTTCCAAATAGAAAAAGAATATCAATTCGTACCCGTATGACACCGACAGCAAAAGCAAAATTTATGTATTTGATTTTTTGACAAGGAATTTCCCACCAAATTTTCAATACAATGGTCTTAAGTAAGTAAATTTTTCAGATCAATGAGCTATGACCGGGCCACTTAAAAAGGGTTGGTGGGCTGCAGATTGAGTATCGCTGCTTTAACCTATTTATAAGGAACGAAAAAAGAAAATCAGCAGATGTATAACTTTGACATAAATTAGGCTTCGACTCGTTGGATGTTTGAAAATATTGCCGAAGTCATAGAGTATGTTCAAACGGACCCTCAACCTCGTGCTGATGAGTCTCTCATCACCTCAGAAGAACAAGCTTATGAAGAAAGAAGTGAAACTGAGAAGTAAAAGCGAAAATTAAAAAATGATATTCTGTGTTATTGCATGATGTACAAAGAAAAAATAAGGAAACAATCGGTACAAAAAAGTTTATATATATATATATATATATATATTCGTTTTGTAAACACTAAGTAATATTAAGCCATCTCATTCTTATTTTTCACCATTTATCTCCATAAAATTTGACAACGGGGCATTTTAGTATGTTCACTAAATTGATCACAGAAAATGTGCTTTGATCCATACAAGTTTATAGCGTTTGCGATCTTAAAATGTGAGAAAATTATAAATTTTTTGTTGTTTGTTTATAAGATTTATTTTAGTGATACGTATTATTTACTAAGAAATTCCTAAGAAGTTGCTTTTTTTCCTTTCCTTTTTTAATTTCTAGCTCTTCTAACATTAAAGTGCCTCTTCCATATTAAATTTTAATTATTAAATAATTATTGGTGTCCGTTTTGTTGTTTGTTTCTTCTTAGTATATTCAAGGGAATAATTGTACTTGATACTACAGAAAAGAAATTACTCACAAAAATATATAGAGTAATGGTGACATAATTTTATTCAAACCAGATAAATGTGTTTTCATTACATTAAAGATGAATACATATCAACAAAAGTCATTATAATGACTTTAATTTTTTTAATGTTATTGAAATCATTGTTTTCTCATAAACTCTAGTTAGAGCTGTAACGATGTCCTCTTAAATTTTGTTTGCAAAAGCTTTGTTATTTTTCATTAGTTTATTTCTTGATAAAAATTCTCTTTATTTTTATGAATATCTTAACTTTTTTGCAAATTTCTTGAATTTTTAAATTTTACGGTATTTGTTTTAAAAAAGACTTAATGTGATTCATATTGAATACAAGCACGAACAGTAGAAGTTTTTATTCATATAAGTGAGTTATTAAAAAAACTTAAATTTTAAATCGTATATAGGAAGAGAGAGAAAAGCGTTGAATGGACATTTATATCAAAATTTTTGTTTCAAAAAAAGAAAATAGTGTATTTGTACTGGAATTTAGTATACTTTTTAAAAATAAATTGTAGTTTTTAAAAAAACTAAAAAACACACTTTTATGTTAAATCGAACTAAAAAGTAAAAAAAATAATTCTTAATATAAGAATAAAATGATTAACGAGAAAATTAATGCCATTGGGATAAAAGCGTGGGGTGCTCTATATCAATCGTTATAATTTCTTACTAGTTCTATTCCGTAATGCTGAGTTAGTGTAAAAATGTAGTAAAGGGTGTTTTTTTAGAGGTATAGAACTTTAAATTGCAATAAAACAACGATGTATTATTCGATTGACATGAATTTTTTTTTATTCGAAAGATAATCTTGTGGCATTACATTTTAAATATGATTTCTGGCATAGGACTGCCACGGCTGGCTCGGATGTAGTCCAATCTGGACGTCCAATTTTCGATGACTTTTTCCAACATTTGTGGCCGTATATCGGCAATAACACGGCGAATGTTGTCTTCCAAATGGTCAAGCGTTTGTGGCTTATCCGCATAGACCAATGACTTTACATAGCCTCACAGAAAATAGTCTAGCGGTGTTAAATCACAAGATCTTGGAGGCCAATTCACAGGTCCAAAACATGAAATTAGGCGGTCACCAAACACGTCTTTCAATAAATCGATTGTGGCACGAGCTGTGTGACATGTTGCGCCGTCTTGTTGGAACCACAGCTCCTGGACATCATGATTGTTCAATTCAGGAATGAAAAAGTTAGTAATCGTGGCTCTATACCGATCACCATTGACTGTAACGTTGTGGCCTTCATCGTTTTTGAAGAAGGATTCCACCAGCCCATAAAGCGCACCAAACAGTCAGTTTTTCTGGATGTAATGGTGTTTCGACATACACTTGTGGATTAGCTTCACTCCAAATGCGGCAGTTTTGTTTGTTGACGTAGCCATTCAACCAGAAGTGCGCTTCATCGCTAAACAAAATTCGCTTATGAAAATCGACCATTATTTTCGAAATAAAATTGCACAATTTGAAAGCGTTGTTCAGGCGTGAGTCTATTCATGATGAATTGCCAAACCAAACTGAGAATAAATCACTTGACAGCTGTTAAATCGGTCGCCATCTTGGAAAGTAATGCCAACTTAAACTTCTATACCTGGAAAAAAAAAACACCCTGTACAAAGCACACACCCCGCTTTTACCACAATGACATTAATTTTCTCGTTAATCATTTTCTTATATTAAGAATTATTTTTTTACTTTTTAGTTCGATTTAACATAAAAGCGTAATTTTTAGTCTTTTGTTTAACTATAATTTATTTTTCATTTTTTAGTTCGATCTACAATGAAAGTATGCACTTTAAGTTTTTTAAACTATCATTTATCCATTGATGAATTACTCTTAAATGCGTCATTTTTTAGAATCGTGAATACCCATTGGCATCTATCAGTGCGTCGATACGGCCTGGTTTGCGAAATGTAGGATTAGCCAGCTGAAGGAATTCTGGAAGAGCTAAGTTTGAAACATTTGAAGGAAGATGTTAAGTCAGTGGCGCACACAAGGGGGGGTCCTAGTGGTTCGAACCCCCCCAAAGCAATTGATTTTTTTCAATTGATTATAATTCTAAATATATAGTACGTAAATTTTAATTAAATATTTTTTATTAATGAGAGAGATTAATTTTATTAATTAATGCTAATTATTTATTCAAAAATTAGTTTTTTACTGTTTTTTGTTCCCGAAAATCGACAAAATCAAAAGGAGCATGATACAAGAATAGTGGACTTTCGACCCTGAACCCCCCTCCCTCCCCGAAAAATTCCTGTGTACGCTACTGTGTTTAGTAAATGATATTTTTTACTCAAGAGTTTTTTACTAGAGCTTTCAATATTCTCTCTGAAACTTGCATCAGTATTAGAAACAAAAGTACATTTTTTGGATCGAAGAGTTTGTAAGAAATTATTTAATCCTGTGACCTCTGAATCAGTTATCAGCTGTTTTGCTAAAATAAAGCAATGAATGATGTTTCATTCGACAGATCCGACAAGAAAATTTAGAAAAAAACAGACTTTATGTTTGAGCTTAGCGATTAGAACAGTGCTTCTCATATTTTCCATATTTCTGACCCAATTTTCAGTCATAATTTTCATCGCGTCCCCCTCATATAACAACAATGTATTGAATGCAATAATAATGTACTTCGACGCTAAAGCTACAATGCGACTTTAATATTATAAACTTCACATATTATCAATATATGCATTATATTTTGTGTATGACAAGCCCATGGAAGTCAGTAGTAACTACTAAACCTGCTTTTAATTTAGTATTGATAAATCAATTATTAAATACTTTTTGTCGCACTGATACACTTATAATTATCATATATCAGTGTGAAAAAGTATTTTTTATGTGAAAATGTATTTTGTTTTTTGCTTCCTTTCGGTAAATTAATAATATTTTAAATCTTTTATTTTGGACTTTTCGATATGCTCGCGACCCCCACGCAGGGCTATCATGCCTCCCCCCAAGGATGGTGCGCCCCACAGTTTGAGAAACGCTGGGGTAGAACGTAATTTTTTTTTCACATGCACGAGTCTTTTTTTTTTTTATTATTTTCATTTTCAGAAAAACTAGAGAAGTGTTTATATTATGGTAAGAAATTGCCGACGCAAACGTTTTCGTTTTTATAGGGTTGTAACTTAATCTTTTAGTCACCAAATCTTCTAATGGTATATGGAATTAGTCGCCAAATCTTGAAATGGAAAGTAGAATTAGTTGCCAAATCTGGAAATGGTACACTGCTGGACAATTGCTAAGGACGGATCACAAATTGCTATGTAGCATAACATTAAGCGAGACATGAGGCCTAGTAGGATAAAATATAGTTGCCACACTGTTCAGACATTAGAATAAAGAATATTTATTGTTCTGGAAAGTACAAAAGCTGTGAAACATCTGAAAGGAAAAAAAAATGTTCATTTCATCTGCGTATGGAGAAATGGAACAATGCATCTAAAAGTCAACAGGCACCTTAAAGAAAGGTATCAGTACGGGATATGTCCACCGTGGAGTGTGATGCAACATTCCACACGTCGTACCATACTTTGCACAACATTATCCAGCAGCTGTTGAGGAAATTTATCCCATTCCTCTGTGAGTGCACGGATGAGGGTGTTCTTGTTTGTCGGAGAATAGTTTCGACCAGCACCTTGCCTCCCCAAAGCATCCCACACATTTTCAATGCGGTTTAGATCTGGAGAACGCGCTGGCCATACGAGACGTTGAATACCCTCGCTGTCTAGACAGTCCTGAACAGCGAGTGTTCGATGACATGTTGCGTTGTCGTACATAAAAACAAATTTATCATCGACAGCACCACGGAAAAGACGAACATGAAGGAAGTAGAACTTCATCAATGTATCGTTGGCCCGTCATAGTCCCATTCGCAACCACATGTAGGCGCGTGCGGCCATTTATCATGATGCCGGCCCACACCATGATACTGCATGTCAGATATCGGTCCTTTTCCTGGATATTTTCTGGACGATAAGCAGTACCACTCTCACGCCAGATCAGTTGGCGTCTACAATCCGATGACAGACTGAACCTACTCTCATCTGAGAATAGTACGCATGCCCAGTCCTGTTCAGTCCAATTGTGATGCTCACGACACCATTGCAAACGGGCAGTACGGTGCTGTCTGGTCAATGGGACACACACAACAGGTCTGCGTGCGTATAGTCCTCCTCCCCTCAAACGTCTGGCAACAGTTTTTCGGGAGATCTGCTTTCCTGAGGCAACAAGAAACTGATTTGCCACCTGCTGAGCTGTGGTGCGCCTGTTCCTTTTTGCTGATAGGACGATATATCTGTCTTTTGCAGGCGTCGTACTTCTAACACGACCTCCCTCGTGCCGTCTACTACACATTCCATTAGTTTTAAATGACTTCCACAGCCGTGAAACAACGCTGTGAGCGATGTCGAACTCCCTGGCAACATCTGTTATTTTTCGCCCTTCTTCGATCTTTCCAATAATTCGGCCACGCATAAAATCATCTATGTGATGTCGGGAAGACATGCCAAAAATTTTAAGTTCGTCTATTAAATCTTTCCTGTAAAACTGACTTGAAACAACAACTGTCCACTCGCGTCAAAACCTTTAAAGCTCTTATGAACGCTATCACGTGATGAACAGACGTGGAAAAAAAATTTGCATACTCATACTTCTTCTTACTAATATCCCGCACTTATTCTAATTTTCCACATTTTGCTTCATTTCATTTTGTGGTTGCTATGGATGATAGTGTTATCCGTCCTTAGCAATTGTTCAGCAGTGTATAATGAAATAGTCGCCAAATCTGAAAATTGTTGTTTTTTTTTGAGTATCCTAATCAGGACAATGGAACAAAATTATTGTATTGTCATCGGTCCTTGACAAGGGTGCAAAAATTTCAAATTAATCTGACCTTTTAAAGTGGGTAAAAATAGAGTTCAAAGATTCCGTTACATACAAGTGAAACTTATAACAGCTTGTTAAAAACAGTAAAAGTAGGGGGAAAACCATGCTTATTTTTCATTTACGTTAATTTAAAATTATTTTAATATTAAATACTAAGGCATTACTTTCACATAAATAAGTCTTGTGAGTTTTTTATATAAAAAAAGAAGATTTTTGAAAAATATATTTAAGATTGTAGTTACATAGATTTATGATAATGGAGAGAGAGAGAGATCTGATACCTCAACAAATGAAAACACTTTTGAACTGATATAAATTGTAATAATATTCGTGTTTTAATTATGATTTGTGTTCAGATTATCATCTTCTATTTTATCGTCATTTTCTTCTTTTTAACATTTGAAGGTTAAAGTAAATTCGTATAGTTAAGTTTTGATTTTATTTACTAATTGCATGCTTTAGATGATATTTTTATCATAAAATTAGTACCTTTTCAAAGTATTAATGAACTATTTACTATTAGTAAAAGATTGTCAGATCAATGGGAAAATTTATTTGTAATTCTGAATATATATATATATATATATATCAGTGGCGCACACAGGAATTTGTCAAGGGGGTGGCGAGGGTCGAAAGTTCACTTTTCTCTTATCATAATCTAATATATATATACGCCGCCAAACATATTCTTTTGATAGTTTATTGATTGTCTGGAAAAAAAAAACATTACAAAATAAATTATTGAAAAAATAATCCCATTAATTAATAAAATAATTTATTAATAACAAATACTTAATTAAATTACCAGAAATCACAAGAATTTATGTATTTACTTTTTTCATAATTCAAAAATAAAAACAGCAAAGCAAATTCATCATTATATAGCAGTATTAAGTCATAGAAGAAAAAAAAATCTCACTTTTAATCTGTAATGACAAAACTAAAAACACGATAATGATGTTTTCATTTACAGTTACCAATTTGTTTCTATAGGATTATACAAACAGTTACAGAATAAAATCTAGTTTTCTTGGGGTTTTTTTGTCATTTCATTTACACCTTCCTCAGGAGTGACGGTGACGTTGCTTGAATTTAGCGGCGCAAGACCATTTAAACGTTAGTTATGGATGGTACTTCGTAAATATGTTTTTATTCTTCTCAAAGTAGTGAAAGGTCTCTCGCTTGTGTAATTTGTTATGGGAAGCGTGCATAAATTTTTTAAAGATCTTTTAACGTGAGGATAAAATACACCATTGCAGGACAAATAATTTTCAAATGCGGTTTGTGAAGAATCGTGTTTTAATGTCATATCTTAAAGAGTTTCAACCCGAAAAGTAAAACATCTATGTGCTCTAAAAATAAAGGCTCGCCATTTGAATAAAATTCGGCTAATTTCAAAAAGTTATTTACATTTTCTTCATTATATGTTGCGTTCATCAAGCATGAAAGTTCTCCGAAAACTTTATTTTGCTTCTGCAATCGTAGTTTGAATTGTGAGATCATGTTGTTTACTAAAGGTAGAAAAATGCTTCGCCTATAGCAGGGATGGCGAATCTTTTTGAGACGGGGGTCAAATTTTGTTTACATTTTTTTCAGTTCTAGCTCGTGGGTCACTAATGTCCATTTGCACCAGAGTTAAGTTTAAAAATTTTTAACTGAGTATTTTAAAAACTAAACATCTTTAAAATTCAATTGTCTTAACGGATAAAAATGGACGTGGTTTGACGAATTAAAATTTTTTAATGGGGTTAAAAATTATTAAGTGTTTGGTGCAAATGGCAATAAGTGTTTGAATGAAGAAGGAGCAACGAAAATTACGTACAACATATATTATGAAATATTATTTATTAATATATATAACAAAATTGATTATAAAATATTTAATGAGAAATCTGTTGCTGTGTTTATTTTCAGATAGTTTTTTAATATTAGGTTTATGTTTCGTATTCATTCGTTTGACGCATTTCGCAGTTAATTCCCTGTCAAGTCTATTTTTATTAGAAAGATTTACAAAGTTCATTGAAGAAAACAATTTTTCACACGAAAATGTTGACCCAAATTCATTAAAAGAGCATTAACTAGTGTTTTCATTGATATAAAATTATTTAGTAAAGAAATCCATACGTTTAATATATTTTAAATTTTTACTGTGGAATCAATATTATCTGCACTACTTTCACGTAGTTTTCCTTTTACTTCAGTAATCAAGTCTTTTGTTTCCTTTTACTTTAGTAATCAAAGTTTGTTTTCCACACTACGCTGCTTCGAAATTCAACTAATTCCGTTTCTAAATTATTGATACCTAGCCACATAAATTCGGTTAACTCCATTGTTTCAAATTCTGTTTTGTATGGATATAAAATTCGGGGAATTTTATTTTCTAAACTTTTAAATTGATTGAACCTCTCTTCTAAAGCTTGTTTTGTTTCCTGTATAGTCATTAAATATTTTTAAGTGCATTTTCTCGAATGTCGACGGAGTTTTCAAAATTATTGTGTTTTGAAAATGTTTTTGTTATTGAGGAAAATATTTCATTATTTTCATTTCCAAATCCTTAGTAAAGATGCCAAGTTTCGTCATAAATATTTTAATATTTTCGAACATTCGTTAAAACCATTAGTCCATGCCTTTGAAGTTTTTTATTCAGTTCATTAAAATGCTGAATGATGTCGCATAACAACATTACATCATTTAACTGATGTATTTTGGATAATTCATCGAAACTATTGTCTTTTTCAATGAAAAAGAGAGATTAATTTCTTCTAATAACATTACACAACGATTAAGGACTTGACCCAAACTAAGCCATCGCACGTTGTTGTATGTCAAAATCGCTGAATCCTTACCGTACTAGGTGCACTGTCTTGTTAGAGAAATTATTTTCTGAAGGTCAATAGCCATTTCTTTAAATGCAATATCAAATTCTTTAAGAATATCAAGACCGGTGCACTTTCCTTTCTCGGCATTATTAGTTTTACTAACTCTTTAATTTATTTGCAAGACCGCTTTAAGCGGTCATTTCTTAATTATTTATTTATTCAGATCTCACCACTTCCCCACTAGATTTTTAAGAAACACATTCATTCATAAATTTTTATTTAATTACATTCATAGTAAATTTTAATTCTTAATTATTCTTCCTTTTATTTCAACACCTAATTTTATAATTATGCAGCTATGGGCTAAGAGATAAGCTGAACTCATGTAACCACCCAGTATTTCATGAAAGGAGTTTGAGCTTCCCTGCGGGAAGCAGGTACTCCAGTAATCCATCAACTTATATCTTTAATTTATTTCCATATACCGAGCAAAAACTGCTGATTGTGTATAACCATTTACGCCATTACCATCTAAAGCAGTTGAATTCATTTCTGCATAACTTAAATCGTTACATATTTGCGAAAAAATATTTTTTTCTAATTCTATTACTTCATTTTTAGTTATATTGCGACTTATAGGTAACTCATTTGTGTGCTCTATGCGACTTATAGGTAACTCATTTGTGCGCTCTATAATCAAGTCTTTTTTCTTTAAAATCAGCAAACAATGTAGGACTACATTCCCCAAAACTCTTCTTTTTACAAATTCTCCTTCTGAAAGAGGTATCCCGTGGCAAGCAATGCAATGGGGAACTTGGAATCTAGCAGCTGTAATGTTGGTTTTTGGAACCAAAGAACTTTTGGCATAAAACACTACTTTGGAAAAAAAAATCTCTTTTTTTCTTTTGTAAAAAATACCTTTTTTCCCCTTCATCTGTTGACATGCCGATATTAGAATGCTACGTTTCAAAATGTCGTTATACATTAAATGTAGGTGAAGTCACTTTTTCATTACAAATTACACATATAACCATTTTATTCCTTTCAGTCACACCGTATTTATCAAACCATTCAGCTTGATATGGCCTGGAAGTTGTATGTGATTTGTTTTTAATTTTTTAACCACCGACATAGTACAGGGTTACAATTAAAAATATTTACATTTAGAATACAATAATTTGTGAAGAAATTTCGTATTAACATACCTAATATGCATATACATAACTTTTAAATGCGTTTGAAATGAATGCCACTAAGTTCAACTCTAGTACTGACTGTTAATGGCGTGTATTAAATTGCGAGTCAAAAATTGCTTGTATGGAGAATAACAGACAAGCACATGGCGCCTACTGGCACTTCACAACGTGAAACAAAGAAGGGACGATACAAGTGCTATGGAAGTCTCTTTCTACAAACATAACTGAACATAACCTTACAAAAGTGCATTTTATCCGAAGAAAAAGTTTTAAATATGGTTATTTACCCTGGTTTGTAAATTTTTTTTCAACAAACAAAATGTGTGTAAAATTATACACACTTCATTTAATATTTTGTAAACAGTTTTGTTTAATTTCAAATACTACATACTTTTATATACCTTTGCAATCATTTGCGTTACTTTGGAACTGTAATGATCATGCTTGAAAAAATACAAATAGAATATAAAAAATCCACACAAATTAGAAAATCTAAATATACCCGCGTAAAAAAACAAGTGGTTGCCTAGCAATCGTGGGTCAGTTAAAAAGCTTGCGTGGGTCATAGGTTCGCCATCACTGGCCTGCAGTAAAACGACAGTAGTCGTGTCGTTTTACTTACCCCGCTCTACTGTTAACTTCCAATATATATATATATATATATATATATATATATATATATATATATATATATATATATGATTCCTAATTTACATAACCACGTTCTTCTTGAGTTGGTTTGAAAGAATTGCCATTCTGGCCCCAAAGAAACCCCAAGAGGACGACATTAATAGAAATCGCGATAAAAGCCCCGTCACAGACTTAAACTGTGTGAACTGCATTGTACGTATAAAGCAAGAGAATATTTTTGCTTTAAATGAGCATTTACGCCTTGTAGTTCCCCACTCATTGATCTAGCTCCATCGTAACCTTGTCCCCTCATAAACGATAAATTTATTCCAAATGATTCCAAAGATTTTAAAATCGTTGATGCTAGATCAATGTCTGTACAACTATAGTTACTGGAATAAATTGAAGGAATTCTTCAGGAATCAAATTAGTATTAATAAAGCGTACAGCTAAAGATAACTACTGAATCCCTGTAATATCAGTCGTTTCGTCCACATTGATGCTGAAACACACATTTTTGTTTACACGGTTGACAATATCTTTTAATATAATTTCATTGATTGAGAGATGAAATTATTTCATTTTGTGTTCTCCAACTGTGATGTTAGTATTTCTCCCACTGTCTTTGAAATGTTTTTCTAGAACATCATCTCCAGCTTCTACACGAAATTTTACCAGCACTCGGAAGTTTCCTTCATTTTTATTTGTTTCTTCGGTTAAATTTAAGAAGTCATAATCCGAATGCCCCCTTATAGCAATTCCTTGTTTTCCGCAGAAAATTACAGTTTTAATAATAGAACATAAAATTTGTCGATTTTTATGAACTTCTTCAGCTTTCTTTTTGTCTAATATTTTGTTAAAACTAATGATAAAACTTTCACAATTTTTTTTCAAATTTGAATAAATTTCGAAACATTGTTGGTGATACTTTAATGAATTGTGATATTTAAAATAATCTATTGCTTTGTTTTACTTTTTGAAAGGTTCTGATACTAATTTTCCAGTGCTCTGATTTTTGTGGGCACCTACTTCATTCGTGGAAAATAGAACGCAATATTTACAGAAAGCACCATCCATTTTTTGAGAATATGACAACCAATGCCATTTTGAAAGCCACTGCATTTGAAATTTCAAATTTTTTGATTTTGTAAGTGTAAGCGGAAAAGTATAATTTTTATCGGGGTACCATATATTGCTTAAAATATCAATTACTTCAAGATTTGGTATGGTTCTTTAATTTTAATGTAATTTGCTATATCAAATCAGTTACTGTAATATTCGAAACTGGAGTTTGAATATTATTTTCATTATTTTGGCTGCTACTCGAATACCTTAAATTTTCACTTACTTCCATTTCCTCTTGTAATATTATCATCCAATACCTTTTCATGCTGAGGCAAACCCCTTTTGCGGTAGAACGAGAATCTTCTTTCACTTCCTGACTATTTTGTTGTTCATCTTTAAGTATTGTTTTCATAAAAGACGATAATGTAACTTGTTTTCTTTTACGATTTTGGTCACTCATTCTTACAACATATAATTAAAAACCTTATTTTTTTACAACTTAAAAATCAAAATGTACGCTGCGTTGAAAGAATATGCGCGTTACGTAGTAACAAAATCTATATGCTACTGGAATTGGGTTGGGTTGGAGGCCCTTGGTTCTCTCTTTTCTTTTGCAGCCGTTAAGGTTCAAACTAAAACATTTGACGTAACTTGATTGAGATTATCCCACTGGAAAGATAAATATCGCGATTCATCCTAGTAGAAACGTTGGTCACCAGTACTCGAGAAGTAGATTTATTGTTGGGGGCGAGTTCTTTTACCAAGTTTCGTTTGACAGACCAGTGGAGAAAATAACAAACTCGTTCTTTTGATGTGATTCTGCCAGTCGCTGGACATCATTGGGCACTGGAACGCGAAGCGTTCCTCCGTCCTATACTGAATGTATTGGGCTCTTGATGTTGTGAGGCTTTAATTGAGTCTGGGCATCCTGATTGGTTTGATGTGATTCGTGGTTTGGGAAACTTTTGAAGGAAGTAAAAACAAAATGAAAAATGCAGCTGTGTTTTGAATCTTTCGATTTTTAACTAGTGGCAAATGGCATGTAATTTACGGAGTACCTGTCCCCACATTAGGGACGTACCTCATCATCACAATTATTAAACAAAAATTACTTAGTGATGAGGTGACATAAAAATAAAGGAAGAAAAATTTTAAAGGGGGGACAATTAATGGGCAGATACATAATTCTGCTAGAAAAAGAGCGCTCGCTGAGGAAAAAGATGCCCTGCTAACTGCTGTTTCGGTTGGGAAATTTTAAACAAATTTGATGTTCGCATGTCATTCCGTTTTGGAAGGGGAAGAAAAAAAAAAGAAAAAGAAATTTTATTTTTTGAAATTATGTTGCATAATATATATGCATAGGATTATAATCAATTGGAAAAAACCGGACTTCCTGGAACCCCACCTTGTGTGATATATATATATATATATATATATATATATTGCCCGCGAAAAATTTACATTTGATTAGAGGTGTTGGTCGTAGCCGAAAAAAACATAAAGAGACTTGTTCGTCATCACAATTTATTTGAGCGTGCTCCTCGTACAGTGCCAAAATACGAGAGGAGTTATTCAAGTATCAAGTTTTTATATACAGGGAAGAACAGGAAAAAACGCATCATATAAATAATACAGTCACGTGCATAAGCTATGGCAATAACTAGTTATTTATAGAAATGACATGATTGTTTAGGGAATATTAATCCCCCTATCACTAAGGTGCATGAAAACCGTGAATGATCGTATGTTTCTTGGAATTCCAATAAATCTATCTGAAATTCAAGGTCTGAAGCAGAGGTTCCCAAACTTTTTTGTCTCATCGAACCTTTGCCCTGGTTTTCAGTTTCGGGTAGACCCCTGTTTGCCTAAATATTGAATTTTTGCAAATTTATCAACTGTCTTTTTGACAGCGTTACTTAACCACCCCCAACGATTCAAATTTTGAGCTCAAAATTTAAGTTTAAGTCTAAGCTTTTGAAAGCTTTTAATGTGATACAAAAAATAACAGCAAAAATAGTTGTTCGTTACTCCAAAGTCTAAAGCGCCCTCTATCGACATTTTTTAGCTTTATCTTTAAAATTTATTTTTCAAAAAAATACTGACTAAAAGAATAATTTTGGCAAAAACTGCTAACGTAAACCGCTTGAAATTTCGGACCCTAAACTTTAATGGCACCTATCTCCTTCGCAGGGCTCTGATCCTAGGGTGTCGACCGCCCGCGTGCAAAGACCTAATGTGCAGCCCCTCAAGAAGATTTTTCACATTTTGACTAATATTTAACGTTGACGCTATAAATTCATCTACCTGTATTAAAGTAAAAAGTAAAACATTAATAAAATGTAAATACAAAAATACAATTCCAAGTGCACCCCCTCCCTTTTTTTTGACCAGCTAATATTGCACAATAGCGACAGAATACTTAATTAAACAATAAACAAACAAAAATACTAACTTTAAAATAAAAATAGGCTTTTTATAATTAGAAATTCAAAATAACTACTTACTCAGAAAATATAATCTAATAATAAAAAGCACCAAAACATAAATCTCGTGAAATGAAAAGTATATAAATCAGACCTTCTACAAAAAGACTACCTAATAATTTACTATAAAATAGCTTTTCTGGCTTTCTGAGAAGCAAGTTTGTCAATAGTTTCGGTGAAAACCATTTTTTCTGAGATTTCGGATTCAATAGAGATGATGGCTAAATCTGAAAGCCTTTCTTGTGTCTTCGACAGATATCTTAAAGTTATCATCAGATCTTTGGGAAACTAAATATTTTTTACGATTATCTAAGTCAGTGAAGTCTTCGCTGGGTCATAGACCCCCAGGGGTTTATGAAGACCTGCAAGGGGTCTATGCCAGCGAAAAAAATAATTTGGGGGTCCATGAGGTGTAAATGGGGGGTCTATAATAGTGGTTCTCATTAAACCAGATCGTGACTTTAATCTTTAAAAAAAATTTGACCTGGTGAAAACCAGATTTGACCAATTTGACTGATTTATTTACTAAATTTAGTGAGGTGAATTTGTGGTTACTAGGTGACAGCTTAAGTTTTATTAAGACAAGAACCATTTCAGCATTTATTTCCAGAATTAAGCTAAAGAAGTATAATATTTGATGTGTCTCAAATTTTATCAATTTGTCACAGACAATCTGTCAAGACATTTTACCCTACGTTCAAAATTTAAATGTCCTTTACTCAAATTTTAAAATTAGGTTTGAGATCGCTTTTCTTTATAGTAATACAACAGTAGACAGTGAGAGAATTCATATAGTGACATTGAATAAAAAAGTCATATTACAATAGGCCCTAACGAAGATTTTAAAATAAAATTTAGTAAACAGATGTCAGCAATTTTGGCTTTAAAAAAATATACCTGTTATTTGTTGTGAGTTATGGAATATTGTGAGAAAGTTTTTATAGTTGCTGTTACTACTGAGAGGGAATTTCAGTTGGTTTGTCAATCTCTCTCTCAGAAAAAACAAAGGAGATTTAGGGTTAAACCTGACTAGATTGATATTAAATGTCGAAAATTTGTTATTGAAGCACCAGATTATTCCCTCTCGTTAACAGCATTTGTTTGTTGTTCAGTTACTTTATGTATTAATTTATTAATTTAATTCATTAACATATACTAAAGTTTTGAAAGCTATATTTCCCAACAGAGAGTTAGAAATTTAATTCTTTTAAAATAAGTAGTAGTACCAGCTTGTAAAGACATTTAAGTTGATAAATTTGCAAAAATTTAATATTAGGTTATCAGGGGTCTACTCGAAACCGAAAAAATATCGCAAGGGGTCTATGAGACAAAAAAGTTTGGGAACCTCTGATCTAAGCCTTCAATGCATTCCACGATGTTTAATTTAGGATTTTAAATAATTTTTGCAATACATCAATTCATGATAATAAATCGTGCCAAATTAAAATTGAATACAAAAATTTAAATGTTACATTTTTTCGCCTGTGTCTAATGGTATCTTCAATTAAGTCATTTAATACTGTAATGATATGTTTAGGTCTTGTTTAAGAGGTCTAATAGCATTGATACGAACTTCAATCCTTGTTTCCCTTCACGGTTTTAAAGTTAGACTTTTCATGTGTTTTTTTTGGTAAATACCATCGATATGGGGACGCAGAAAAGTAGTTACATAACTCTTGTACCTTACAAAAAAAGAACAGAAATTTCACCAATGAAGCTAGCAGCGTATGACTCATTTAGTACTATGTTTGATGATTTTCAAGATAAATGCTAATTTTTTCACAGACCCGTTTGCAGTTTCTCTGCAAGACGTTAATTGTTACTCATCCGAAATCTCAATCGAAATTATTGACCTACAGCACCATACTACACTGAAAAACAAACATAAGGAACTTATTTTAACTGCAAATGAACCGCATTATTTTAAATTTTGAAAATTTGTACAAAGCAATGTCCTAAATTTACATGATTTAGCAGCTAGATATAGCTGTAGGTTTGGACCAACATGTTTCTAAACAAATGTTTTCTACTATGAACGTAGTAAAATCAATCTTACTCAAAATTAACTGATATACATTTAAAACGACTTAATTTTATTAGCATCTTCAAGGGAGAGAACTAGTACTGTAAAAAGATTACTTGGTAAAAAAAAACAATACAAATTCAAAAGCCGTATTAAGTAAGTAATGATTGCTTAATAAGTATTTAGAATCAAATGTTCCAAAAGTTACTCATTTTTATTTTATACCTAACCTAACTAATTGAGCCTGCATAAAGTTTATTAACAATATAACCCAAGTTTGTACTTTTATGTTTATCATATTATTTTTAAATTGGAAGTGGCAAGCAAAACTACTTTTTGTCAGGTAGTGGCAATTTCCCGAAAAGATTAGTCACCCCTGATTCAGTGGAATTATTGCCAACGCAAAATCGTCATGGTTCGACGGTGTGAAGTTAGAGAAATGTTTGTTGTGACTTCAAATTCTTGACTGCTGAGGTGTTTCGAACAAAGGACAGCCTCAAAAGACAAACCTCTTCACATATTTCTTTTTCAATTAGAAGTAAATGCACTCGTATTGTTTACGTAAGGTGATCGTGGGAAAAATGCGTTGATGTATGCGATTGTTTAGGAACGAGTGCTTTAAAAATGAGACCTCGGTGGGTTTTTTTATAAGATCTACAACTTCACGCATCATTTACTTCTATAAAAAAATGTGCGTGATTCATCTGTTTCTCAAAACATTGATGAATGACCTCCCATACCTCATCCCCCCCCGCCCCGTGCTTTCCAGGACACCAATACGTTCTCTACTTCAAACTGCGTTCGACGCAGTCCTGGTGTTCAACCAAGCATATCACTAATCTTTTCACAGATTTTTTTTAAAATTAGAAGTAAAAACATGTTGTTTACATAAGGTGGTCGTGGGTGAGTGAGTGAACACTAGTGCTTCTATAAGGTCTATAGTGTACAAATGAACGTATCATTTACTCCTATAAAAAAAAGTGCAAAAACGTGTGTGTTTCTCAAAACAAGGTAGTTGTCCCTCCATTTCTCATTTTATTCTTCAGTGCGTTCTCACAACATCAATACGTTCAATCTTCAAACTGTTCCACGAAGACTTGGTGTTCAACCAAGCATATCCGGGGACTCCACAAGTCAAAATAAAAATTCGAAAAGAAAAAATAAACATGCATGCAAATTAGATTAATGTCCTCTATTGGTTTATATAATCACTATATCTAAAATAGTGTTTCCCAAAGAAGGTCCCACGAGGGAATTTAAAACATAAATTCGGCACCGAAAAGCATCTTTTATCAATAATTTCTTGCATTTTTAATTAAAAATATTAAAACATTTTTTCTTTATATGTACTACTTAGATTATAAGTATTCTGTTGCTTACATCTAGGGCACCACAAAATTATTTTATACTCGCTAGAGCAATGTTTTGCACACATAACACCTGTAAAATAATATTTCTCAGAGAAAACTAAGTTAGAAAGCATAAAAAAAAAAATCAGAAGGCTTGCCAATAAAGGGGAGGGAACAACTTATCGACATATCAACTGATTCGACGTTAAAACTTACATTTAAACAGGAACAGCTTCTAAATTTCAGACTGCGAGAGAAGTTTACAGAATACATAAAAGTTTCATACACAGTTATGAACATTTAAATGCCTTTTTGAGCAATATATTTATGTTAAATATTTCTCTCGACGCATGTGGCAACAAAAATAAAATGAAAAAACAAATTAACGCAGGATACGAAAAGCGACTGTAGACAGAGCTTCAATGTAGGCGTAGATTTCCACATTTGTGTAAAAACATACACATACATAGCCTTGTTACACTAAATATAATACAAGGGTTGAAATGACGCCTATTGCGCAAATTAACGCTATAAGTGCAGCGTTTCTCAAACTGTGGGTCACGCCCCTCTAGATGGGCGTAATAACTTTACCGAGGGAGGCGCATGTATATTGAAAAATCGAAAACAAAAAAATTATTTTTAAAAAAATATGAATTTACTGAAAATAAACAAACAAACAAAATACATTCTGACATAATAAAAAAATAAAATACACAATTACACTTATGTAATACACTTATAAATGTATCAGTACTACATAATGTATTTTATAATTAATTAAACAATACTAAGTCAAGAACAAGCTTAATAATTACCAGTGACCCAATGGGCTCTTCGTATGTAAAATTACATACAAAAATATACTCTTATCATGATAACTTGTACGGTTTATAATTAATCCCTTAACTGCCGATTAAAAGTTACGCGATTCGCTCCCCAATGCCGCCGTTTTCCACGCATGCGCGCGAATGTGATGTATTGAGGGGTGGGAAGAAAGGGAATAAAAATAAACAACTTACCTGAGATTAATAGATCGTTCGCAAACACTGCCAAGGTCCTTTTTTTGCATTCTAAAGCTTTTGGAATAATTTTATGAATAGCAGTGCACAGAAAAGATCGGGTGAGTGACTGAGTGAGTGAGTGAAGATTAACGTCGCACTGTTCAGCACAGAAAAGATCGGAAAGACGTATATATTTGTTCGGGGCAGTTAACTCTTTGACTGAGCGAGACGTTTGTAAATGCCAGTGGTATTTAAGAGGTTTCAGTCGCATTGTAGCTTTAATGTCCAAGTATAGTATAATTGAATTCAATACATTGTTATTTTATGGTGGGAAGGAGGGCGATGAAAATTATGATTAAATATTGGGTCGAAAATGTTGAAAGTTTGAGAAGCACTGGGTTAAGTGGATAATATTACATGAAATTACTCTTCAACTAGGACAGGGATGGCGAACCAATGGCACGCGACAGAATATTTTGGGCACGCCATCGATTAAAAACGATCTGCATTTTAGCTTAAAATAATTAAGTTTACTATGAAGTATTATGAACAAACGCGAGTGATCCGTCGCGACGCCGACAAGTCGGGGAGCAGACTCGTTTGTTATGTCTTGCGTAAATACTTCGTATATTATAAATTGCTAATGATGCAAAGTTTATCTACGCATAGTGTGTGTATATGTAACTATTTCTAAATATTTTCAAGTTGTTTAAAAAACATATTCTAACGTTTACATTAATGGATCAGCTTGTATACATCTAATTTATGAATTTGATCTAATTCTTGTCTTGTAAGTCTAATTGGTAGAATAACTCTCACTGCTTTATTTTTAAAAAATTTAATGACCTGAGACAAAAGCGAAAGAGCAGACACTACAGAAATCTGGTACAAGCATTCAATTTCCTAAAATCAAATAAATCTGCCCATGAGCCCGCAGTCGCGCGTAGTCAGTAAAAAAGGTCTTTTTGGCGGGGGGATCAATCGAGAGCACATAGAATAGTTAATTTCATCGACACAACTGTACATTTAAAGTTTTGTGTTAAATTTACGATTTTTAACTGCTATTTAACATGGCTAGTTCAACAAAACAAAAGTGCAAGATAGTAAGTGTAGCAGAGAATTTCAAACTTGGTGGGCTGAGAAATATGGCATGATCAATAAAGGCGACAAAGCGGTGTGTGTTTTATGTTCTGGAACAGTGGTATGCAGAACATATATCGTCTGTAAAACAGCATTTTGAAACAAATCCCAAATCCTTTTGCGAAAAAAGCGAACCAGAGCAAAAAGAATTAATTGCAAGTGCAATAAAAGACAGAAATAAACAGTCAATGTTTAAATATGTAAGCAAAAATTGTCACGCAAGTGCGGCAAGTTACTCGGCTGCAAATGCCATTGCTCGGCATGGTAAACCTTTTCAAGAGGGAGAGTTTTTGAAGGAAGCTTGGTTGGCATGTGCGCCCTCACTTTTTGATGATTTTGATAATAAAGATAAGATAATTCAGGGCATCAAAGATATTCCTCTATCTAGAAACACAATGAAAGATAGAATCTTGAAATTGGCAGAAAATGTTACAGGACAACAAAAAAATGACATTAACTCCGCTCCTTTTATATCGCTATGTCTTGACGAAAGTATTGATATTACTAAATCGGCACGTTTAGCTGTCTTTGCTCGATATTGTGCAGGAAACATCATCAAGGAAGAATTAATTGCGATAACATCGTTGTTAACTACAAAGGGCACAGATATTTGTACGGCAGTAAGAAATTCGCTTGCTGAGAAAGAAATTGATTTGAAAAAAATTGTTTCAGTAACCACTGATGGTGCTCCAAATATGGTAGGCAAAAAAAAAAATGGTTTCATTTCTTTATTTAAAACAGACGTAGGACATTCGATTCTTGAATGCCACTGTATTATTCACCAACAAGCCTTATGGGCAAAGAGTGGTTTAACATCTCTTGATAATGTAATAACTTTAGTCAGAAAAATAGTCAACCTCATATCGTCGCAGGTTTTAAATAAACGAAAGTTTGATGCTTTGTTGGATGAAGTCAATTCGGTGTATAATGGCTTAATAACGTATAACAATGTTCGCTGGTTGAGCCGCGGGAACGTACTTCAAAGATTTGTTGATTTCTTGGAAGAAATCAGATTGTTTCTACAAAATGAGAGCAAAATTGAACAATACTCACAGTTGATGGATATTATGTGGCTTTTAAAATTGATGTTTTTTACAGACATATGCCAACATTTCAATGAATTGAACATAAAGCTTCAAGGCCCGAATAAAACAGTTATCGTAATGATGAATCTCAATCGCGCTTTTGAAGCTAAACTATATGTTTTCAGAAACGATATTACAAAAAACTAAGTACTTCCCAAACTTGAAAAAAAATATCAAAGATTTAGATGCCCAAGAGAAACGAAATGAAGAAAAAGTCATTGATGACTTTATTTCCATAATGGATTCTTTAATCAAAGAATTTTCAGCGAAATTTTCTCAGTTCAAGGAATTATCGGAAACGTTCAAATTTATTATGTACCCTGATGTGATTTTGTTTGATAAACTGAACTTGTCTCAATTCGATTGGTTGGAAATTGAAGAACTTGAAATGAAACTGATTGATTTCATGTCTAGTTCAATATGAATTCAAAAGTTTATTGAAACAAGGAAAAAGTTGGAATTGATTGAAGCAGAAAGATTGACAAGCATACCAGTAACGAAATTTTGGAAACTTGGAATTCGATTGCAAACGCATTTAACTGAAGAAGTTGGCGTATGCTATTTTAACCATATTTTCATCTACCTATGCCTGCGAGTCATTATTTTCAGAGATAAATAACATCAAAGACTCGTTTAGAAACCGTTTAACAGACGACTCTAATTCAGCATGCATTCTACTAAAAGTAACATCTTATAATCCTGATATAAGTTATTTGTCATCTTATCTACAACAGCAGAAATCACACTAATGTTAATTTAAATTACAAGTATAACTAAAACATTTACTAGTGTACAGTGCGAAATGTATTTTTTCGTATTAAATAAAGTATTTTGATTTGCTCGTATTTAGTTTTATTAGTTCTTCAATAATCACAAGTCAAAATTATTTGATGGCACGCCTATAACTCATCAAACGTTTTTTTAGAAAAATGGCACGTTGATCCAAAAAGGTTCGCCACCCCTGATCTAGGAGATAGGGTATGCATAAAAGCGAGCAGATCTGTGTACAATGAAAATCGTTTAACACGAAACTGAGGGTACTGAAACATTTTTTCGTGTTAAAGGATATTGCAAAAAAAAAGTATAATCAACAAAATTAAGCTTATTAATTTAGTAAAGTACATTTATTTACATAGATATGTATATATGCATGTTTTTGTTTAAAATTAATGAAAAAAAAACATTTACAAGATTTTAATGAAATTTAATACAAAATTTTAAAGTTTTTTGTAAAACAAAACATTTTTTGAGTTTTTGGAAAATAATCTGATTTTTTTTTTTTGCATTGTCTTTTTTACCATTAAATTATCCAGAAATTGTTCGATGTCGTCCATTTTGTTATTCAATTCACCAATGGAATATGCGTCTAAGTAAATGCTCATACTTTTTTCAAGATGGTCCTCATTTCGGATGACTTGAGAACAGGAGATGCATTTTCACCCTCGGAATCTGTATCAATGATACTTTTTGAGCTTTGAACATACTCCAAAATGTCCTTGCCTGTCATGATTGGGGTTGTACACACACACACATTATCATCATGTACTGCAACGAATTCTTCCGATGATATAATAGGATTGTTCAATAATACATTTCTTTCATTTCACACCCCTCTAAAATATCTGGTTTTTTCCGTATTTTGTTCATTCCCAGAAGGAAAATTTTTTCGTTTTTGATAGAAAAAAATGTATGAAAATACATAGCAGTTTGTGAGGACCGTTGTATTATTTCGTGTTATCCGATATTTCGCTTTAAGCGTTTTCGAGTTAAACGTAATGCACTGAATATCGTGATTAGATTTTAATAAGTTTTCTTTTATTATTGTTTTTAGTGCTATATTGTAATTCTTTTGATTCACCTATTTCAGGGATGGCGAACCAATGGCACGCGACAGAATATTTTGGGCACGCCATCGATCAAAAACGATTTGCGTTTTAGCTTAAAATAATTAAGTTTACTATGAAGTATTATGAACAAACGCGAGTGATCCGTCGCGATGCCGAAAAGTCGGGGAGCAGACTTGCTTGTTATGTCTTGCGTATATACTTCGTATATTAAAAATTGCTAATGATGCAAAGTTTATCTACGCATAGTGTGTGTATGTAACTATTTCTAAGTATATTCAAGTTGTTTAAAAAACATTCTAACGTTTACATTAATAGTTCAGCTTGTATATACATCTAATTTATTAATGTGATCTAATTCTTGTCTTGTAAGTCTAATTGGTAAAATAACTCTCACTGCTTTATTTTTAAAAATTTTAATGACCTGAGACAAAAGCGAAAGAGCAGACACTACAGAAATCTCGTACAAGCACTCAATTTCCTAAAAACAAATAAATCTGCCCGTGAGCCCGCAGTCGTGCGCAGTCAGTAAAAAGGGGGGAGGAATCAAGCGAGAGCACATAGAATAGTTAATTTCATCGACACAACTGTACATTTAAAGTT
Organism: Trichonephila clavipes; assembly: GCA_019973935.1. Classification (NCBI taxonomy): domain Eukaryota; kingdom Metazoa; phylum Arthropoda; class Arachnida; order Araneae; family Nephilidae; genus Trichonephila; species Trichonephila clavipes. The sequence goes on along the minus strand of BMAU01009977.1, from coordinate 48,963 downwards.
TTGTGTTAAATTTACGATTTTTAACTGCTATTTAACATGGCTAGTTCAACAAAAAAAAAACAAAAAGTGCAAGATAGTAAATGTAGCAGAGAATTTCAAACTTGGTGGGCTGAGAAATATGGCAGGATCAATAAAGGCAAAAAAGCGGTGTGTGTTTTATGTTCTGGAACAGTGGTATACAGATCATATATCGTCTGTAAAACGGCATTTTGAAACAAATCACAAATCCTTTTGTGAAAAAAGCGAACCAGAGCAAAAAGAATTAGTTGCAAGTGCAATAAAAGACAGAAATAAACAGTCTACGTCTATGTTTAAATATGTAAGCAAAAATTGTCACAGAAGTGCGGCAAGTTACTCGGCTGCAAATGCCATTGCTCGGCATGGTAAACCTTTTCAAGAGGGAGAGTTTTTGAAGGAAGCTTGGTTGGCATGTGCGCCCTCACTTGTTGATGATTTTGAAAATAAAGATAAGATAATTCAGCGCATCAAAGATGTTCCTCTATCTAGAAATACAATGAAAGATAGAATCTTGATATTGGCAGAAAATGTTACAGATCAACAAAAAAAAATGACATTAACTCCGCTCCTTTTATATCGCTATGTCTTGACGAAAGTATTGACATTACTAAATCGGCACGTTTAGCTCTCTTTGCTCGATATTGTGTAGGAAACATCATTAAGGAAGAATTAATTGCGATAACATCGTTGTTAACAACTACAAAGGGCACAGATATTTGTACGGCAGTAAGAAATTCGCTTCCTGAGAAAGAAATTGATTTGAAAAGAATTGTTTCAGTAACCACTGATGGTGCTCCAAATATGGTAGGTAAAAAAATGGTTTCATTTCTTTATTTAAAACAGACGTAGGACATTCGATTCTTGAATGCCACTGCATTATTCACCAACAAGCCTTATGTGCAAAGAGTGGTTTAACATCTCTTGATAATGTAATAACTTTAGTCACAAAAATAGTCAACCTCTTATCGTCGCAGGCTTTAAATAAACGAAAGTTTCATGCTTTGTTGGATGAAGTCAATTCGGTGAATAATGGCTTAATAATGTATAACAATGTTCGCTGGTTGAGCCGCGGGAACGTACTTCAAAGATTTGTTGATTTCTTGGAAGAAATCAGATTGTTTCTACAAAATGAGAGCAAAATTGAACAATACTCACAGTTGATGGATATTATGTGGCTTTTAAAATTGATGTTTTTTACAGACATATGCCAACATTTCAATGAATTGAACATAAAGCTTCAAGGCCCGAATAAAACAGTTATCGTAATGATGGATCTCATTCGCTCTTTTGAAGCTAAACTATATGTTTTCCGAAACGATATTATTACTAAAAACTACAAGTACTTCCCAAACTTGAAAAAAAATATCTAAGATTTAGATTCCCAAGAGAAACGAAATGAAGAAAAAGTTATGGATGACTTTATTTCCATAATAATGGATTCTTTAATCAAAGAATTTTCAGCGAGATTTTCTCAGTTCAAGGAATTATCGGAAACGTTCAAATTTATTATGTACCCTGATGTGATTTCGTTTGATAAACTGAACTTGTCTCAATTCGATTGGTTGGAAATTGAAGAACTTGAAATGCAACTGATTGATTTCCAGTCTAGTTCAATATGGATTCAAAAGTTTATTGAAACAATGAAAAAGTTGGAATTTATTGAAGCAGAAAGATTGGCAAGCAATATAAGTAAAAATACCAGTAACGAAATTTTGGAAACATGGAATTCGATTCCAGACGCATTTGACTGTTTGAAGAAGTTGGCGTATGCTATTTTAACCATATTTTCATCTACCTATGCCTGCGAGTCATTATTTTCAGAGATAAATAACATCAAAGACTCGTTTAGAAACCGTTTAACAGACGACTCTAATTCAGCATGCATTCTACTAAAAGTAACATCTTATAATCCTGATATAAGTTATTTGTCATCTAATCTACAACAGCAGAAATCACACTAATGTTATTTTAAATTAAATTACAAAAGTATAACTAAAACATTTACTACTGTACAGTGCAAAATGTATTTTTTCGTATTAAATAAAGAATTTTGATTTGTTCTTATTTAGCTTTATTAGTTCTTCAATAATCACAAGTCAAAATTATTTGATGGCACGCCTATAACTCATTAAACGTTTTTTTAGAAAAAATGGCACGTTGACCCAAAAAGGTTCGCCACCCCTGACCTATTTAATTACATAGCACCTTGTTACATTTTGGAATTCTTTAAAAAAACGCATAAATCCCACAATTTTTTTTAAAAAAAGTACTTAATTACCTACAACATAAAATAAGATTTGAACTTCGGTAAACTTCACTAACATTAACAATACTATGTGAATGCTGAAGTCCTTTTCAAACAGGCTGTATAATGAAAATTCTTTACTCAATGAACTGCAAGATTTTTTTCTCAAATATTTTTATACCAAATATAATTACAAGAAATTACCTTTTTTTTTTAATGGAAGTATAACATTTTTACTAAAAAGGGAAATGAGCGCTGTTAAGGAGCATTGTAAAACCATAAGTAAAACAATCACTTCTTTCTTCTGTTTTGTTTTTTCTAAATTGTAAGGCTATTATTAAAATGAAAACTTTTAATTTCCCCAAATGCATATTGAATTTAAGCAATTCTATGTTTTAATAATATTAACCATATTAAATATTTTCGTTTAGCATCTTTCGCAAAAATCAATTTTGAGACGCTTTTGTTAAATATCAATCCATTGTCGCATTGCCAATGTCGCTGATAATAATAAAAAAAAATCTGTTCTATTGCGGTATAGCCAGCTCTGTCGCGAACTTTGCTATCAAATGAAGGATGTACATAAAAAGTAGACATTAATAGACAATTTGTGTGAACCTACACACTGTGCACTAACATTATGTTTTTCTTAAACTATGCTGTGCTATCGGGAAATCGAGACTTATTTTGATTTTTCTACAACTGTTTAAAATTCAGCATATTTATTGAACTTATTATAAGTTTTATTTTGAGAAATTGCACAAAATTTTACTTGATTGATAGAACTATATGCGGCCGCCCCTTATTTTTGCCGCCCTCGTGCCATGCACGCCTGCTACGATCGGCCCTGCTCCTCCGGAAGACGTTTGGGACCCTAAGTTTCCTGTTTATTATTGTTTGTCTTGATGTGTACTATCACCCCTTAAAGTTTTGCCCCCCAGAGTTTAGATACATCCTGTATAATGATATTAGTTCTCTCTTATGATACATTTTAAAAATTCTTCATATGAGGTTAGGAATAATAGGGTAATAATTTTTTTTTTAATTTAACTGTAGATTGAATATTTTTTTACTGTATTTGAATATATTCTTATATAGTCATTCCCAAAGTGTGAATAACATATTTGAATAAAACAGATTTTTTTGAAGTGATAACTTCTATTGGCGCCTTTTGCTTGAGAGTGAACTTAACTGAACGTCACGCTCGGGAATGTAGCGCTAATTCGGCTTCAGTCGGACATCGCAACCCTAAAATGGAAAGGAGGGACGTTTCCCCGCCACTCTAACACGCGCTTTGCCCCCGAGCCACCTCTTTCTACTAAAATGAATGCGGAATTAATTCTAATCCTAGTTGAAGTATGAAAAGGAAACGTAATATTTTTAAAAAATAGGCTTAGAGAGAAAGAAAAATCTTACACTAGAGTTTCACATAAAATGTAGAAAAAGAACAAATTTTTGTAGAACTAAGAAAGTAATATAATTATCATTATCAATATTGCAGTGATCGTAAGAATAAAAATATTTTTTTTAAGTGAATCGGAATAACAATGAACAAATTGTTCTATTAATCACATTACTTAAATATATACTTTGATTCTAAAAAGAAAATTAAAACAATTAAAAATTTATAATAACAAAATTAAGTATACTGGTATTAAGAAAAAGTTAAATTAAATAATTTAAATACAAGAAAACAAAATATAATTAAGACTTTCCTTGCAGCAGCACTGGATATATTTGTACAAAACTGCCATACAATGACAAAAGACCTAGTATAAGCCAGAGATTATGTGATATAAATCTTATGATTAAATCCCTTTTTAAAGGTTTTATGACCTAGATTCCTCTCTTCCCCCAATCAACTTACCTGTCTTACTATCCCTTGTGATGTTCCTCCCCTTGGAAGTATTTACATCTCTCGAAGCATCAGCGTGAGCTAGAGGTGCATGATTAGCGAAAGAACCAGGATCAAACATTATCTTAATGACTTTTTTTAGATATTCAATTTAAACCTTTAACAAATTCAATTATAATAATTAATATGAGAGAATCTACGATGACGCAATACGCAACACACAATCTTTATGTATAATAATCTTATGTGCGTGTGTTCGTCACTAAACTCCTCCTAAACGGCTTTACCGATTTCGATGAAATATTTTGTGTGGTTTTTTTCAAGTAAATTCGAGAATGGTTTAGATTCACAATTCGGTCCGATATCGCAATTAGTTAAAAAGATATTAATTAAAAACATTCAAAAAATACAACTCAATATTCACCTGCATTGTTGTAACAACGCTATTGTTATAAACAAGTAATATAAAAAAAATTAAAATCAATTCCTACTTAGATCAACCAGGAAAAATTTATTTTAGCTACTTTTTATTAAATAGTTGCAATTAATATAAATATGTATATACATATGACAGAATCACAACATTAAGTGGTAATTAATTTTTATTAATTATCATTAAAGTATCGTATTGTCATCCTAAACAATCGTGTATATAATATTTCCTTTCAACTGAATGCTTTCACTCGTGAGAAAAAAAACCTTTTCAAATTTTGACATAAGTCGCCAACGTGGCTGTGTTTGTAATTTTTTAAATAATTAGTTTTAATCAATTAATTTTTATTAATTATAATTAAAAATGATTGTATTGTCATCCAAAATAATCATGTACATTACATTTCAGCTCAATTGAGCGTTTTAAAATGTAAAATTTCAAGGTGAAGTTGTACTTCTACCACGGATCTCAATGATTCCTTCAGATTCACCAATACCATTTAAACGTTTACAATTTCCAATTCGCTTGGCATTTGCTATGACCATTAATAAGTCACAAGGTCAAACAATGAAGATTTGTGGCTTAAATTTAGAAAATCCTTGCTTTTCTCACGGCCAATTATATGTTGTGTGTTCCAGAGTTGGAAAACCATCGAATTTATTTGTTTATAGCCCTCAAGGATTAACCAAAAATATTGTACATCTAATGGCATTAGAAAAAATTAAGTTTATGTACAATTTAATAAATATACCTGTTATAAAATAGTTTGAGTCTCTCTCTCACACACACACAACTTTTTTACCTTTAATTAAAACAAGTTTAAGTTTTTATTCACACAGCCTTTACATTTAACTTCGCTCATAGTATACACATACTCATGCGCTATCGATTGATTGAATTGTGATAACCGTACATGTAATGACGTTAGACATTGTAATAACTTTTTAATACAAATTTTACTCAAAACGGTCCAGATTGTTAAAGCGTATTCATGAAAATTTGGAATTTTTGAATTTAAGATGTGTGTACAGGACAACGTCTGTCGGGTCCTCTAGTATATATATATTTATATTAAGACTTAATCTAATTCAGACCAGTATCAATAAGCGAACCTCCTAATCCTCGATTCTAATATTAAGTATTCAATCCTACCTTATTATATCTTGTAGTAGCTCTTGTCTTTATCTGCAATGGGATGCAGATGTACGCAGTACGGCTTCCTTCTAATCGAGTACCAATATAGGTATCCACGTCACGCAGAACTTATTCAAACTTGAAACACGAGCTGTAATAATCATCAACTGCCACATCGCACATCAATTGTCTAACATTCCTTTACATTGCTATCACGCTTACTCTAAGATCCGATATTTAAAGTCCGTTTATTTGCATCTTTACTTCACATCTCATTTCTTGGATTTGGTTGGAAAAGAGTTGCCATTAATTCTGGCCCAAAGAACCCAAAGGACTTGTTAAAGAAAAGACGCGTAAGACGTCACACCCTTTGCTTAAATTAATTTATGGATAGAATTGAATATTATTAAATTACAACCAAAATTTACAAAACCAGATCGGAAAAGACAAATCAAAACCTTTAGTTGATTTTTTAAAATCAAAATTCAATTTAATTATGTCAAATGATCCAAATGAAGCACGAGGATGTACGGAACAACGCAAGACGGAGTTTTTTTTTATAGATATTTAAATAAAATTTTGAATCTAAAGTATTTATAACCTATTCCAGCTACCATAAACCTATTGTTTCCTGCTTAGAATACAATTAATTCCCAATTATGATTGTATATTTAGCTCAAAAATATTACTTTATGAGTACAGACACATGGATAAATAACTTTATAGGACAATACTAATATCCTCTTGTTTTTTTTTTTATTCACCTAACTAATCCCTAAAATAGCATTACAAAATTTGAAGTTATCACTTCTCTATCGTGTAGTCATAAGCACACACACTTTTTTTGTAACTATGTTGTTCTTAATGCCACATCGAGGCCCACTGGATTCATAGTGCCAAGGGGCTTTTTGTTTACGCCTTTCGTTAGCCGTAGCTTCGAGCACCATGCTGGTGACTGTACGATTTGATTTGGTTCCAAATTTTGAGGGAGAACACCCTGGGAGGTGATCAGGGGGCTTCTACCAATCACATAAAAGGACATGCGGCTCAATAAATATTTAGAATGTCCGCATGCCGCACATTTACTAACATCCATGCCTTCTTCGGTATTCGAACGCAGGCACTACGGCACCACAGTCAGAATTACTATACCAGATGGGCCATATAACTATTTGTATATAACTATGATGTATGTAATCGTTTTTCAACTTTTTTTTCATATATCTACTGAATACTATACACTCCAATAAATTGTATTGTGCATTAATTTTAGTAGTGCTTTTTTAATTTTTTTTCACCTAGTGTATGCTACTCAAATATTCTCAAATAAAATATCGAGAAAAGTTTTAAAAATCATAAGATCAAATATTTTTATTTTTATTTTCACAGTATTCTGGATTTCAACAAACGGCAGAGAAATGTGCTGTCTGTGAACATTTAATTATGGAAATGGTAAGTTATAAATTAGTTATCTTTAGAATATCCTTTCAGATTCCTTAACAAGTGCAATTTTATTTAATAAACTAAATAATTATCATTTGCTTTATTTTATTTATTTTACTAAATTAATAATTCTGTTTATGTGTATGGATGCTTTCCTCTTGAATGTAACAAGAACTATTCTTGTGCTAATTTGTAAGCTATATATATTTTTTAAACCTTGGTTTAGATTAGTTTCTTTGTGGAAGGGGGGGGGGGTTAAACATGTATTTTTCAATTATTCTATACGATATAAATAAAATTGAAATTTCTTTGGAAATTTTAAATTGAAAAACATGATTTGTACATTGTTCAATCAAGAAAGATTATTGAAATTGCTAAATTTGAGAAGTTAGTTGCAACTCAAAATTCTTTATTGGAATATGTATGTATAAAAATTATTTTATTTATACAAGTGTTAATTTTTTTAGTATGTATTTTTAAGGTAATGAATATTGAGGCCTCTTATAAAAACTATTTAACAAAAACTATTAACTCTTATAACAATTTTATTCTCATCATATTATGCCAGAATCAGTAATTTGATCATTGATACTCTGCATATAACACTGCTATTTTTCAGATATTGCAAGCAATGGGTCGATCATATCATCCAGGTTGTTTTAGGTGTTGTGTCTGTAATGAATGTTTGGATGGTGTTAGATTTACAGTTGATATGGATAACAAAATATACTGTGTTGAAGATTATCATATGTGAGTAGAATTGTGTTTCTATTTTTATAATGTTGTGTCTGTGTTATGAAGATTTAAAGCATGAATAAATATTGACTTTGCTCATAATTGTTTCTCTTATAACTAAAATTTTTTTTATACCATTGTTAGCTTATTTCTTAGCATGCATTTTATTTTTCTTAGTTAATCTTTTTCTTGCTTTTTTATTTTGCAGAAGTTGAATTTTCGTTTAATACACGTGTTTCTGTGTAACGCAGAATATGCTTTGTAGAAATGTCTTCAAATATGCAAACACTATCTATATTTTATATGTTGTATGTAAATTATTCTCAGACTTTTTTTTTTGCTTATGATAAAAATTTAATTTTAAACTTAAGTATTGTTGTGCTTGTCCTTTGGTTGCAGGCATACTTTTTATCATTAATTTACTCCTTGAAAATATATACCGTTTCAAAATTTTTAACATATGCTTTTTTATTTGACTGTACATCGTAAAGAATGCTATCTGTAAAAAGCGATTTTGTGAATAATATTTTATATACTGTCAGGCCGCTGAATTAGGGATACACAATAGGTGTAGCACTGCGCCTCATTTATTCACACTGGAGGGTGCTGTGGTAACTGCATATATAACTAAAACTTTGATAGTTGTTAATCAATCATTTCAACTCCCAGATTGTATAAAACCCTTGATTTAGATACATTCGATCGCAGATAAATAGTACGCGCTTGATATATATATAATTCAATTTCCAAAATCGTCTGAGAAATAGTATTTTTAAGGTTGACAGTGCCAAGACTATACTGAGAGTACACGGATGGTGGGAAAAAACTATTAACCGAGCAAACTGCAGAGGACAATTAACCTTGTACGAGCATGGAATTAGAGAACTCAGCCGTATTGTATATAGCTAGTGAAGCCAAACATAAGCTCAAATTGCCACCCAGTTGAATCAGGGCGCCAGTTTTACAGTCAGTAAACGAACCTTGCAACGGTCGCTTTACCAAAGGGGCTGTGGGAGCCGTAGACCCACAGGATTGTTCAATGCACGTCTTATCTGGAACAAAAAATTCGGAGAATGAACTCTAAAATACTGAAAACGAGTGGCAAAGAATGACGAGTCTCGGTTTCAACTACTTTACGCCGAGGGGAGGCTAAAAATATGTCTTCCAAGCTCATGAAGCCATGTATACTAGTTTGGAACTATACAAGAGCATGGTGGCTCTATCATGGTCTGGGGTGTTTCCTCTCTGCAGTTTTTTGTGATCTTCGGTATACCAACTTTCCTTTATGTAATTTAGTGCTTACAGTTGTTACAGGATCCCCTCCATCCATTTCTGTTGTACTGTCATCCATGTAGAAATGGAGGACTCCAGCATAACAACTGCAGCTCTTAGAGATTTTGGTTGGCTGAGCATTTGTTTGACTTCTCTGTCATGAACTGGCCACCTAGAAGCCCTGACTTAAATCCTGTTAAGCACCATTGTAATGTTTTGGAAAAAGGTGTGAAAGCACATTACATAACTCCAATGACCCTTACTGAATTATGGACAACTGTAGCCAATATTTGGCAAATCATTTCTGTGAAAACTATTGCAAACTTGTGCCTTATCATGTGGCAGCTGTTACTAAGGCCAAAGTAGACCCAATTCATTGTTAACTTGCTATCCCTAATTCTGTGACACTTCAGTGTATTTTGTTAAAAAAACTATTCTTAATTTTTTTAATTAAAATTATCATGTTTATTTAATTCTAATAATCAATATTTTTAAAATTTTTAAGGTATACCTGAAAATAATCATTTAAAATTATTTCATTTGTCTAGGATTTATGCCCCGAAATGTGCTATGTGTGGAAAAGCCATAACACCTGTTGAGGTAAGCCATAACACCTTTACTTAATCTACTATAAGAAATGTCTGCTTTTACAGGGCATTCTGGTGAAAAATAATATGAATTTTATAATTTTCTAGCTATGGAATTCAATGAGCCAAATTATTTAAATTAATATTTTTCTTGATTGTCATTCTTTATATTTCAATCGTACAGTATCTCAAATGATTTTGTTTCAAACAACTATGTATAAAGTGATTAATTAAAGGAGATAATTAGTGAAATAAATATAAATATTCACCAGACATGCTTATTAACAAAGAAATAAATTTTGCTTTGGCATTTATGTTAGGATATTTCAGTCATAAAAGTGATTGCATGTAACAGCCTTGAGTTAGTAATCAAATATATTCTTGTTTATCTCCTGCATTTGTAAAAACTGATTATTTATCAATCAGTTTTATTTTACCTAAAGCAGTTACTTTTTCTGTAATTTTCCTATTTATAAATCTAACATTTCGTTTTCTTTTTAAAGTACCAATCTTTTTTTATAGGGAAAACGAACTATATGATGTAAAACATTAAACAAAGTTTCTTTTCCTTCATTTGTTCGGAAAGCAATTATTATGGCACTTAGAATTAAGATTTCTATATTCAAATCAAATTTTTAAATTTTCTTATTTCATTACTAAACAGGCTTGTGATCAGATTGAATAACGTTTTTTTTTTAATTTATGTGTGTGTATTCTTGGGTATTAGGGAATAAATTGTAACTTTCAAGTGCTTCAGACAGAAGTTTTAAAAGAAGCAGCATTTGATCTTTGATTTCTTTTTCTGCAAAATTAATTTTGAATGTCAAATTTTCCAACTTACTACATTTAATATATAATATTTAGGTTCTTTGATGTCTCGCTTCAGCTTATAATATTTAGTGCCTTTTCACAAGCATTATCAAATTTATGATTGACAAATTCTGGAAAGAATACATTTTTAGTCTGCTGCCATGTTCATACAAATGCCAGAATTTTGAAAATGTTTTTATAGATGTTTGACAGTTTTTGTAGGTGCATAATTATTATTATTATCAACCAGTCATATTAACATTTGTTTTTCCTTTTCATATCTTTCATCTCATCAAAAAAAGGTCAATATATATATATATATATATATATATATATATGTTCGCATTATTCTGTTAGTATCATTTTCTGTAAACAATGTATTTTATTTGAATTTCCATCTAAAGATGCAACCAGCACTTTAAAATTTTTCTTTTAAGTTTAAATCTACTTGTATAGTTTATACTGTTGCGATTTCATCATTAATTGATATTCTTGCAGTTTTAACCTAAGTCTGAAGTGAATCATCAAAATTAATTTCAAAATTAAAATACTTTTATTTGTAATCTTACAGCAATTGATTTTTTTCTTTGAAGAGTCATTCCTGGACCTATAACCTGTCGGAAATTTTTCACACTTCAAATATAAGGGTTTATACTTCAAACCAATCATATTTTAGTTTCAGGTTTTATCTTAGGATTGCAATACATCATACGTTGCAAAAGCAATCAGAAAGATAAAGCAGTAAACATGTGTATTACATTCTCCATAATTCTTTGCTGTTCTGTAAAGTTAAACCATGTATACTAATAGTAATAAAGTTAATAATATTAAAGAAAATACATATTTTTAAAATAACTTAAATATTTTAGTGGATAAAATTACATTAGTAATTCATAAATATTATTATATTTTGTCAGTGAATTTATTTTTTAAAAAATGTCAATATCTATATTTTTAAATATTTTGGTTAATTTTTTAATTGAATATAACTTTACAGAACACACATAGTAGTTAAAGAATTAAATATATTAAAATAGGGTAAAAGTTTCTGTAGCTCTACTCAGAACTGTTTCCAAACATGAATATTTTTTTTTTTTTTTCATTTAGCTTTTGTTAGTCAAAAAAAAAATGGGAGAAAAAAAACTAGTATTTTAAAGCTAATAAATGTTATAAAATTTTTGTTTTTTCATTTATTACGTTATTTATGAATACTGAAATATCATGTACTTTTTGAAATGTTGTTGATAGTTTTGTTTCATTTTAAGGGTACTGATGAAACTGTGCGAGTAGTATCAATGGATAAAGATTTCCATGTTGACTGTTATATATGTGAAGTAAGTTAAATATTAATTAAAATTCTAATGAACAATTTAGTAAATTTGATGACATCCTTTTAAATTTGCTCAATGTTTTTTTAAATACTTTTTATGTGTATGTGATCTGTAATTTATTTAAACTGGAAATGTCTCGATTAAATATCTTTATATTCGATTTAAAGTCCAGTGGCTCAGTGGTAGCATATCACGCTTCCACATCACAGGTCCAGGGTTCAAATCCTGGGCTGGCCTAGGTTGGCTCAGCCTTTTATCCTGTCAGTGGGTTGATAAAATAGTACCAAGTTTGCTTGGGAACTTCACACTGGGGGTTTCCTGCCAGGTTGTCCACCTGACTGGAACATCTGCTTATGCATCTCAGCGCCCAAGATCACGGAAAGTGATATGGGCATGGTAGGCCTTGGTTCTCGTGGGCTTTTACATCACTGAGTTTAGTTTATATATGATGTAACATTTAATGAATTTTTCGATTTTTGTTTTTCTCTTTTGGAGTTAGTACTAACATTTAAAATCTTAATTTTGTTGAAAATGAATTTTTTTAAAAAGTAATAATTTTTAAAAAATATATTTCACATCTAGTGATGTTTTATATAGACTGTGTAACACAACAAGCAGAGAAATATTTTTTCCATTTCTTATTTCTTCTTTTATCTTACTTTTCACATTCTCAAGTCTCTTGAGCATACTCATAGAAAAAAATGACAGTGCTTCTCAAAGTTATGTAATACTTTTTAAAAATTTCATCTGTTTTCATTGGAATGATATTTTTAAAGGTTTAATCTTTCATAAACAAAATTTACTTTCTTTTTTTTGGAATTGATTCAATTAGATGCATAACTCTTACATAATGTTTTGTTAGTGGACGATGTAAACACACATCATTACAAATGCTTAAATAAAATTGAAACATAATTTTCTGTATAAAATCCTCCTGAGACATATTTACTATTTTTGATCATTCTTGGTTTTAAAAAATTGAACAGAACAAAATATGGAAAGATTGAAGAGCTGAATAATTTAAAGAAATTGTATTATTAGGTATGCTAGATTTAACTTGCTTCTGAAGGTGATGCAATTAATCTTTATACTTATGCACATATGAAAATTTTTTAAAATAATTTTAATTTAGCCCTTTTTTTTACTTTAATTATTCTCCAAAGAGAAAAACTGCTATCAGGGGGCAGGAAGTATAGATATTTGTGCCTGAAATTAATTTTCTTTGGGTCAGTACTGGAATTATGACTCCAAGGTACATGAATGATCTTTTCTTTCTCCCTTGGAATTAATAGTCTTTGGTTAACTTGGCTGTCATGTATCCTTAATGCTTTACCAATCCTTCTCTATTTTCAACCCTTCTGCTCTATTATTTTCTTTTCATGATACTCTTTTGCTTTAGTGCTCACTGTGAAAACTCGTCCTTCTATTCTTCCCATATTTTCATATTTGATATACACTCTATATATATATTTTAAAAAAACGACGCACCAAGAACGAATTGTCTGATAGAGACAAAAATTGGTGGGTAGAAAGATTATGTACAGAATAGAAAATGATTGAAATTTCAGAAAAATTGGATGATTTATTTCAGAGTTACATAGTTACAAAGTAGAGCTCAATAAGGTGTTGACCCAACTCTAGCCTGGATGCAAGCTGTCACATGACGTGACATAGAGTGATAAAGCACCCTAATGGTCTCCTGTGGTATTTCTTGCCAAATTTGCTCCAATGGTCGGGCCAGGTCATCAACATTCCCTGATAGATGTTGTGGCCTTCCCATCATATCCCGGACATGCTCGATTGGAGAGAGATCTGGCTGACCAAGGAAGTGTTTGACAAGCCATAAGACAGTTCATAGCAACACCTGCCGTATGTGGTCTGGCATTATCTTGCTGAAAAATAAGGTCCGGGTACTGCAAAAGGAACGGTAGCAAAACAGTTCTCAGAATGTCGTTGACGTATCGCTGTGCTGTAAGTGTGCTTCTATTGACGACCAAAGTGGTCCGACTGTCAAAAGAAATTGTACCGCAGACCATAACTTCTGGGCGTCTCCAGACACGTCCTCAATGATCGTCAGGTTACAGTTAGAAGTGGGAAACACTACGCGTCCCCAGTCATCTTGATTCCTACCTTATCGAGCCAAGCACCACTGTAATCTGGTTCGACAGTATACAGGCGTGAGTGGCAGGTGGCGTAGTGGTCAGTACAAGCGTAAATTTCGCTCTCTCAGCCGTCTGTGAATGGTCATGGTGGACACTCGGTCTGCGGGTCGCACATCTGATGCTTGATAACGATGAATCATGCATTGTGACAGCTGATCTGATAGTGTATCTGTCCTCCCGATCTGCTGTGGCTCTATGTCGACCACCACCACCACCATGATGCTGAAATCTGCCATTATCCACCTATTCTTGCCAGCACCTTCTAATGGCTGCATCGCTTCGACCCATATGACGAGAGATTCGCCAATTTTCCCAAACTGCCTCTTTCAATCCAATGATGCGATTTAAAAATCGATGATGATTTTTAAAATTTGTTGTTATTGCTGTTAAAATTTTGTTATTGTGTAACATATAACATACTTTTTTTTCATGAGGGTCATTATTTTAACACACTGGTGTACAAAAATTAAAGGTCAATCTGAGAAGTGGGCATGTTAGTGGAACGAGCAGGCAAGATGCATTGAAAAACTCATCAGGAGACCAACAAGAGTAAAGTAGAACATATGTTTATATGGAGTACGACATATTGGGCAACTAACGGAAGGTTATAAAAGCATCCTGACATTGTATGCTCAACATTTCTGTTAAAACTGTGACTCTGTGAGCATCAGTTCAAACGACATCAAGTTCATGTCCAATAGGCATTCTTGTAAATAACATGTAGATGACCCTGAATCGAATAACTGGGAAGGTAGAGGAAATTCAAAGTATGACTTGTGTGTCTGTGGAATTTGGAATCTACTAGTACCATTTTATTTCCTTAGAGAACTTTTACAACTACAAGGACAGTTGTTTGAAGTGTTAGAAGTAGTTGTCTGTGAGCAATCATGACTGTGAACAACTGATATATTGTCCTACAGGCAAAAAGGAAAAGATAGCAAACTGTGGGTAAAATGAAATTGGCTACTGAATGATTGGTATCATGTTGTAAGTTATCCAGGATTTTACACTATTGGATTGAGCAACCTTCTAGCATAATGACCAGTACGGTGTAAGACACTAGCCCCTGCTTATCGGATACAGCGTGTTCTGTGATGTGATGCTGAAGCACAATAATCCTA
Source organism: Trichonephila clavipes (assembly GCA_019973935.1). Classification (NCBI taxonomy): domain Eukaryota; kingdom Metazoa; phylum Arthropoda; class Arachnida; order Araneae; family Nephilidae; genus Trichonephila; species Trichonephila clavipes. Next base: position 33,817 of record BMAU01009977.1, on the reverse strand, counting down.
TCAACATTATCCTAATTAACCTTTTTGGAGGTATCTTGCTTTATATAGGTATTGACCTTCACATCTTCTGAAGAGGTTCAATTACTGACACCTGCTGTTATACCTAGTTTCTCCTTCTTGTGCTTCTTTTTAGAGATGCTATAGATCCTCAATTTCTCTTCATGGTCCATTTCTATGTCTCATCATTCAATGGTTGTCTAAAGTCTGTCAGTAAAAGAAGATTGCTATGCTTTGATTAGCCGACAAGGCTAAGATCAAAATTTATGTGTGGGACATTCTAGGATGACTCTGGGTAGCCACCTACTGTCAGAAATGATTTGAAACGACGAATGAAATGACTTTTTTTTACTTTTTTGCTCTTTGACTAGTTTATTAATGAATTTTACCTTCAAATGTAAATAACATATCACATTGTCTGTATTCCTTATTCTGAATATAGTTTTAAAAATTTTTACTATATCAATTGTTTTGACCAACATAACCTAATTTGACTCTTGCTCCAAAGGATTTAGCTATTACTCTCTCAACTGATGTTAACTTGTTATACTTAATTCATATTTTGTATGAACTTTTAAATATTTGCGATTCTGAAATCATATGCATGAACTTGTATTATTAGATAATTTAATGTTGATTCCCAAAGCAAAATTATTTTGGACTTTTCCTGTTATTTTATAAATGCTTTTCATAAATATCTTTTTCCTATATAACTGAAATTTGAATGCAAAGTTTTGAAATATAGAATACAGAATACTCTGATTCTTCTAAAAATTTTGAATCTTAAAGGAACAGTTGTACCTAAAAACAATGCAGTTTTATGTAATGAGTTTTTATGTGAAATGAATGTATACAATTATAGAATTTCTTTTAAAATTTTTATATCATCTATAAAGAAAATCATTATTTCCTTAAAAGATTCTCTTTTTGTTGTATGAATAATTTGATTTCAATTATGAACTTCAAAAAAATATTAACTTAAGCAGACATTTGTTTAAATGTGAAATGTAACAAAAGATTTTACTCATGTTAATATTAAGAAAAAGTATTGTGTGTTAATGTAGGTTTATCTTATTTGTTCTCGATTTTTCTTTAGGATTGTGGTTTACAGTTAACTGATGAACCTGATAAGCGATGTTATCCGCTTGAGGGGCATCTTTTATGTCGTGATTGTCATCTTAATCGACTAGAATTACACGGCAAACCTCCTAATATGCAAATGCAAAGATCACTTCAGATAAGTGATTTGTAAAGCTGCAGCTGTACTGTAAAATAATAACAATTGGAAGTTCATTTTATGTTGACATTCAAAAATCTTCATTAAAGATTTCGAATTATTGCTAATTACTCTTGTTCTGAATCTAGATTTATCATTTGATTTCCTTTCTACTTTATATAAAATCCCTTCTTCTGTTATGTAAACATATTAATAATTTTTATTTTACCAATTAAGATGTTTTATCTCAAAAATGTTATAATTTTTTTTATCAGTGTGTTTCATAAATTTTATCATGTTATTTTATACCTTAATCACTGTTTTAAATGTCTTGGTTTATATGTAGCATTCTCAAACAATGCATGTTCTATAGTAAAATGCTTGTTTGCTGAAATAGTGCAATGAAAGTAAACCTATCCATAATGGTACCACTTATTGAGATGAATTGTAATTTTGTTTAAGGTATATTTTATAGGGTTAGTTTGTATTTTTTTGAATTTCTCTGGTGTATTAGCATACTATAATACTGCAAATATATTTGTTGCACAAATTCATCAGCATGTTTGTATATCTATAGCTCTCAAATTTTGCACTACAACATTATATTAGTTATTTTATGAATAAGAATCGTTTTACTTCCTTGAAAAATAAGTAAAGATAAAATATATCTTTGATGTATTTCTTCACTTTTATATCTTTGGAAACCATTTCAGTGCTGATTTGATCGAAATTGAGAATGAGAGCTTACAATTTTCAGATAAAACTTCGCTTCCATAATCATGTAGGCACTCGAGTTTTGCGATTTGAATTGTTGGCATCTATTTTTTCAGTTTAAATCAAAATCTTGATTTTCTCCTGTATATTGTTTTTAAAAATCTCTGTAATCAACAATCGAATGAATAAATATTGAAGTCTGCTTACTGTATTTGTAATACTGCTTAACAAACGCTATTTGATTGTAATATGCTAAAAATGCCGTAGCTGCTAAAACTGAATACTTTCACCTTTTTTCTAGATATTATTATGGCCTGAATACACGACCTTCAATGAATGGCCTAGTATTTCGAACTGAATACATTTCATTATGTATCTTTAGGGCATCACTTTGTTTTGTATAATTTAAAATATTGTTTTAAAATAAAATAGAAAGCTTGATGTTTTGAGCCCTTAAAATAAATATATATATCGAAGATCTCTCGTATCTTTATAGAAAAAGTCAATGATAATACAATATTTTCCCACCTTTTTAAGCCAAATAATTTATCTAAATTTTTCTCAGGTTTTTATGGCTTCAGTATTAAAATCAGATTTATATACTATATATATTTTTTTGGCTAATATACTATTTTAACTATTTTGTCCATAAGAATGTAAATATTGATTTAAATATAGTAACTGTTATAATTCTATGTGTACAAGCCTTTTATGAAATATATTATGACTGAATTTCTTTACAGTGCAATCATTGTGCAATTCCAGGCTTATTTCATGTTATTTATTTATCGTTTGTCTTCAAAGAAGAAAAATCTGTCGTTTTTCAATAATAAATGTATTACACTCTTAATGTTTGAATGTATTCTTATGGTAGATGTGGCACTGAAGGATTTTAATATATCGAATTATATAAAAAGCTCTGTTCCTTATTTTGCAAATATCTTCTAAATGATGTTACTGTGGTCAATTTAAGATAATATTTCATTGTTAAAAGAATGGCTGTGCCTGCTCAAAAATTATTGTACTACTTCTAACTAAATTTTATAATTTATTCCTTTTGATATTTCCAAAAATATGATAGTAATTAAAGAATTTTCTATTGTATTTAGTTATTAATTATGGTTGTGAATTCATAAAAGAGCTTATAATTGAATAATTGGTTATTATAATAGCATGATGAATTCATATTCACAGACTAGTGCCTGACATTTTCGTGGATAAGCTGTTTAATTTATTCATATTCAGATTAGAAAAATTCTAATTATTAGAAACAATAACAAAAATGCTTAACCTTTTGCTATTTTTAGACAATTTTAGAATTTTACTGATGAAAAAAAAATGAAGTCCTGAAATATATTTTTGAATTCATTTTAATTTACAAGCCTTTATTAGTTATTTTGTTAATGATTATTAAAAAAAGTACATTTGTTGAAGCCAAGTATTGTCAGTATGTTGTTGCTTCGTGTTCTGAGAAAGTTTAGAATTGTAGCCTAGGAATAATGTTTTTATTAACAATAACTCTTGAGTATGGGAACTTCATTTTTTTTATTAATCAGTCATTTGTCCATTTTGTTCAAAAGATATTCTTATTTCTTAAAACACATATATTCCATTTATATTTATTGACAAGTTTATGAGCACTACTATGACAAGTTTTCTTGGTTTACTTTGAGTAATTCACATTAACCACCAAATTAGATGTTTCTGGGTTACTAAAAAACATTGCTTCCAATTTTTATTACCAGCATTATTTTTTTACAGATACATATATCTCCCAAAAGTAGTATTTTTAATAAAAACAGAGAAATACTTATTTCTTACTGACAAATCTTAGTTTTTACACGTTCTAAAGATTATTCATTTCCATAATTTAAATCATCAATATAATTTTATAGTCCTATATGCAATAGTCATTTATATTTTTTTTATGCTGTAGAATTTCTGGAAAAATTGAACTTTCTAATCTGTAACTTCTTAGTTTTTCCTTCTCCCTGAATTTTTTAAACTTAAAAAATTATGCATATAAATAGCATCTATAAGACTTATTTCCTCTTTCGCTCAACAGAAATATTATTCCATTTGTAAACATTTTGAGTATTTTGATAAAGGTTCACGTATCCAATTTATCCACAGGGTTATATATAATTTAAATATTTACTAGTAATAAAATGAAATGTCACTATTCATATTTTGTTATATACACTCTAACAAAAAAAAACGGTATTGCATTTTTCAATTTCAATACTTTTTTATGCTCATTAACATTTATATTATTATCAAATTATTGTCTTATAAATATATTACTTTTTTATTTGTATGAATTATTTTATGTAGTTATTTGTTAGTTTCTGAAATTATATATATATATATATATATATAATGCACATTTAAGTACTTACCTTTAATATTTTGACTACTTTTGATACTTTTTGTCGTTAATAAGGGGTGAATTTTTTTTTAAGTAACAAAAGGTTTTCTAAAATTTTGTTAATGTTATTCATATTTAAACATTGTTTTTTCCTTTCTTTTTTTTTTTCCTTTTTTGGTATCCAAGATCAAAGAAGAAAACATAGATCTAAAATATTTTGTTCTGAAAACGGGGGTAAAGTTTTTCTACTGAATAAAAGATACTAAAAATCATGTTTTGAATTCTGTGAAATAAATTTTACATTATTTGTTTTTCAAATAAGAAAAATTAATGTAAACTGAGAGATATTTGCTTTCAACGATTAGTAAACTACCTATAATAAAAAAGAAAGAAATTATTTGTTTTATCAGTCATCGCAATATGTTTTAGGGATGCTTTTATTGCTAATAACATTGAATATTGTAGGAAATAAGAAAAGGAGGGGTACACTCCTTTTAATGCACATAGTCTTGTTTCCTTTGTAATATTTTTGTACTAGAATTTCAAACAAAACTATTGCCTTTACCTACCCTGATCTAATTTTTCTTTTGTTTTTTAACTGCCTAGATCAGGGATGGCGAACCAGTGGGACGAGAAACTATATTTTGGGCACACCACCGATCAAAACAGTTTGCATTTGGGTTCAAAATAACAAAATTTACTATATGAAGTGTTACGAACAAATGCGAGTGATCGGTCGCGGGCGCATACTCGTTTATTATTGTCTTGCCTTAGTTAAGTCGTGGACTACAAGGGCTATTGATGCAAAGTTTGCCTACGCATAGCATAATCAATTTCATTGACACAAATGTATTTTAAAGTTTATTTGTGTTATATTTACGATTTTCAACCGTTTTTTTTAACATGGCTAGTTTAGCAGAAAAACAAAAAATGCAATATAGTATGTGTAACAGAGAATATAAAATTTGGTGGTCCGAGAAGTATGGCATGATTAGTAAATATGACAAAACGGTGTGTTATGTTCTGGAATAGTGAGATGTAGGACTTTGTCTATAAAACGGCATTTTGAAACAAATCTCAAATCCTTTTGTCAAAAGAATGAACCAGAGCAAAAAGAATTAATTTCTTAGAAATCGTTTGGCAGATGACTTCAATTCAGCATACATTCTGATAAAAGTAACTAACATCTTATCAGGAGTGTAGAAACAACCGTATCAATGAAATGGGGTCTCAACAAGCATAAATAAAAAAAAAATCGTTAAGTGTTAAGGGGCCTCGAAAAAGAGCCCCCAATTAATTTTGATACTGAGCCTACAAAGGCTAGCTACGCCAGTCCATCTTAAAACCCTAATATAAGTTGTTTGTCACCTAATGTGCAATAACAAAAGTCACACTTATGTTACTTTATAATTTGAATTACAAGTATAACTGAAACATTTTCTACATTTACATACAGGGCAAAATGTATTTTTTAGTCGTAAATGAAGAGTTTTAAGTTGTTAATATTTAGTTTTATAATATTTTCCCAATAATCACGAGGCAGAAGTATTTGTCGGGTATGTCTCTATACTTCATTAAATATTTCTTTACAAAAAATGCCACGATGATCCATAAAGGCTCGCCACCCCTGGCCTAGATGCTATAGCGTGAATTAAATAACTGTATTTACAAAGATACAATATTACAACTTCCGTCGTATGGTATTTCTGTCCGGTAATAAAGAAAAAATCTTTTATTTGATGATTTGCTGTTAAGGTAGTGCAACTGTGTTTATTTTAAAAGAAAATTTATTCTAACAGTACTTGAATACCAGTTATATTGTAATGGAATTATTAATATATCTTTCTTGAACTAGAGTACCTGTTTATGTGTAGCAAAATGTTCCATTTTTTCTCAGTTTTCTTATAATTAAATTCTATAAAAAATTGCTTTACTGCTACATTTTCTGCTGAATGTTTTAATTTTCTTTTTTATTAAAATAAGACCATTATTTCAATTTGAAAAAATTATAAAATCCTCTTAATAAATAAAATTTATGGGTTGGGACTTTTTGCTCTTATTGATATTTATTTATAATGCTATTGTAGTTATTACAGTGCTTAATCATGGTGATAATATTAAGGTAAATTCCATGCACAATGTTAATCTGAAACCTTTTTTTCATAAATACTTATTAACTTTGCAGAGACATTAATGAGTTTTAAACACATATAGCTAAAATTTATTTTAGATTGTAATTTTCTTTTCGTATTGAGAATGTGAAAATAGCTCATATTCATTTTTTCTAAAATGTAAATTTAGAGATGTATTTAAATGATAGTACATGTGATGATTTTTATTTTCAGACAGTCATATTCTATATAAGTTTGAAAAATATTTCCAATATGAAAGATATGTCTGTCTATAATGTGACTTATTCTTTGCATAATTAAATGCTTTAAGGTGATTGCCTACCTTCGTACCCATTTTTTTTATGAAAACAAATTTTTGAAACAAATTGAGTGTTTTTAGGAAGAAAAATAAACAAAAATATGTAAATACATAAAAAAATTTAAATAAATATTGTACTTTTAGAAAAATTGGTTGTTTTTAAGGAAATTTTACCAAATTTTTACTAAAACGCATAACACTGTATAAAAATTTCTAATACAATTATCATATTTTTCTTTATACTCAACATATATATTATGGTACTCTTCAAAATGAATCAAAATCGAAGAGAAATATTAAAATACAAAAAAATTACAAACAATTATACATAATAGTATGAAAATTTTGATATTTTGAAGTTTTTTCTTTATAAAAACTACCCTAAATGAAACAAATATTTAACCTACAACAAAACTTATGGTCCACTTTATGAAAAATAGTATAATAAACATTCTCACAAAATTTCAAAGTGTTATGAGGTTTGGTTCGTAAGATATCATGTATCTCTTATCTTCGTAAGATATCATCTGGTAAGAGTCTCTTTCGAAAACATAATTTTGAGAAAAACGCATTTAAAGTTTCATCTTACCGCCCTTTTGCATAGAGTGATGATTTTTAAAATCACTATAACTTTATTTCTATTTCGCGTAAAGGAAAAAGAAAAACTGTTCTGGAAAGAAAAATGTGCAAACTATAAGATTTTGAAATTTAAAAAAAAATGTCTTATGTAGACGAAAAACGACATTTTCTCAAGGTAGGCAGTCACCTTAAAATGTGCCAAAATATTTTAATTATTGTAAAGATGTGTGACATGAATCTATACACTATATATATATATATATGTAGTTTATTTCACAATTTTTCTATTTTATTTCTAGACTATGTTTTTAAATTTGATTTACATGTGTATTCCCTGAATATAAATTTGTTTAGGAAAATAAAATTAACTTCTTTTTTTTTTTTACCTTTGAAGGGCTGGAAAACAAATATGTAATGTCATTATTATGAAATTTGATTGATCAAATCTCTTAGTGATTCAGTTTTTATAGTGTGAATTATATAATGTACATATATAAATATATAATGTCATATTACATGCATGAGAGTGATTAAATATTTCCGTTTGTTGTCTGTTTTACATGGGTGTTTTTTAAATCATGAGTAGTTTTTATTCAGTGGATTTTCTGTTGTATTGGTTTATTATTATTATTTCTGATTATTTTCAAATTGTGTTAATAACTTTTAAGAGAAAGAATTACTTACAGAAATGGATATTGGTATATTTTATATTTATTCTAAAAATGTGTTTCATGTATGTTAAAATCCATTTGAGTTGTCTATACAATGTGTCATATGAAAAAATGAATTTTTAAGTTTGATTACAACTTTTATTACTTCTTTAACATTGTTATCAATATTTAATTAGTTTTTGTACATGTCATGAAAATTGTCAAAAGATTTATTTTTGAAAGCTGCTTACAATGGCAAAACTATACGTTTAAAATATTTTTAGGTATGTTGATAATAGATACTTCCTTATCAATAAAGCATTAAAATACCTTTAATTGGCATTTATTCTTTTCATGTTATCTGGCTGTTTTTATATGAAAGTCTATCCCCCATATATTGTTATTTTGTTACATAAAAAAGTTTGCAAAATATTCACACTTTTTGTGTTTGTAGTTTTATCAAGTGCCATTATTGTGTATATTTTAGTAATTTTGTTATCTGAGTTCCCATGTGCTGGTCACATGATCTTAAATGTGCACTGTTTTACTTATAATATAGTTTATTTGTTTTTTATGGAAATTTGGTGAAATGAATATTTTTAGTTTACATTGTTATTAATAGTGTAGCCTTAAGAATCCATTAATTAAAATGAAAGATTTTGTTTTATATGAACGTTTATAAGAGATGATTTATTTATATGTATCTTACATCAAAATACATAAAATACTATAGTATTTCAATAGGCAAATCTGAATGTGAATTTGTAATTAAGTTGCAAATAAAATCAAATGAAACAAATTTTGGTTTGTTTATCTTGCTTTATATTTAGTTAGTATTTTTTTCCTGGCTTTAATTTTAAGAGAGAGAGATATAAACACCTTATACTTAGTATATATATCCTGGGGGGGAATAAATCAAGAAGTTAGTTTGTTTAATGTGATGCATCATTTCATTCTGCATTTTTTCCCCATTTTATGAAATAATTCTCAATATACTATACTGTTCGCATTAATTGGGACAAACATTTTTTTTTCTTGTCTGAGTTGGTATGTGATTACCAGTAATGCCCAAACCTCCTCAAACCAGTTATATCTGCTTAGAAGTAATGTGATGGATTGACTTTGACTATTAATTTACTCGTTTGATTGGTTTTAGTACATTAGTTGCTCAGTTGTGACCCTTTCAGTGTGGTAGCTGGTGGTTATATAATTTTGCTTTCCACGTAACATGTTACTTTTGCTTGTTCAGAGGTGGATATTACTCCGAGGAAGCGTTCTGAAATAATCGCTCTGAACGAACCCATTTTTATGACTGTAAAAGATATAGCTATGGTAGTTGGTGTGGGCAAATCAAGTGTTTCAAGAACATTAAGAACATTTCAAGATTCCTGATCATCGTCTCTAAAGAAAAATATGGACTAAGATGAAAAATTACTCCAAGAACTGATAAAATTCTAATAATAAATAGCAAAATAAATCAAAGTAAGACAAGCACAGATTTTCGAAGGAATTTATTGGATTACGGTATTGAAGTTAGTCAGTAGCGCACACAGGAATTTTTCAAGGGGGAGGGTCCGGGGTCGAAAAGTGCTCCATTCTTGTATCATGCTCCTTTTGATTTTGTCGATTTTCGGGAACAAAACACAGTAAAAAACTAATTATTGAATAAATAATTAGCATTAATTAATAAAAATAATCATTAATAACAAGTAATTAATTAAATTTTACGTACTATATACTTAGAATTATGATCAATCGGAAAAAAATCAAGGGCTTTGGAGGGGGGTCCTGACCCCCAGGACCCCCCTGTGTGCGCCACTGAAGTGAGCACCTCAACTGTACAGAAAAGGGTTCTAAAAGTTAGCCGTAAAGGTATCAAGACCGAGAAAAAAGCAATTTTTAAGAAAACGATGAAAAAACATTTAGCTTGGTCCAAAAATTCCTATCATGGACTGTTAATGACTCGAAAGAGGTGATTTTCAGCGATGAAACGCATTTATTTGTGCAGGGATACAAATCAAGTGTAGTTAGACGAAGTGAAGTTGAAACTCTAGTGCCGGATCACATCCAACAAACTGCAAAACATCCTTCTAAGCAGATGTTTTGGTATTTGCTCACAGCAAATGGCACTGGAAGCTTAGTTCCTTTTAAAGGCATGGTGAATTATGTCAAAAACATAGAAATATTACGCTGTAGAATTGTTTCATCCATAGAAACATTTGACGGAATATTCCAGCATGATTTGGCTTCTTCGATATTGTTCCAGACATTTTAATGCGGGAAAATAAAATAAAAGTGTTTAATTAGCCTAGTAATTCACCAGACTTAAATCCTATTGAGAATTTATGACATATTCTCAAGAATCGCTTAGCTAAGATGAGCTGTACGACCATACACAGGACAAACGATAAAAGTGTTACACAAGTGTGGATACACGATGAAGAAGTTAAGAACATGCGTGCTGCACTAGTGGAGACCAAGACGAGTTGAAGAAGTCATTCCTTGTGCAAGATGATATACTTCGTACTCTAATATAGAGATTCTTTTTGTCTACTTAAAGTATGTGATGATTAAAAGCTAGGGTTTAAAAAAAAATCGTTTTTTTATTCCATTTGTCCCAATTAATTTGAACAGTATAGTACTTTAGAGTTGTATTTCTCTCTAATAGGAAAAAATAAACAAGATTACTGTTTCAGTAATTTTTTTGTAAAAACTCACTGCTGTTTTTTGATTTGAAGAATTTTCAATGTAAAATTTTCATTAACGTTACTACATTTTATGTTTAAAATAAATATAAAAATTGCCAAGTATGATTGATTTCATTATGCTATATAAATTATCTACAAAATTTAGTTTATTATTTAAAGAAAAAATTGCTACTTTAAATCATGTTTTTTTTTTCTTTTGCTCTAATGCACAACAATTAATTTGAAATAAGTATGTTGAAGCGGAAAATGAGTTTTTTTTTACTGTTCTTTTTTTATAGCAAATTTTTATGAAATATCTTGAGGAACTGGTTGATTTAATTTAAGTTTATTATTCCTATGGGTTCATATATACATATCTATTTCATTCAATAATTACTTTTATTTAAGCAATGTTGCAGTCTTGTTGGTTTTTTTCAAATTATTATAAAAAGTTGATTAACAGACCCTCCAATATTTAGTAGAAGAAAAAGTAATTGGTATTTGCATTTGAATAGTTAGAAATGATCTCTAAGAAGTTACATGCAGAGCCTATTTTAGATTTTTTTACTTAGGGAGACACCTTATATTGAAATTACTTTCAATTCATAATGAAAAAAAACCCTTTATTTTATATGTTATTTTTGCACATAGTATTCGAAATTTAAAAAAATGTCAAAATGCAAATTAAAAAAGAAATCACATTGAATCAAATTTCATTGTCGGAAATCAAATAAATTTTGTAGCACTTCGATGAAATACTTTCGGGTTAGACGAGTCTTCGTAAAGAAAGATGATTTTTTTTTTCGTTAATTTTTATTTGATAATAATATCTCATGGATATAAAATAGGTGAGTTCTTTACAAAAGAATCAAAGCATCAGAAAAATAAGGAATCAATCTATATACTGGGTGACTGCAATTTAACAAAAACAGCAAATCCTTATCATAGTTGAATCACAAACTAAAGTGCATGGTGATCTCATTTTGCATTCATCTAAAAAAAAAGTCTTGTTTTTATTATATTTTTTCTGTTTCTCTGTCATAGACTATTGATGCCAGATAATGCAATAATTGTATAAAACAGTGATATTGTATACCATGAAATATTTCAACAACTTTCATAATTAATTTTTCTTCTTCCGTACAGAAATTAAGGATAATTATGTTTATCTATGCATTTCTTTATAGAAAATAAAGTTTTTACTGAAATTAAACATGTGTAAAGCTCAAACACTAATAATAAAATGATTAAAAACTCAAAGGCATAGTATCTTTGATTAATTGGTAAACCTCCTCTAGGGGAGTTGCATGTTTGTATATGTATTTGGAAAAAATTCCTAATCTCCTTTTGCAATACATTCTGGCAAGCGTTCATCACTTATTGCTTCAGATTTGCGATATCTTGAGAGCCGCAGTGAGCATAAGCTTAACATCCAAGCGTTGCAAGATGGTACAAGGTAACACACATGTGGTATGGGAAAGGCTATAGCTCACTAGATAGTGATCAGTGCTTCCGCTGGAGCAGTTTGGTAGTTTCGTACAATCATCTACTTTTACTTCACATTCGCGCAACTTGACTTTCCAGAGCCTTCATACCTCCTCGTACAGTAACCATTGCAACCAATACCTGTTCCCATCCATGTTCATACGTTGCAGGTGGCGACTATTGTTCAGTATAACTAGATAGCTTCATTCATTCCGACTATGCAGCCACGTTTGAAGTTATCACTTAGCTATGATGTCTTCGACTGCGTCCTATCGACATTGTTGGTCAAGGGAGCAACAAAGGAAACAACGAACTGTCTGCAATCGTTACTTGTTCTATGCAGTAGTAGTTGTGCAATAAAAATACAAGCATTCAGTAATAAATACATGATCGAAGTCGACATTAATTGGCCTTGGAAATTAAATAATCTACATACATGATATAAAGAAATTTGCATGAAAGATTTCGAGATTGTGTTATTTTTTAGAAATGTTTAAGTGCACGAATTCCACCCTTTTTAGTGTGATGAGTAAGAAGTTAAAAAAAATACAAGATTTATAGCTGGGATGAGAAGACTTTTCCAGGGTGTGGGCTACTTTTAATTTTTTCAAGCTGTTGCGGTCCACTCAATGTCAGTGGCGCACACAATGAGGGGGAGGTCCACTGGTCTGGACCCCCCCCTATAACTTAACTAAGTGGCGTAACAGCCCTTGAGGGTCAGGCCTACTGTACCCAACTCAGTATACGGGACCTTGGGCCCTGAGGTGCATGAGCAGATGTTCCGGTCAGGTGGTCAGACTGACGCGAAACCCCCAGTGTTAAGCTCCCAAACAAGTTTGGTACTCATTTATTGACCCACTGAAGGGATGAAAGTTTGAGTCAACCTTGCCTAGCTCGGGGTTTGAACCTCGGACCAGTGGTGTGGTAGCGCGGTGCACTAACCATACCCTCCACCATAACCCTTGATTTTTTTCCCGATTGCTTGTAATCCCATGCATATAGTACGTAAAATTTAATTAAGTATTTGTTATTAATATTTATTATTATTTAATGTTGATTATTTATTTTTTACTGTTTTTTTTTTTTGTTCCCGACAATCTACAAAATTACAGAAATATATATATTTGACTACGTATTGGGGTATGATACGAGAATGGTAGATCCTCGATCCCACCTTGAAAAATTCGTGTGTGTGCCAATGCCCAGTGTCGTAAGTGTGGTGAGGTTGGAAAAGGTCTACAAAATTTATAATAAATTAATAATAAATATAGAATATGTACTTACAGAACTAAAATAAAAACACTAACACTTTTAAAACCACGTTTAAATCACAACGCAAAATGCAAACGTAATAATAATAACCACAAATATAATAATATCAAATGATGCATTTATTAACACGCTTTTATAAGTTTCACATGCATTTAATGGAATCTTTGAACTCGATTTTTTTCCACTTTAAAAGGTCAGATTAATTCGAAATTTTGCACACTTACCAAGGACCGATGGCCAGTAGCACACACATGAATTTTTCAAGGGGGAAGGGGGTCCGGGGTTGAAAGTTCACCATTCTTGTATCATGCTCCTTTTGATTTTGTCGATTTTCGGGAACAAAACACAGTAAAAAACTAACTATTGAATAAATAATTAGCATTAATTAATAAAATTAATCATTAGTAACAAATACTTAATTAAATTTTACGTACTATATACTTAGAATTATAATCAATCGGAAAAAAATCAAGGGCTGGGGGTGTCCGGACCCCCAGGACCCTCTTCCCTTGTGTGCGCCACTGCCGATGGCAATGCAATAATTTTATAATTTTGTTTCATTGTCTAGATCAGGATCCTCAAAACTAAGGATTTTACGGATTTCGATATTTGGCGATTAATTCATTATATCGTTTCCAGATTTGACGACTAATTGCATAAACCATTTTCAGATTTGGTGACTAATTCCATATGCTATTTCCAGATTTGGCAACTAATTCCAAACTTAGCGACTGAAAGATTAAGGTGTAACCCTAAAACCGCAAATAGGCATGTGGTTAATACAAATAAAGCAAAAAAAAGTGTTCTTTATGTGAAGAAGGGTAGGGTGGGTGCGTAGTTTTTCTGAAAATGGAAATAAAAAAAAAGACTCGTGCATGTGAATAATAATAATTTATGTTCTAACTGCCAATGTTTCATATTTTTATAAAGCAATACATTTAGAAGTGATGATACGAATTAACATTATATCATTACGTTTAAAAAGTGATATATTTATGTTCTAACTACTAATTATTTTTTTTATTTTGATAAAGCAATATGTTTTGAAATGATGGTACGAATTAACATTATAGCAATACGTTTAAAAGGTGATAATACGATTGACATTTAATATTTCTTCTTAAGACACTTTAATTAGTTAGACCCGCATCTATAGAGACGGAATCTTTGAAATATAACGATATGGGACTCATCCGAGGCCCCGTAAACGGAGAGAATAAGTACCATTTGGACCCATTAATTTATATCCATTGAAAAGTAAGACTAATTCCAGCAGCCACATAATTCCGGCTCAAAACTCAAGGATAAATTCAACAAAGAATAAATGATAGTTTTAAAAACTAAAAAACAGGCTTTTATTGTAGATAGAACTAAAAAATAATAAATAAATTATAATTTTAAAAAACTAAAAAACACGCTTTTATAGTGAATCGAACTAAAAAGTAAAAAAATAATTCTTAATATAAGAATAAAATGATTAACGAGAAAATTAATGTCATTGTGGTAAAAGCGGGGTATGTGCTTCGTACTACATTTTCACACTAACTCAACATTTTGGAATAGAACTAGTAAGAAATTATAACAATTGATATAGAGCACCCCACGCTTTTAAACCAATGACATTAATTTTCTCGTTAATCATTTTATTCTTATATTAAGCTTTTTTTTTTTACTTATTAGTTCGATTCACTATAAAAGTTTGTTTTTTAGTTTTTTTTATACTATAATTCATTATCAAACAATTCAAAATACATAAAAAATAAAACGTTTTCATCTAAAGTTAGTTTTCTATGTTTTAGTCAGTAGAAGACAGTCTGCATACTTCAGCCAATCTTGAATATTCCCGTAAATAATTACTAACTGCTAAAATCTTCAGGCGGTCACCCCAAAATGTCTTGGTGGTCAATCACGATCGATGTAATGCCCTTCTCGGATGTATAACGCATATTACCTCTTGATATTTCTCTAGGAAAAGATGAATCCTATCTCTGCAAAAGTTCCTTAGTTTGGAGTGAAAAAATCTTGGAAGATAGTTTTTTTACATCAAGAGCTCATCGTCAGCAGAAATACCTGATCCATGTCTGAGTAAGTATCAAGTCAAGACATTAGGGAGGGTGGGATAAAATCGTCCATATTCTAATCCTAACATTTTTTATGAGTGATAAATAACTGTATAGGGCAGGGATGGGGAACCATTGGCACGCATGCCATTCATGGCACGCGACGCAATATTTTGGGCACACCAGCGATCAAAATGGTTTGCATTTTATTTCAAAATAACAAAGTTCACTACGAAGTATTACGAACAAATGCGTGTGATGGGTCATAGGGCGGCCTGGAGCACACTCATTTGTTATTTCCTTGCCTTAGTTACGTCGTGGACTACAATTGCAAAGTTTGTCTACGCATAGCATAGTCGATTTCCTTGACACAACTATGTTTTTAAGTTTATTTGTATTATATTTATGATTTTGAAGTGATATTTAACATGGCTAGTTCAGCAAAATAAATAAATAAAAAGGGCAAGATAATAAATGTAATAGAGAATTTCAAATTTGGTGAATCCAGAAATGTAGCATTATTAGTAAAGATGACAAAGCGGCGTGTGTTTTATGCTCTGGAATAGTGGTATGCAGAGCATATATCGTCTGTAAAACGGCATTTTGAAACAAATTGCACATCCTCTTGTCAAAAAAGTGAACCACAGCAAAAATAATTAATTGCTTAAAAACCGATTGGCAGATGACTCCTATTGAGCATGTATTCTACTGAAAGTAATATCTTACAATCCTAATATAAGTTATTTGTCATCCACACACAAACACAATCTGCAACAACGGGGAACTCACACTAATGTTACTTTAATTTGAATTACACTTATAACTAAAACACTTACAACCATATAGTGCAAAAGGTATTTTTTCGTAGTAAATAAAGAGTTTTGTGTTCTTAGTATTTAGTTTTATTATTTTCCCAATAATCACAAATCAAAATTATTTGGTGGCACGTCTATACCTTATTAAACACTTTTTTGGAAAAAAATGGCACGTTGATCCAAAAAAGTTCTCCACCCCTGGTATAGGGCCTTGTGTTATCATGATGGAAGACAACAATGTACCATTTGTCGACACTGGCCCTCTTCTCGACTAATGCGAGGTGTTATTGGTTTAAATGAGGATAGTGAAAGGCGGCTTTAATGGATGGATTGGATGGCACATGATCTCCCAATAAGGTATTCTATGCATATCCCCACTAAACAATATTTCTGTTATCAATATATAGAAAAAACGAGCTGCATTTTTGAAAAAAAAAAGTACAATGGTTGGTGGAATAAGCAATGGTTCGAAATTTTCTTACCTAACTTGTTGTTGGTTAAACTTAAGTGGAATGCCATCTCTTGCTTCTCCTGGAATTAGTTTCTTGAAGATTTAGAGTGTCTGAAAGGAAATAGAACCTCGATAGCAAAAGACGGACACACACGAACGAGTTTGAACCTACACTGTTTATTTTTTCAACAGAATGTTACATTGGGATGCTCAGCGAGCTATCTGTGGAATGTAAGAGGAAACAAGGGTTAGTTAAAATATTTAATGTCTTCTCTCTGACAGAAAGGATTGTAAGAACTCATTGAATTTGTAAGGTATAAAAAACAGCCATTACAGAATAGAAAAAGAAAAAAAAAGGTTAATAGGGGTATATAGTCCCCTCTTACAGATATACATGCCTCGCACTGGTATTTTATACTGGAAATAAAGGAGTTTACAAGTTTCTGGGGCAAATGGTCCCACTCGTTCAGCAACGCTGTTTTTAGGTTTTGTATGGTTCTCGGAGGGTGCTTGTGAGTTGCAGTTGTCCTCTTCAGAGCAACTTAGGCCTTCTCTATAGCAGTGGTCTTCAAACTTTTTCAACTCACGGAACCCCTAGAGCTAAAAGGTGTTTTCGTGGAACCCCTAGAACTGGTCTCCAACATCTCAGTAGTCAAACACTGAACTGAATTGAATTCGTTCTGACTTGTGTGTACATTTTTGCTTCGAAATTATTTAAACTTTTTATTGGTCTTACAAAAACAGTTTTTTCGTAACTTAAGATCATTTGAGATTGTATTTATTAATAAAAGTAATGAGTATAAATAATAGTTATTATTTATACAATATAATTATATACAATTGCTGTTATAAGATCATAATTGAGGGTCAGCTTTACGAATTAGTTTTCAACATCTCATTATCTAAATAGAAGAAACTTTCTTCATCTATGCTTTAATCTGTTAAAAAAATATGTCAATAAGTATATTTTTCCAACTAATGCAGTAGAAATAAAAACACCGAAATCTTGGTGTACCTGAAAAAATGCAATATCTATAAAAGAATTACTTGTTTTATTTTGGTGCTTCCTGTATGTCAAACTGAACAGATTTCTTGTATGTTTCTACCCACATGTGCAACACAATCTGCATACAGGAGTTTTTGTACCCAAACTATATTAACTTTTAGTACTTACATATTACCGCAAACGTATTGGCGAGATTATATGAAGTTAAACACATGGTTGTGTCAATTTAGCGTGTACAAAGCATGGAAAATCAGGGTCACCAACTTGGCGAATTATTTTGAACGTTGGCATTGTTGCGATAATATGTAAGTACTTATATTTTCACTACTTTCCTTTAACCCGTTCAGGACCAATTGATTTTCGCTGTTAAGCCTAACTTTATTTCAAAATTCATATAAATCTTTGCTGTGATAAAATACGCCAAAATTTATTAATTAATCATTCCAAATCCAGATAACACCGGTGTGATCACGGGATTCAGAAAGGGGAAAACGTAATCTCACATATAATACAGTTGTTACTGCCCATGTAAACTTTGGCATGTTGGCGCCACATCTTGGTGAATTTTAGAGCTGTAAACAAATAATGACAACGCAAAGGGTTGTATCAACTCTAATACTTGTAAAAATATTTCAGATCGTTCGAAGGACTACATATCGGAAGTCGCATTAATAAAATTTGTATTTAAATAATAATTTCGAGTACAGTCCATTAAATTAATAACCCAACAACAGTGCTCCCTGAAGTAATCACAAATATGTACCAATGGTCCTGAACGAATAAATAAAAACGTAAAAAATATACTTAATCGGGTTAAATATCAAGAATCTGATATATGTCATTCATTTTCATCCAAATAAACAAAACATTATGGTCACATTAAAGGTGTGTTATAAACCAGAAGATCAATATGTTGTGAATTATAACTCACTTTGATTGCTCTTGTGTTTTTATTATTGTAAGAAATATCAGAATAATAAGATTTTTTAGAATTATCACAATAGTTTTCAATCAAAGCAAGCCTGACAGCTGCCAAGTACCTACCTTTTGTAAAATCCAACTTGGGGGCCCAAAACCTGACTTTACAGTGGGCCCCAAGTGTTCTCTATTACACTTCTGACTTTCTGCACTATGTTGTAAGATAAATCTGTACTTACATATTATGGCAATAATGTTCAAGATAACTCGCCTTGGCAGTACCAATTTTGCATGTGGCATATACGCTGAATTAGCAATCATGTGTTTCGTTTCATATAATGTTACTAAAAGGCTATGATAATATGTAAGTACTGTGATAAATCTTATTTAAACAATGCAGAGATCAATTATTAATAAAACAAAATATCCATTAAATATTAGTAGTTAAATAAATTTAATTTTTATACTTAATGCCTAATACTGAAAAGTAAAAATCATTCTTGAAATGTATTATGTTAAATTTTACTCTAACTAATTTTACTCATTCTGTAATTTCTTCTCAGTTAATTTTGATTCTTTCAATATTCGAAAATGAGAATGAAAGGAATCGTAAAATAAGTGTATTGAAATTGTTGTGTGAAACTCTTAAATAATTTCTGTATAGGAACTTTTAAGACACATTTTCCATGGCTTAATTAATAAACTAAAAAAAAGTACTTTACAATTTTCAAGTAATTAGTCTCCTAAAAAGATTAATAATTGTCTACAAAAACTTATATATGTGTAGTAAAATTTAAATAAATTCTAAATATTTTTGGGTTGTCTTAAGTTGTATTTATTCCTACATTCAAGGCACCTTCTAGTAACAGTGCTAATTAATAAAAACTTAATACAATGTTCAGTCAATTGGTAAAACCATATTGCATACTGAAACATGTTAATGCTACATTTCATACAAGCACATTTTACTGCAAAAGAATAGTTTTATTTATGTAACATGTGATGGTCATTGGTTGACCATCTTTCAAAGCAGAATTTAAAATGGTGTTTTAGTAGTTGGCTGTGAGTCATGGCATAGATAAAGCTTTTCACTTTTGGGTTAAAGTGTAGAATAGGGGGCCCTTTGGGTTCTGCGACCGGAATCGATTGCCAAACAACTTAATTTAAATGCATTACTGATAACTCTATAAATATATTTTTTTATTTCTCATTAATATTTCTTTATTTCTATTGCAAAATTCCACTTTGTAATTTCTCTTAACACCTGTCGCTAAGTTAACTTGGCGAAGTTAATTTTTCAGCAACCGAAATTAACACCAAGCAACTTAATTGGTTATGTGCGGCCCGCGAGATTATAATGTTTTTCCGAAATGGCCCGCAAGGTCATTTGGGTTGGCTACCCCTGCTTTAGATGATTATGCTGCATTTGTTTAACGAAAGGTTATTTAGCAAAATTCAGTATTAAATGTAATATATCTGCTCTAAAGATATTCAAAATTAATGTCTCCTAACTTGAAAGATAATAAATTGGATCAAATACCAAAACACACACACACATGCAAGGAATGAAGTTTTTTTTTACAAATTCTTGTAGTAAATTTTAAAGGAAAAAAGACACAACGTAAGGCTAGAATTATTTTAGATAAGGGTTCCCAAAGATCATACATTAAAAAATCTACCGCAGAGGAGTTAGGTTTTGAAATTCAGAGAGAAGAAGAATTTTCGCATGCATTAGTTGGGGGTAGGAAAACTGAAATACAACGGCATAATTGTTATAAAATTTATCTTTATACCCTTGATGGTGAATATAGTTGTAGCTTAGATGCTTTAGATCAAGATATAATTTGCAACGACATAGCTAAAGTTGGGTATGGACCTTGGATGAGGGAATTGAAGCGAAAGAAAATATTTATAACTGACTTTCAAAATAGTTTAGAACCCATTGAAGTACTTTTAGGAGCCAACGTTGTTGATAAACTATTTACGGGTAAACAAGAACAATTGACATCTGAATTAGTCGCCATGGTGACTAAATTAGGTTGGACATTAATGGGAAAAGTTCCTCAGTTACAACATCAAAATGTGAATATGACTGTTGTTAGTATGCTAAGCCGAAATAGTTGTAAGCATGCAACTACTCTACAGGATGAACTTTCTTAGTTGTAAGAAGAAAGTCTCAAAACTAAAATTACTTTTGAACAGAAATTATCTGAACTACAGATGAAAAATAAGGAACTACTAAGGGATGTTAATGAAAAGAATAAAAGAAAGGGAAAAAAAGAAAAAGAAAAAAATCAATTTATTATGTCATGAAAAACAATTTCAATCTCAAAAGGAAGATTTGATTCAGAATTGAAAAATGAAGATCATAAATTAACAGAAATTCTCTCTCTAGAAAATAGTGAGAAGATTTCTGAAGTTATAAGTGAAGGAAGTGTTAGCAGAGAAAAAAAAAGGATGAAATGTTGCTTGATCTGCAAAATCAATTAAAAACTAAAGAGACTGAAATAAATTTATCTAGTCAAGTAAAGTAGTTAAACCAAGAACTAGATGAAATGATGAAAATGATGAAGAATTAAAAATATTGCATGAAAAGAAGTTATTATCTTCTAAAAGGAAAGTCAAGGAGAATCATTTGAATTGAATAAGCTTCTGGTGATTACAGAAAGAGAACTGAAAAGATAAGAATGTGAAACAAACTCTTTAAGAAATATGGTTAAAGAAAAGGAATATCAATTTGATGAATTTAGCCAGATGATTGATGCATCATTGAAGCAGTTTGATTGGACAAACATCCCGAAGAGCATTCGAAGCTAACCAAACAAGATGGAAGCTAAGCCCACCATCTGCCCCATGGTGAGAACGATTCTGGGAAAGGCCCAGGGGAATCTTAAGACTTAGGATTGACAAGACTGGAGAAATTGAAAACAAGTAAAGGAACTTTACTCAGACCTGTCCAAAGACTGTATCCTTTAGAAGTCACCGAAAGTACGAGTGCCAACTTGGACTTGAATTATAAATATCCTTTGTGTGAATAATTTTACTATTCTAATAAAATTTTATTAAAAATGGCAAATAATAAAAAATATATCAAATACTAAAATATTTTACTCTTATATTTTTAGTTTACAATATTTTTGCAGTTCAGCATTTGTTTTTCTGCTTTCATTTAATATTTATTAAAATTAATCTAAATTTTTATTTTATAAACATACATGTGTCTAGTGAACTTGTATACAATGAATAAAAAATGGGGAAAATGTTTATATCTTACAATTCAAACATATATTGAAAAAAATATTGAAATTGTTCAGTAGTCAAATTATAAACATTCAACGCACAATATTTATAATAGGTTATTAGATTCGACACATTGTGAATGAGTGTGTGAATATTAACGTCGCACTGTTCAGCTACACGAGGGCTTTTGGCGACGGACCACGTAATTTTGAACCATGGTCAAGTGACGTGAATTACACCTGAGCTGGCACCCCCTCTCCTAACTACCACACCACACCAACGGGAAGACGTTTCAGCTCTCGACAGATTTAACGTGCATCGCTGCCTTTCACGGCAGGTTTTTAGTGGTACTGGGCTCGAACTCATGACATGCCTGCCATGATCCGATACCTTGACCACTGGGCTACCGCAGCCCTCAACAACACATTGTGGAACATTTAGCATTATTCTCAACAAAGTGTATCATGATAATACAGTTTGATGCACTTTTTAATTATAATTATTTTAAAAGTTGCTACAATAATTTATAAACAGTCAAATATAACAATCCAATAACAGAGGAGTTTTAATTCCAACACCTCAAATTATAGACTTTGGTATCTCCAACACAATCAAGTATTACCAGGCCTTATCTACCATACTTGTCGAAATGGTGATTTTTGTACTGCATTTCTTGGATTGCCGTGCGATCGACGCTTTTTGTGTGCGTGTTTTGATCCACCAGTTCTCATCAAACTTCGTACACTTATGTAAAATTGAACGCTGATCACGAATATATATAAAGAGTGTTTTTTTTCCAGGTATAGAAGTTTAAGTTGGCATTACTTTCCAAGATGGTGACCGATTTAACAGCTGTCAAGTGATTTATTCTCAGTTTGGTTTGGCAATTCATCAAAACGATCATCAAGCAAGGCATAGATTCGTCGAATGGGCCGAAAACGAGATTGCCGTTGTTCCCGATTTTCATAAGCGAATTTTGTTTAGCGATGAAGCGCACTTCTGGTTGAATGGCTACGTCAACAAACAAAACTGCCGCATTTGGAGTGAAGCTAATCCACAAGTGTATGTCGAAACACCGTTACATCCAGAAAAACTGACTGTTTGGTGCGCTTTATGGGCTGGTGGAATCCTTCTTCAAAAACGATGAAGGCCACAACGTTACAGTCAATGGTGATCGGTACAGAGCCATGATTACTAACTTTTTCATTCCTGAATTGAACAATCATGATGTCCAGGAGCTGTGGTTCCAACAAGACGGCGCAACATGTGACACGGCTCGTGCCACAATCGATTTATTGAAAGACACGTTTGGTGACCGCCTAATTTCACGTTTTGGACCTGTGAATTGGCCTCCAAGATCTTGTGATTTAACACCGCTAGACTATTTTTTCTGGGGCTAAGTAAAGTCATTGGTCTATGCGGATAAGCCACAAACGCTTGACCATTTGGAAGACAACATTCGCCGTGTTATTGCCGATATACGGCCACAAATGTTGGAAAAAGTCATCGAAAATTGGACGTCCAGATTGGACTACATCCGAGCCAGCCGTGGCAGTCCTATGCCAGAAATCATATTTAAAATGTAATGCCACAAGATTATCTTTCGAATAAAAAAAATTCATGTCAATCGAATAATACATCGTTGTTTTATTGCATTTTAAAGTTCTATACCTCTAAAAAAACTCCCTTTACCTAAATATTTTTCACGCTGGAAAATTACGTAAGTGACCATTTTGCTCGACATTTTATCAGGAATCTTAATTTGGTTTCCATTTTGCGAAATTTCAGCAACTTTATCTTTAAATTCAAAGAACCCCTTTTATAAAATCAACCCTCTATTAGCGTACGTGCTGTGAAAGAAACTTACAGGCTGATTTTTAAATTTCTGGTGTTATTCGAACAGAAACCTGCCCCCGAGTACAAATATGCTTTCGATTTCAGCGCTAAGATTATTAGAACGCGAGATATAATTTATATTTTAAGTGTTGATTATATGTCATATATTTTTAAGGCAAAGAATTGCTTTCCTAAACATATAAGTAGAATAATTAATGCACGTGTAGTTAAAATATACCGGCTCTAGGCCAATGGAGCTATGGGGAGCGGGCGAGAAAGGGGGTGGAAAATTTCGTCCTCAACCACGGCGGAGCGGGCGAGGAAACAAGAATAGGGTTGATGGATTAAAGGAGAACCTGCGCAGGGAAGCTCAACCAATCAGGCTGGAGCGAGTTGCATGAGTTCAGCTTCACTTAGCCCTTTGCTGCTTTATTATAAAATATTGTGTGAGTAATTTAAAGGGAACAAGAAATAAGGGGAAAGGGTGATACGGTCTTAGCCTCTTTATCTGAAAAACGTTCTGCGCATGCGTTATGAAAATTTGAAATGCTGTGGATTCATTGAGTATACTAATTACTTTTTTACAATTGATTTTTCAATTAATACATTTTAAAAGCAACAATAAGAGTTCAATAATATTTTCTAATTTACTTTAGTGCAAATAATAATTGCAAAAAATAAATATTTTTTAGGAGAAGATGAATCATTCCAATCCTTTCTCGTATTGGTAAGAGGTCTTCTCTATCAATATAATTTGGGGGGGACTTTGAGAACACGCGCATGTTTTAATGATAGACGGTTCGTATTTTTAATTAATTAAATGAATTAATAGTTAAAATTAATATACAATCTGTTCACAACTGGATTGTGGGATTGGATGAAAATTTTAGTTTTGATGAAGGAGGGCAGACTTTTTTTTTTGAAAAAATGGAACTTAATGTTAGTCAGAGCTATTTTCTTTTCAATAAATGTTTTTCATTATTTAAAAACTAATTTTTTTAAGTTGAATTATTTATTTGTATGTTAGAAATTAAGAGAAAGGCATTCAATTTTATAATTTACTAGTAAAAATTTATTGAGATAATAATAGTTTAAAAATTATATGTTTGTTACTTGAGTATTCTCATTTACAATGCAGTTTCTAAACCTTAAACATCCATTTTCTATGATAATATATGCGGATCTTCTAATTCTGGTAAAACTTTCTTTGATGAATCTTAGAAAGAAAATTAATCAATCCTTTTCCTCCCAAAATGATTCGGTGTTATGGAATTTATCCAAAGCTGTTTGATAAGATGTCTGACATAGAATTTCATGAAGGCATGCCTTTCAATGTAGAAGATATTACTAATGCTTTCATAATAATAGATGACTTAATGAATGAAATAGGAGATGATAAAAAACTTTCAAACTTGTTCACGAAAGGAAGCTATCATAGAGATATTTTCGTATTACTAATTTTACAAAAATATTTTTTGCAAGGAAAAACAAATTAGGAATATTTCTTTAAATACTGCCTACCTATGTTGGTTTAAAAATGTTAGAGACAAGCAACAGATCTCTGGACCAGCAAGATAAATGTATCCATCTCAGTCGAAATTTCTGATGGGAAAATTATACGAAATACTAATGTTGTAAATTTGATTACCCACTTAGTGAGAGATAGAAAAGTAAAACCTTTCGTTCGAATCATTTAACGAATTTTTTAAAAGAAAAATTTTTTCAGCGAGTCTTGTTAAGAATAAATATCTTAAAACAAAATCATTGTATGCAAAACCTTTGTCATGAATAGAATATTAAGTGTAGCTTGTGTTCTTCAATATTTTTAAAAGTTTTTAATCTGTTTTATTTCTTGTTCCTTACACTAAAATATGTTAATATGAGTAAAATAATTGAAAAAGTTGAAAAATGTTGAAAAATATTGAAAAAAATTTGAAAAATACTGAAAAAAATTGAAAATCTTGAAAAAAAGTTGAAATATATTGAAAAAAAGTTGAAAAATATATTGAAAAAATTAGAATATATTGTTGATGGATTTGAATATTTAGGTTAAGAGCAAAAGTGATAAAAAATTTCTCTTTTTCATATTAATCTTAAAATAATAATAATAACTTTATAAATTTAAATATATGGAAAACTTATAAAAAATTATAAGCAAAATTATATTCATCTTATAATAATAATAATAACACAAACACAAAATATAAGAACACACAATATTGTATTTATTCACCACCTAAAACGTATTCTTACATTATATCTTTTCTTAAAATATTGATACAATCTGAAATCATTCTGTTTGCTACGAACAAATTCATAAAAAATATAATTCTTTGAAAAGCCTTTACTCTGAATTTCAACAAGAGAAGTATACAATAATGACCATATACAACAGAAATAACGAATTTCCCTTGGTTAATTAATTTCTCAATAAATAAAGTCCTTCAGAACTCAAAACAATTTTTCTTTCATAGAACAATGTGCTAACAGAAAACTTAATTTAATCTTATATTTTTTTTTTAAAAAAGCATTATACAAGAATCGTTGAAATAAACAATAATACAATGTGCTAACAGAAAACTCAATTTAATCTTATATTTTTCAAAATGCATTACATGAGAAGCATGAAATAAACAATAGCATTCAACATAAATAATAAATATAGTCGACAAGTATATGCATAAAATGACGAGGAAAAATTTACACTCACAAACATGAAAGAATAAGATATATACAGAAATCAATATCTATAAGAAACTATATAAATAAATTCTCATTTATATAAAATGTTAGCTTTCATTTATATGACTGTACTGAAAGCTAGAGTTGAAATACCATTTTCAAGAATATATTTTTTATCATCGAAGGGCAAAGTGATTTTTTTTTTACTTTTTACTGAATGTATTTGACGTATAGAACTGTTAATGGATTTAAACTCTTCACGACTTCTATATTTATTCATGAAGCAATTTTTATAGTCTTCATGAGAAATTTTACCTTTTAAAATAGATCTATGTACTCCTATTGCTGTATTTTTTTCTAAAGTTAATGTTTTTATGATGTACATTTTTGCTTGGAGACCTACGAATTCAGTTGCTACCATGCCATTTAACTCATCTTTCATTTTCCTGAGAACTTTATTATTTAAGAGAATATAACGAAAATGATTTGGAGGATAGCTAGCTGTGTCAAATTCAATGGGATTATGAAACATATCTCTCTATATATTTGAAGTTGAAATAATGTAACACAGAGAATCTGTATCTGTAAAGAATAATTTTGCAGGATTTGCATACATCCTTTTGATAATGAAAATTGTACATTAAAATTTTGGAAATGTCTAAAATTGAAGAACCAACATATATGGGTCGGTTCAATAAAAGAGAAGTAAGTTTTCTTTGAATAGATACAAGGTCGTTTTTAATTATTTTATAAGCATGAAATGCTGAAGATGCTATCAATGTCTTAGCTCTTTTCTCACTATTCACTAAATCAATCTTAACTCTATTGCGTAAATTTTCCATTGATTTATCAAACGCGGCATTGTTTAAAGAGATCTTTTTCAAAATTGTTATTTGCTCGCTTTCGATGTTCAGTATTAAAATCAATATAATTTTTTAACCAAGGACTTTGTTTGAATTTTAGAATTTTATGTATTTTTTTAACCATTAAACCTAATTGTACATATAACTTCAAATTTCTAAATGAAGAACATATTTAGTTTTATTTCTTAAGTTAGGAACCAATTTTTCTACATATTTCGATTTTAAAATACTGAATTCATTAGCAATATTTTTAGTATAGAAGGAACATTCAGAGACACTTCAATTTTTTCCGGAGCTAACGGATAGCAGTTATGCAAATCGTGCAATTCATCAGGATATTCTAAGTCAACTTCAAATATATAGCCTACATTCGAATCGTCCGGTACATCCATGAAATTAACGTATTCATCAGCCCGGGAAAAGTGTTGTGTTGGCAAACTTTGCGACATTGCCCAACCATATAGATTGTTTGCGTCTAAATATATAATGTAACTACTAAATAAGCTTGAATCATAGTAGATAAATACGCATCAGTAGCGCACACAGAAATTTTTAAAGGAGGGGGGCGTCCGGGGTCGAAAGTTCCCTATTCCTGTATCATGCTCCTTTTGATTTTGTCGATTTTTGGGAACAAAACACAGTAAAAATCTAATTATTGAATAAATAATTAGCATTAGTTAATAAAATTAATCATTAATGACAAATACTTAATTAAATTTTACGTACTATATACTTAGAATTAAAGTCAATCGGAAAAAAATCAAGGGGTTTTGGGGGGAGGGGTCCGGACTCCCAGGACCCCCCTTGTATGCGCCACTGATACACATTGTTAGCCTTAGTGTAGCGATGACTAATCATCGCAACACCTCCGCGAATTCCTTTTTCGATGAATAAGTGCATGTCTATATCAGTTAAAAGCTCCAATCGTACTTTTATCATTTTAAGACATGCTTGCCATGCCAAACCGGGAATCGTATATGTATGACATGGATAATTTTTGTATTAATTCTGGCATAGAATTCTAAAGTTTTCAAATATGTCTAAAAGTAATAATACGTCTACGGTTACATACAAATCATGATTATCTCCCAACATACGCATTTGAAATATATTCCATACATGGTGAGCATATTCGTAGTCTTCTCTGAATAAATTTTCATTAGGTATTTTCGAAGTAATGCACAATTTATAACTAGATAAGGTTGCTATCCATATGAATATTTTGATTATTAGATATGGTAATTTTAATCCGCCCACCCTCTACTCATTTCTATAGTTTTGATCGACAGTGGAGTAGCTTCATTATTCTTGTTCTGCATTTTGTTTGAGTAATTTAAAATTAATAATGAAGCACACACACAAACTTTATGATAATAAAAAAAATTCTACTGTATATAGAAGAAATATTTTCACTTGATTTCATACAAGGAAAACGAATTTACAACGTTAAAAAAATGAGATTCGGAATCCGCTTAGCAGAAGTTTAGTAGCGCCATCTAGGAAGAGAAATAAGTACTAATAATTAAAAATATATTGAAAATTAGAGGAAGATAATTAAGCATTTAAAAATTACGTTTTTAAATTCTTGTTTCGATATAAATGGCCATATTAAAATACGAAATATTTTTTTTTAAAAAACGCATGAGGATCATCATTTGTGAAGAATTATGCATACCATACATATTTATATGATTATTTGGAAACAAATTTTTTAAAGTAGAACTCATTAAAAATTTGCATTTTCTGCTTGTTGTCTTCTACACTTTTTAGTTTTTCAAATATTTTGTTTGGTTCACACCTAGGAGAGCCCCCACCCTTGGCGCGAATTACTTTGGTTGGCGATAATATCGCCGTCATGGTAACCTTGCTTTTAAATACAACATATGGCAACCCTAACTTTTTCTAGAATTTTCGTCATTTGTGGGCGCGCATTTCATATTTCATTTTGTTGTTGGGCACCGGGTTGAAAATATGGCTGCGCTTGTAAGTGAATATACATGTTAGAGTTTTTTACGTTATTGAATGCTAGAGGCAAGAAAGAATTGATTGAGAATGGTGTATGAAAGAAGGATTAATTGCTTCAAGTTATGAATGTCCTAAATGTAGTGAGCAAATGGGATTAAATGAACGAAAGAGTGTTTTGGATGGATTTGAATGGAGATGTCGAAAAAAAGGTGTGAATACGCATTATGTTTGCAAAAGTATAAGAAAGAATTCGTGGTTTTCCAATAGTAAGTTAATCGGCAATATAAAACGTTTTCTCCGTAATCACACCAGCCACGTAGAAGGCATGTTCGACCATTACCTCGCTGAGTATTTATGGCGGCGCTCTCTCGCGATCACTCACTCAGCGACGAGACTTTCCAGAATTTTTTAAAAGCAGTTGTTACACTTTATCAACAATAAGAAAGTAAGTGCTGTTGTGTTATATTTTTTATCTTAAATGTTAAATTTCTGTATTGTTTACATATATTTTCATTGCGCATCCATCTTATACTGCTATACTTGTCACCGTTGTCGGGTTTGCTTGGCGCCATTTCGTTTTCGCTTGGCGCCTTTTCTGGTTTGGCGCCAAGGGTGGGGGCTCTCCTAGGAGTTTACCTTTTGTTTTATTATATATTTATAAATCTAATACAGAATAATACTCCTTTTTCTATTTTTAGTGCTGCTCTTATTTATTGGTAAAAAGCTCTGCATGAGTTTATGCTCTGAATATCTGTTTTTTAGAATTTATTTCCTATAAATTTGTAAAATTTTAAAAACTCTTTTCCTTCAAAATCTTGATCTCGCTACTTGAACAACAGTTTGCAACTTTGGAGTATGATTGGAATGAATGTTTTGCTGAATATTTTTTCCCTTTTGCACCTTTTTTTATTGTAATTTTATTTATTTTTTTTAGCTAGCCTAAATTTTATTAGTTATTTGAACTAAATATAACACGAAGGGCTGTTGTATGAAATGAAAAGAAAAATATATTAATTGCTTTCACAAAACAAACTTCACAATATTCACAAAAAAATATTTTTCTCTGTATAGTAGTTGCTCTTATACACAACAGATGGCGTAAATAGTATTTCATACAAATATATCTCATATTCATTTCATTCGCTGTTTTGTAGATGAAAAAAGAAAGAAATTTATGGGGACAAATGTATTATAGGAATTATTACACTTCGAAGAAAAAAAGCAGAAAATTTTCAGATGCCAGATGTTGTATTATATTTTTTATAATTCTTTTACAGAAAAGAACAAAAAATACAGCCAGGCAAACTATGCAGAGGAAGATTTTGTTTTTAAAGCCATTGTAAATAAATTGATATATTGTATCTATCTTGTTAAGTAAAGCAGAATAAATACAACTGGTTTTACATTTCTTATCCTCAGTAATCTCAAAGAATTTATATATTAACTAAATAAAAAGTATTATATAAATGTTACATAGTACCAAACATACACACAGCGATTGTGTGAAGGAATTCATTTTATTTGCCTTAATCTGTTAAAATTTTATGGTTATAATAGAAATCAGGCAACGAAATATTTATTTTATCTATATGATATCTAGGATTTATTTTTTTATGAAGCAGTGAAAGTGATGAAACACTGAATTTACAAATTGTGTAGAGAAAATTTAAAAATACATTTCTTAGTTAATTTAATTTTCTTATTGCTTAAATCAGAAATTTCAAAAGACAGTTTTATGTTAATCTAAGAAGGAGGGAGTGCTTATTATCGTCACATTCTAAAGCACAGGTTCACAACCTTTTTTGGAATGGCGCCCCCTTTTCTAGTGAACATTTCGATTCCGCCCCCCTCCCACTCCAGAGAAATAAGAGCATACATAATACATGGCGAAAACAAGAATTAAATTTAAAAATTATTCTATAACTAATAGAATATATTTTTTAATTTAGTTTCCTTTTCTAAAGCCCACATCTTTTTTTTTACTTGCGAATCTGACGCAGCTATTGCCAAGAATATATTTAAATGGGTAATATTATATACACTGCTGGACAATTGCTAAGTACGGATCACAAATTGCTATGTAGCATAACATTAAGCGAGACATGAGGCCTAGTAGGATAAAATATAGTTGCCACACTGTTCAGACATTAGAATAAAGAATATTTATTGTTCTGGAAAGTACAAAAGCCGTGAAACATCTGAAAGAAAAAAAAAAATGTTCATTTGATCTGCGTACGGAGAAATGGAACAATGCATCTAAAAGTCAGCAGGCACCTTAAAGAAAGGTATCAGTACGGTATATGTCCACCGTGGAGTGCGATGCAACATTCCACACGTCGTACCATACTTTGCACAACATTATTCAGCAACTGTTGAGGCAATTTATCCCATTCCTCTGTGAGTGCACGGATGAGGGTGTTCTTGTTTGTCGGAGGATAGTTTCGACCAGCAACTTGCCTCCCCAAAGCATCCCACACATTTTCAATGGGGTTTAGATCTGGAGAACGCGCTGGCCATACGAGACGTTGAATACCATCGCTGTCTAGACAATCCTGAACAGCGAGTGTTCGATGACATGTTGCGTTGTCGTCCATAAAAACAAATTTATCACCGACAGCACCACGGAAAAGACGAACATGAGGAAGTAGAACTTCATCAATGTATCGTTGGCCCGTCATAGTCCCATTCGCAACCACATGTAGGCGCGTGCGGCCATTGATCATGATGCCGGCCCACACCATGATACTGCATGTCGGATATCGGTCCTTTTCCTGGATATTTTCTGGACGATAAGCAGTACCACTCTCGCGCCAGATCAGTTGGCGTCTACAATCCGATGACAGACTGAACCTACTCTCATCTGAGAATAGTACGCATGCCCAGTCCTGTTCAGTCCAATTGTGATGCTCACACCATTGCAAACGGGCAGTACGGTGCTGTCTGGTCAATGGGACACACACAACAGGTCTGCGTGCGTATAGTCCTCCTCCCCTCAAACGTCTGGCAACAGTTTTTCGGGAGATCTGCTTTCCTGAGGCAGCAAGGAACTGATTTTCCACCTGCTGAGCTGTGGTGCGCCTGTTCCGTTTGCTGATAGGACGTTATATCTGTCTTCTGCAGACATCGTACTTTTAACACGACCTCCCCCCATGCCGTCTACTACACATTCCAGTAGTTTTAAATGACTTCCACAGCCGTGAAACAACGCTGTGAGCGATGTCGAACTCCCTGGCAACATCTGTTATTTTTCGCCCTTCTTCGATTTTTCCAATAATTCGGCCACGCATAAAAATCATCTATGTGATGTTGGGAAGACATGCCAAAATTTTAAGTTCGTCTATTAAATCTTTCCTGTAAAAGTTTGACTTGAAACAACAACTGTCCACACGCGTCAAAACCTTTAAAGCTCTTATGAACGCTATCACGTGATGAACGGACGTGGAAAAAAAATTTGCATACTCATACTTCTTCTTATTAATACCCCGCACTTATTCTAATTTTCCACATTTTGCTTCCTTTCATTTTGTGGTTGCTATGGATGATAGTGTTATCCGTCCTTAGCAATTGTCCAGCAGTGTATTTTAGTCGTAGATAGAATATTGTTAGAATTGAAACGCTACTAAATTTATTCTTTATTTAAAGGAGGGGAATAAAAGTTTTAGCTTACCTGCTATAAGGACTGGCAGGGGTTTTGATGATACGAAGTAATCTATAATAAACTATTGCTTTCTAAGTAAATTGACGGTTTCAGCGTTTAAAGAATCGCACGTTAATTACTGGTTAACATTTTTAATCATATTTCTTGGATAATATATGAAATGAAATGCAATGGACGAAACATTTTTACTACTGCTCACAGACTGCTTGAAAAGTATTTTTTGTTAACATTTAAAGACATCAAATTTTTAATTTAACTAATGAGAAGGTTGAATTTGATGCATTTTAAGGAGTTTGTTAATATCGGGCTCGATTTTACTTAAAAACAATCGTAAGATGCTGCGTTCAGTAACATGGAGCCGATTTCTCTTTTTGGTTACTAATGTTGCTACAGTATTAAATCAAACATTCTGCTAAATATAAGAGATGAGAATGCTGTAAGAAATATTGAACAATTAACCATAATCCTGGGTACAGTTGCGAAATCAATTTCTGCAACCAAAATTCTTGGTAGACATCCTTGAATTTAATTTTTAACTCCTCAATTGTCGTCACTTCTATTAGTTCTAACTGGGATGAACCTACCTTATATTAATTGTATGTATTTAAATTTTAAATACATACAGTCAACATTAGGTAATCAGTATAAAAGTTTACTTTTGTTAGTACATAATCAGCGTGATTTGGTCTTTTTTTAGATTTTATTTGGTTCATTTGCCCATGCCCGTCCATACTATCTCAACACCCCCTAATTTATTCTGGGTCTTTTACTGCCCCCTGAAAGCCTCAAACGCTCACAAAGGGCCACTATCGCCCACGTTGAGAACCTATGCTCTGTAGCAATGGGAGGATTATTGGCACGAAATTTTAGCCAAGAGTGAGTGAGTGAGTGAGTGTGAGTGAATATTAACGTCACATACGGTAGT